>CM046371.1:15113990-15124745 GCA_025413025.1 Ficus hispida | reverse complement strand
TCGAAGAATTTTCAAAGGCAGAACTTAACATGTTTAAAGTCAGATTTGAGTTTTGAGTTTAAACAGAAGTTGTAGGAACCTTTAGGTCTACAACTTTCATGAAGGAAATGTTTTCAAATTCAAAACAGAAAAGGATTAAATTTAAGGACTGAATTCAAATATAGTTTTCAGAATTCAAGGGTTTTAAAAGATAGTAAGTTTTAAAGTTTATGTTATGTTTTTGTACCCATGTTGTACAAGATGAATGTTAATAACTATGGTTATTATGAATGTTGGTTAGGATATACATTATGAGATAGTGACATCATGAGGCATGTTCACTAATAAGATCACACGTAAAGATTCTTAGTCTTGGGAATTAACCAGACTAAACTAACCGAGACAAGTAAGGTGTGTACCACTCTGTTGTGCAGGAGGTCATGTATATTATAAGTTCAAGTTATGATTATCAACCTCTCGTTGATGCGTGAGGGTAAAGTGATAATCAACCTTGCGTTGAATGCGTGAAAGGTTATGTTCATGTTTTCCAGAATTGTTAAGGGCTTGCAAACCCTGACGTTCTGAGGCTGGCAAGCTTTTGGTACGTACATAAGGGCCCAAATGTTAAGCAAGATAATAAGTTCAAGTCAATAATTGATCATATAGATATGTAATTGATCATAATTGGTTCATGCATAAGTTACACAATGTTGATTATGTTTTGTGAGTTATGTTTGTACTTGCTGGGCGAAAGCTCATCAGTATATTCCATACTGTAGGTAAATGCCTGCAGCTTTACTTGGTGGGCCATGGAAACAATGCAGCAAGTGAAGGGCGGTATGGGATACCACTACGTAAGTTTTTCCGCAAACTATTTAAATTATCAGTTGTATATGTATGTTTTAAGGAATATGTACCATGTTACATATGTGATGTTTTTAAGTTGTGATTTTAAAATAAAGTTTAAAGAAGAAAAGAAAAATTTATTCTGAAATTTTCTGTAAGGTTAAGAATAAGGTTTAAGTTAAGCAAGCATGATAACGGCCCACGTTTACGTAGTCGGCCCTACGTGAACGGTCGGGGCGTTACAAATCTGATCCCGAGGCATACTTAGAATGGGAGAAGAAAATGGAGTTCATCTTTGGCTGCCACACCTACTCTGAAGCAAAGAAGGTAAAATTAGCCGTAATTGAATTTTCTGATTACGCTATTACTTAGTGGGATTAGCTTGTCATAAATAGGAGAAGAAATAGAGAGTGACCAATCGAGTCATGGGAACAGATGAAGGCTATGATGAGAAAGTGATTTGTGCCAGCGTACTACTACTGGGAGTTGTACAACAAGCTGTAAAATCTTAAGCAAGGCACCCAGAGTGTGGAGGAGTACTACAAGGAGATGAAGGTCATAATGATCCGTGCAAATATTGAAGAGGATCAGGAAGCTACAATGGCAAGGTTTTTGGCAGGCTTGAACCGAGAAATTCACAATGCCATTGAGTTACAACATTATGTAGAGTTTGAGAACATGGTACACATGGCTGTCAAAATTGAGAATCAACTCAAGAGGAGGGGCAGTCACATGCATCCAAGCCAAAACCTGAGTGCAACTGCTTGGAAGGTGAACCATTGGAAGAAGGATAAGAAGCAACTCAACACCAAGCCAAAGACCGATCAAAAATAAGAGGAGGCCAGCCATAGGAATCAAGGTAAATCCAATTCTTCCACTACTCGGAATCGTGATATCAAGTGCTTTAAATGTCAAGGTAGGGGTCACATAACTAGTCAATGTCCGAACAAACAAGCTATGGTGATGCGAGACAATGGAGAGATTGAAACTGACGAGGAATCGGACAATGATTCTATGCCTTCATTAGAGGATGCCGACGATGAGGAGTATGCTGTCCAAGGAGATTTGTTGGTTGCAAGGAGAGCTCTAAGTGTGCAAGCCAGAGATGATGAAGAGGAGCAACGTGAAAACATCTTTCATACTAGGTGCCATGTCAAAAATAAGGTATGTAGTGTGATTATTGATGGTGGGATTTGTACTAACGTTGCTAGCATAATCATGGTAGAAAAGTTAGGGCTGCCAACAATCAAGCATTCTCGACCTTATAAATTGCAGTGGTTGAATGATAGTGGGGAGATAAAGGTGCATAAACAAGTGTTAGTTTCTTTTCGTATTGGAAGATATGAAGACGAAGTTTTGTGCGATGTGGTTCCAATGCAAGCTGGACACTTATTATTAGGTAGACCATGGCAATTTGATCGACGAGTTAAACACGATGGCTTTACCAACAAGTACTCGTTGGTCCACAACCAAAGAACAGTTACCCTTGTGCCGTTAACACCAAAACAGGTCTATCAAGACCAAGTGAGCTTACAGAGAGAGTGAGAAAAAGAAAATGAGTGAAGAAAAATCAGGGAGTGTAGAGAGAGAGTTTGGCCAGTGAGAGCCAAAAGGAAGGGGTGGCCGAGAAAAAGGAGAGGAAAAGAGAGAAAAGTGAGAAGAATGAAAAGAATACACAACAAGCCCATGAGAGAAAAGCAGAGAGAAAAACAAACTTTTATGCGAGAGGCGGTGAGATCAGAAGGGCAATGTACTTAAATCAGCCAATTATTATACTTTTGTACAAAGAGGCACTTTTAAACACTAATGATCTTGACCCTGCACTGCCTAGTTCTGTTGTTTCTCTATTGCAGGAATTCGAGGATATATTTTCAGACTAGCTGCCTGATGGTTTACCACCAATTCGGGGAATAGAACATCAGATCGATTTTGTACCAGGTGCTTCAATTCCAAACCGACCGGCTTATAGATACAATCCCGAGAAGACAAAGGAGCTTTAAAGGCAGGTCAATGAGTTGATGAAAAAGGGGCATGTGAGAGAAAGTATGAGCCCGTGTGCCGTTCTGGTTTTACTTGTGCCCAAGAAAGATGGGACATGGAGGATATGCGTGGATTGCAGAGCCATTAATAATATCACGGTAAAGTATCACCATCCTATACCTTGATTAAATGATATGTTGGATGAATTACATGGAGCTTCAGTGTTCTCGAAAATTGATCTGAAATGTGGGTATCATCAAATTCGAATGAAAGCTAGGGACGAGTGGAAGACAGCCTTTAAAACGAAACAAGTTTTATATGAGTGGTTGGTAATGCCTTTTGGCTTAACCAATGCACCTAGCACGTTTATGCATCTAATGAACCATGTTTTACGAACATTTATTGGCAGGTTTGTTGTTGTATATTTTGATGATATACTAATTTATAGCAAAGATTTGAACCAGCATGTAGCGTATTTAAAATCTGTTTTGGATGTGCTTAGAACGGAAAAATTGTATGCTAACCTCAAGAAGTGTACTTTTTGCACATATAAGCTTGTATTTCTTGGTTTTGTTGTTAGTGCTGAAGGTATACAGGTCAATGAAGAGAAGGTGCGAGCCATCCGGGAGTGGCCGAGTCCAACTAGTGTGGGTAACGTATGGAGTTTTCATGGACTTGCTAGTTTTTACCGGCGGTTTGTGAAAGATTTTAGTACCATCACCGCACCACTGACTGAAGTGATCGAAAAGGATGTTGGGTTTAGATGGGGAGAGGAGCAAGAAAGGGCATTCGAACTAATCAAGGATAAGTTGACCAATGCACCATTGTTATCTTTACCTAATTTTTTCAAAACTTTTGAAATTGAATGTGATGCTTCAGGTGTTGGAATTGGTGCCGTTTTGATGCAGGATAGGCGGCCAATCGTATACTCAGTGAGAAGCTGAACGGGGCAGCTCTTAATTACCCAACTTATGATAAAGAGCTGTACACATTAGTTCGGGCGTTAGAGACATGGCAGCACTACCTATGGCCTAAGGAGTTCGTCATTCACACCGACCACGAGTCTTTGAAACACTTGAAAAGCCAACATAAGCTGAACAAGAGGCATGCTCGATGGGTGGAATTCATAGAGACGTTTCCATATGTCATTCGCTATAAGCAAGGTAAGGACAATGTCGTTGTGGATGCGCTCTCTCACAGGTACGCTTTAATCTCAACTCTTGATGCTAAACTGTTGGGTTTTGAACATATTAAGGAATTATATGCTGATGATCGTGACTTTAGTGTTGAGTATCAAGATTGTGAGAAATTCACTAATGGTAAGTACTTTAGGCATGAATGATACTTGTTTCGGGATAATAAATTATGTGTGCCTAATTGTTCCATAAGAGATTTGTTAGTGAGAGAATCCTATGGGGGAGGTTTAATGGGCCACTTTGGAGTTGCCAAGAACCTAGCTGTTTTACAAGAACATTTCTATTGGCCGCATATGAGACGAGATGTCGAGAGGCTTTGTGATAGATGTGTAACATGTAGGCAGGCTAAATCAAGAGTGCAGCCCCATGGGTTATACACCCCTTTACCAATACCTAGTGAACCTTGGACTGATATCTCAATAGACTTTGTGTTAGGTTTGCCTAGGTCTAAATGGGGAAGGGATTCGATGTTTGTGGTTGTGGATAGATTTTCCAAGATGGCACATTTTATCGCATGTCACAAGACAGATGATACTTCCAATATTGCTGATTTGTTCTTTAGGGAAATAGTGAGACTTCATGGTATGCCTAGGATAATTGTTTCTAATAGAGATGCCAAGTTCTTAAGTTACTTTTGGAAGACATTGTGGGCTAAGTTAGGGACTAAGTTGTTGTTTTCAACTACTTGTCTCCCTCAAACCGATGGTCAAACAGAAGTTGTGAATAGGACATTGTCTACCTTATTGCGGGCTATCATTAAAAAGAATATCAAAACTTGGGAGGAATGTTTACCACATGTTGAGTTTGCTTATAATCGATCAGTGCATTCTGCTACTCAATTTTCATCGTTTGAAAATGTTTATGGTTTTAATCCTTTAACCCTTTTGGATTTAATGTCATTACCTTTATTTGCGCATGTGAATTTAGATGGCAAATGAAAAGCTGAACTTGTTAAGTAGATACATAAGAAGGCACGACTCAACATCAAGTGAAGGACCAAACAATATGTCAAACAAGCCAACAAAGGGCGTCACAAACTCATCTTCAAACCCGGTGATTGGGTGTGGTTGCACTTCCGCAAAGAACGGTTTCCGGAGCAAAGAAAGTCTAAGTTGTCGCCTAGAGGGGACGATCCTTTTCAAATCCTTGAAAGGGTCAATGATAATGCGTATAAGTTAAACCCGCCAGGTGAGTATGGTGTAAGTGCTATCTTTAACGTTTCTGATCTAAGTTCTTTTGATGCAGGCAACGATTTAAGGACAAATCCTTCTCAAGAGGAGGGGAATGATGAGAACGTCGTCACAAGCAAGAGCACGTGGGATGAGACGTATTCAGATCCTATTCTAGTTTCCATTGGTCCGGTTACGAGGGCTCGCGCGAAGAAATTCAAAGACACACTTATGGGGCTGGTTCGAGCAACTTGGTCTCAAGCTATTGCGTGGAGGCCCATTGAGGGAATTACAAGCGATGACCGACCCAACAAATGCATGATTCAAGTACTAGAAAGATCGAGTAATCACGTTTGCAAGATCACAAGCTGTCACTTTTTTCGTTTTGCAAACTTTCCCATTTTGAGGCAACAGCAGGCGACAAGACAGCTGTTATTGACTGATTTATTATTTAGTTTCTTTTATTTTAGAATATTGTAAGGCTTTTCAGCCATTTAGGAAATTTACCTTATTTCCCTTTTTGGCTCATTGAATTGCCAAAATTCCTTGGCAATTAAGGATTGAAAATCCACAAAGGGAAACAACTATATGTATTGTACGGATTCTTGGTGAAGGTAGATCAGTTTTAACAGAAAACTTTGAGTTTCAATTCTCTTTGGTTCTTAAACGAACTTTTTGAACTTATTAGAGAAATCCGTGGCATTCATACGACTTATCAATAAGTCCTTCCATAACTGATTGTGGCGTCCTCGCATACCAAGGTTCGTACTTCTTGTCAGGCATTGGGTCGCGTTCCATTCAAAGCTGTTTAGGATTTCGATCTTGGAGACCAACTTGGTTAGGATCGCATCAGTTTATTGGCGTGGTTCGTATCAGAGATAGACTTTTTTTTTTTTTGAAAATGATGAACTTTTTTCTATTATGAAAAGATAATTTAGAAAAATAGCCCCTTGTTTGGATGACATATCAATTTTCGAAATTGGAAAATTTTTGCAAATAAATATTTATCTCAACTTTTTTCATCATTATCTCATTTTAAAAAATAAAAACTATTTTATTTTGAAACATATTTTGTATAGAAAATGAATCTTTTTAAAATTTTCTGACAATGCACTATTCCTAACAATTTTTTTTTTTTCTCTTTCCAACCATCCTTTTGTTTTTAAAAAGAAAATTTTTGCCACATCTAAATATCATCTTATTTTCAAAATGAAAAGACTTTTTTCATTTAAATCAAGAAAATTTTCATTTTCGAAATGAACACGTGATCCAAACGGAGTCCTAATTTTAAAGTAAGAACAAGCACGAATTAAAATTACAATAACAAAAAAAAAAAAAAAAAAAAAACAGGTATGATCTTTCTCCCTTTCTTGTTCCCCCTCCTTCCTCTCACTCTCCCTCCCCCTCTCCCCTCAAAGCTTCGCAAGGCAAAATGACCTGAAAAAAGATGAGCGAACGTGGGTTTCTAAACACTATAATGATGATCTGCCTTATGAAGAATGGGTGAGGTGATTGTGAACTTTGTGTGTGTGTGTGTATTTGTCGGGGGGGTGCGCGGAACAACAATGCAAAACTTAGATCGTAGGTGGGCTTAAGGTCAAAACCGTGAGCTTTGGAGAGGTGGAGCTACAAGCCTTGTGTTGTGGGAGATATCGGTCTCATGATGGAGTAGTTGGCTGGGACGGGGTCTGGTGGGGTTGCAACAAAGTTCTGGCAAGGTGGCGGCAACATCCGACGAGGTAACGACGATCACCGGTTGCTGTAGGGGTGGTGGTCGGTGGTCGGTGGTCTTGGTGTTGATTATGGAATACTGAGTTTTTTTTTTTCACGTGAGTTTTTCATGATATTATTGAGATTTTTATGAATTTGAATAATACCTTATTATATGGGTTTCAGATATCTCAAAATCGAATCAATAGAATCCATGGGATTGACTTTCCTATAAATACAAAAGTTATAATCCTTTTACCAAAACATAGGAATCTTAAAGATTATCATTCGCATTCCCACCCTTAAAATTATCTCATATCAAACATCCCTTTATACAAATCAACAGCTTGATAGGTTAGTCATGGGACTTTTGACGTTCTTGCTCAGTTAATTCTTAATTTAAATAGACTGGTTGCCTGCATCACAAGAAACTATATAAGCCAAAGTTTAGTAAGTAGAAACATATGTATGAATGCAATTGTATATAAAATCCACAACTTTGTATTGTTCTCATTTTCAGTTACTTTGAATTTTTTTCATTCGAATCCGTCCCAAGTCTCATCAAGTATAAAATTTGACTTAGTCCTTGATAAACTATATGTTTCACGGAATCTGTTCCTTTTAGCGGCTACTCTTTCTTGGAAACCCATGCCTTAAGGAATGTCACCACTAACATTTAGATCTGCCGGTCCCTTATTCATAAAACATGTGGTTATCAATTAAGAGACATATACGGTGAATGTACTGGCTTCTCGAGATTTTTATCTAAATAACTATTTTCTCCCTAATAAGTTTTTAAAAAGGAGGCATATAGATCGTTGAGTGTGAGTTTTTTGAAGGTAAGTGGGTCTGCTTTTGTTAATTTGATGACTCAGATATTATAATCAAATTGAGAAAATCGAATCTCATAAAACTATGGATGACAATTGGGTGGATTTGGGGGGTTTCTCGCCAACCCATCCCATGAAAAGAAATACTCCCCGTCCCCACCTCATTTGCCCGTTTAAAATTGGCGAGGCAAGTTTTTTTCGTGACAGGTTCAGGGTATTGACAACACATCCCGTTAACCCGCTTAGAAATAGATAGTAAAATTTAATCGTTAAAAAAAAAGAAATTACACAAACTATTGTATAGTAATCAAAAGAATGAAAACACAAAATATAATACAATAGGAATCAAAAGAATGAAAACACAAATATAATGATAAATTGAAAAACTTAACATGAAACAAAAAAAAAAAAAAAAAAAAAAAAGGAGAAGATGCACAAGCACGTAGATACACGAACAGTAAGCTAACAAAAAACAAAAACAAAAACAAAAACAAAAACAAAAAAACATACTTAATACTTCCTCAAAGAAATATGTTGCAACTTATGCTTGGACATTCTTCAATTAGTATGCTCTAAATAAGGAATTTAAAACGTTATTGTAAATTAACACAAATTATTTCTTCGAAACTTCAAAACCATACAACACTAATAGTAAAATATATGAGGCAATTAAATGTAAGGTAATATTTACAAAAACTTATATTAGGAAATAGGCTTTCAAAAAAAAGTATATATAAGGTAATATATACGAGTATGTTCTTTGTACAAAGTGAGACAAAAAAAAAATATTTTTTTAAGCATATATTTGTCATATAGTAGATGTATTTTAATACATTTGAAAACAAAAATGTCTAAACGGGGTAGGCAATCAGGTAATAGGATCGGGGACCCCTAGACCAGTCTCTACTCTGAATCCGTCGCGGGTTTTGAAATTTCAAACCATTTATAACCCGTTTTGTTTAAATCATGTTTTACCTGCCCAATGAGTCACCACATGTAAATGAGTTGGCAGATAAAATTGCCATCCCTAAATAAGACTAACACCTATTGCAATCATAACAAGCAGCATAAGATGGAATGAAATGCACCACTTCATTAACAAATCCAACAATTGGATTGTCCAACTGAACTAGCAACAACTGCGTTAGGGGCAAGGTTTCTAGACGAAAAAAATGCTATTTGGATCCAAAACTCCAAACTCTACTTCAAACATACTCTCTCTCTTCCATTTTCAAAAAACTCGAACTTTAAAATTACATAACTTTATTATTTTAAGTCAAACAACTCAAAATGAGAAAATTCTAGTGTCAAAATGCTCATAACGATGAAACAAACAAGATAAGATCCATTTTGCATATTTTTTCTTAACAACTTTCATATTTTTGCACTGTTTTTTATATCATATAACTTTTTCAAAAGTTTTCTCTATGTACACATTTCCGATATAATCTCCAAAACATTGTCTATAGATGTTCCCTAACTGGTGACAGTTTAACTCCCATTTAAAGAAAAAAATGAATATTTTAAAAAAAAATTAAATAAACAATCAATAAAGGCTGCGATAAATCCTTTTTTATGTATTCGATCCGTAGAACTCATTTATAGATCATTCGATACATTCTAACAGTTGAGATGTAGTTTATATGTAATACTTATCATGCACATTAGCTCATAGTATTATAATATAAGAAATAAAATAAAAAAATTTTAAACCAAAGAAAAAAATTAAAAAAAAAACCCAACCGGAAAACCACCTTGCATGACCGATGCTGCCCCCATCCGTTGACAGCGAGAATCCCCCCCGCCCCAACATGACCTTGTGAAACCAACCCCCCAAACCAACGTCCGTAGATGGCGAACCAAAAACCACCCCCTCCCCCCCTAAACAGACCGCGAGTCCCGCCCCCCACCCCGCTCGGCGACAGCCCAACCTAACCCGCGAAATCGCCCCCCCGGCCCCCAATTCTGATATGAATTGTGAAATGCCTCCCTTCCGTCGACAGCGAATCACCCCCGCAACCAATGTTCATTGAAGGCGAATCACACCTCCCCTCCCCCGAACCTCTGGCGAAACCCACCGATGCCCCTCTCGTGCGGAGTTGCACAATCCTCTGGTGAAAACAACCATCAGAGATCTCGTCCCTACCTGGACGAACCTCCGATGAAATCTCCACCTCCTTCCCAAACCTCCGACGAGGAAACCCACACCCTGATCGGCGAAGAAGACGAGGAGGAAGAGTATAAGTTATTTATTTTTATTTTTTTATTTTGTGATTATGTACTTACTGTTTATTTTAGTTATTTGACACTTTCTATATTTTATCTATTTGATTAATTTTAAATGATGTGAGATAGAATTTTACAGATAAAGAATATAAAAAAAAGGCGCTACCATTCTTTCAAAATAATCATAACTAATCTCGGACAAAAGGAAAGTTTTGTTTTTTTTTTGTTTTTTGTTTTCTGTTTTGTTTTGTTTTGTTTTTGTTTTGTTTTTTGTTTTTTTTGGGACAGAAAAATCTGTCTAATTTTGGTTTCAAAAGTCTTCCTTCCATCCCAGCTCCCACAAAAAAGACAAATACCCTAAAACAAAAACCCCCCAAAATCTGTCTTGATCATGCAAAACATTTCCCCATCAAGTAAACAAACACACTTCTTGATTCTCCAAAGACCTTAACAAAATCAAAACCCCAGTAATCCTTCCATCCAAATTCTCTCGTCTCTTCAGAATGATTGATGCTTGCCATGATTTCGATGATGCAGCAGCAGCAGCAGCAGCAGCACCAGACCTCCTCTGCACCCGCGTCGCACCCAACCAATCCCCCTCCCGCCGCCGCCGCCACCGCCACCACCGTTAGATCCCCTACGGCGACGCCCACCCAATCCCAGCTCCCAACTCCCCTTTCTCTCGCTCCTCTCTCCTCCTCCTCCTCAGCCGCCCGCCCCGCCGACCATGTCGTCGGGCCGCTGGTGCCCGTGGCGGTGAGCCACCCGACCGGGGAGCCCTCTCCGGCCCCGCTGCCGAGGGTCCGGCTCTACGACATC
>CM046371.1:15101490-15106490 GCA_025413025.1 Ficus hispida | reverse complement strand
AAAAAGAGAAGAAACAATAAAGATATGTTTCTGGTTTTATAATATTTGTTTTGTAACTTTGTTCAAGTTGTATGTACACACACAGACATCGATGAAGGCCAAAGGGGCCTAGAGAATGAAAAATATTTAAGCAATTAGCCAAGAAAAACTGAAGAACAAACACGAAATTTAAGGACATTAATTTCGAGTTTTTCAGCACGTTTGCTCATTAATCTTCTCGCAGTTCAGCACTTTTGTCCCCATATTTTTTTTCTTGGCAATTTGGTCCTTTAATGCTCAAACTGTAGGAACCAAGAAAACAAAAAATTGCTCAAAATTTAAACCCCGCTAACTACTGGAGTTAATTGCTACTGTTTTGGAAATTTGAAGACTAAATCGCCATTAAAAAAAAATCTTACGGATTAAAGTGCCATGTCATGAAAAATTCAGGGGGCACAGGTTCTATATTCACTGTATCAATATGTCTTAAATATGTATTCTATCCTACTTATGTAGATTATAATCATGCAAGATTGGTCAATTATGAAATGCAAAGTTTGACAGAATTGAAAGGGAAGCGTTTGATAGAAAGCACTTAATAAAAAATTAAAATTGAATGGAGAAGATAGAATTAATGAAAGGTGATGTGGCTTGAATGCCGCACGGCTGAGCCCAAATTGGAGTATTAAATATCTGTGAATTGTGATACAGAAATGGGCATGAGGTTATTTTCTGTATGTCTGATATTATCTTTCCCACATAACGTGAACCTGCACTGCAGTTTATATGTATACCACATTTGTGTGTCCTATAAGTTCAATATGGAATTTTTTTTAGTTTATTGACAAGCTCAGCCATCTACTCACTTCAATAACCTTTTTTTTTTTTTTTTTTTTTGTCTGATTAAACTATTTTAAATGTCTTCTTAGTCAAAAACTACTCGTCTGAGTCAGAAATTTATTTATTTTTGTTTGAGATTCCAAAGAAGGTTGAAATAATAGGAGTCATTCTTTTTTAGACTACTTTATGTGGGGTTCCCACAAGGTAAAACTCAAACTTGAAGATTTTTGAGGACTTCAAAAAAGTAGTTTTGTGCTGTTCCTTTCTGCATCAATTATTGTTTGAAATTATGGACTACTGTCTGGACAATTCTTTAGCACATCTTGCCATTTTATTTTCCTTTAGTTTAAAGTTGAACATTCTCTTGCTGAGAAGGAAAGCTTACTGAAAAGAATATGCTAAGTAATTCGGTTGCATTTCCTGTTAAAGATTTGACACAGGTCGTCGATTACTGATTCGTTACACCTCAGCCATATTTATTCATGTTTGCAGACTTTTATTGCTTGTGAAAAGTTTTCTTAATTTGATTCTTATGCATAATCACATGCCCTTCGTTATATTTGTATTTGAATCTCTGTACAATCACTTTTCAGGTCATCATGTTTTCGAATTTGCAGGTAGCTCGGAACAATTTAAATACAGAGCCATCTTTAAGAAGTGTTCTTTCAGATCCACTATCGTGAGCTGTTCTTTATCCTTCTTTTCCAAGCTAGTTTGCTACTGATATTGTTGCACTCCCACTGGCAATTTTTTTTAGATGGTCCAGCCATGAAACCTTGGTTTTAGAAAATTCAACATTGTGGAAAAGGTTTTGAAGTTGCAGTTTAGTAAACTAGTAACCATTCGTCAAGATAGACTTTGAGCCAAACTTCTGCAATAATGTAGCAAATTTGTCTTAAAAGGGTAGGCACAAAGAATATAACTTTAGGAACCTATCCATGTATTTTGATGTGGGGGGTTGTTTCACATAGTATTTTGAAGATCCTTTCTTTATTATCATTTTTTTTTGGAATTATTCTTGATTATGTAAAAGCACACGCACACACATGTCATCATTTTGTGCCCGTTAGCCATCAAATAGGTCAAGCAAATGTAATTTGTAAAACACATTATATCTGTCTGGCTTTCAGCGGTGCATTTCTTGAAGATGCTATGTTCGTTTCATGTGGGCATTCTTTTGGTGGTATCATGTTGAGGAGAGTCATCGAAATGGTAAGTACATTCACTCCTACATTTGGAAATTTTAAAGTGTTACGTAGTTTCCTCGGGTTACTGTATATTTCTGTTTTGTTTTTTGTTTATGTTCTAGGTTGACTCCTTGTCCCCTGTTATACCCTTTTGCATTTATTCTTAGTAAAGTTTTCTTGGTTTCCTTTAAAATTTTTTTTTTTACGTTGAATAATAAGTACATGCATAGTCTTTCAATTCACTTTGTTCTGTTTGAGCTTTTTAGAGAAGAAGCAAGGAAAAGGAACCTTACGGAGTGTTCTGAAAATGGGTTTGTTTTTGGTATAAAAATAGAAATGAAATATGAAAATAGAAATGAAAATTTTTTGGGAATGGTATTGGGATCATTTTTGAAATTGTTTTCGGTTGTGATTGTACAGATATTAGTTGGAGTATAAGTACAAGGTGAAACTGTAATTGGGTATGTTTCTGAAAATGTGTTAATTATTTAAGCCCTAGAAAAAGAAACAGAAAAGAGAAAATAACTTTCTAGTGTTTTCCGTTTCCTTAACAGAAGCTATTCTCAACCAATTTTTGTTTTCATTTCCAAAGCATTGGCTAACCAAGTGCTGTTTGAAGACCTTTTTCATTTTTGTGCCTAAACGTGAAGAAACATATTGTAAAATGTTCCAAACAGCCCCCAAAAGAATGATCCTTGTTTCTTCAAAAATATTTTTACCTTGTCCAGCCTAATACGGACATAACTCACTCTTTCCGGGGGACCTTGATATCCTGTTTGAAAGAACAGCTAACACATCGTATTAGATTATTTCATCTTTAGTTCCCCTGGTATGGTCCTAGCTCATAATTGTTGGTGATGGGACAAAGATATTGTAAACTTGCATTAGAAGTATGGGGACCATCTATTATTGGCAAGAGTGCAGGCTCTTTTTCCTTCTAAATTGCTGTATATATTTTTATGTTGGAAACTTCCATGGCTATTTACAAACTGTTGCCTCATTTTCAATAATGTCTCAGAAACTTTGTATGTAGTTAGATTTAGTTTGACTTTTAATCTATCCTATCGATTTACTTTGCTTTCTAATCTATCTTTTTTGTTAAATTTTTACTTTACTAAAATGACAACTCACATGCCAGTGTGGAGCAGGAACAGCCAACAAGCATATTCTTCTTCTTCTAGGATTTTGTTTGTTTTCAGCACAAAAGATGGGCTGATTTGGGCCTTTTTTCCCCTGAAAAATCCAGTTTTGGGCCTTGGGCCTTTGGCTGGAAACCTCTGAAAATTGAGGCTAGGTCTCTTAATCGCAATGCACGTGCCTCAACTTATAGAGGCGTGCGCAATGCTTCCTGGTCTTTAGTCTTAGGCCTCAGTTCTAACTTTTACCACAATTCATGGAGCGTGCATTTGTGCAATCTTATCTGTCATCAACGTTAACCTTTTATCATAAACATAGGCCTACTTCCATTCCATCCATCAAACCGTTCGGATTGATAAATACCAAAAGGTTTTATATCAGGTTCACTTCCCCAACCCACCCACCGCCCACCCCTGTGTCTTGTTGAACTTGTGCTTAGTAGAATAGTCGTTTTGTTCCTTCCCTATTAGAGTATATAAGATAGAAACACTGCTTTACTCTTCTCGTCCTTCATTGCTTGTGATTTTTAGCTCCTTTTATGCCCTCTTCATCTCCTTCTGGTGACGTTTTTATTGCCTCTAGATGGATAAGATCTAAGATTCATAACTGCAATTGTTGGTTTGCTGATCAGTCCAGATGTACCCTCTGCAGCCAAGAAATTGATGCAGGGACATTATTTCCCAATTTTGGTACGTCCCAGTTTTCATTTTAAAATGTTCCATCTCTGGCTAATAGCCTAATATATTATCTCGTTCTCTCTCTCTCTCTCTCTCTCTCTCTCTCTCTCATCCTTCATACTATTTCTCTCTTTGTTATTGTTCATGTATGGCAATACCTTCTTTGTTTTATCCTGTTATTTAAGAATCTATTGCAATTTCCTTCACAGCTCTTAGAGCTGCTGCTGCAGCCGTGAAGCAAGAGGACAATCGGAGGCTTTTTCATAACGCTGCTCTTAGAAAACGTCGGAAAGAATTGGGTGACCAAATAGATTCATTGAGGAGACCAAACAGGGTACTTACAGATGCCTTATATTTTTCATTGGTTGGCTCATTTGGACAATAAAGATTCACACCTGGGATCACTGTCAATATTTTAAAGGTCATTTTTGTTTGGAACTGAATGGAAGAATAGGAAGGTGATGGGTGATGTTCACGGAGTGATTGAGAAAAATGACAACCACAAATCTATTTTTGAGTTTGTAGATAAAGAATTTTCTAGTTGAAGTTCAGTAGCTTTAAAACTTAGGAATCGTGTGAATTGGTGCAGAACATGCAGAATATGCATCTTCTTAATAATATTCTTTGAGAGTCCGTCAGTGCTTCTAGCGATAACACAATGTTTGTAGACCAACTTTAGTTTAAAACAGTTAAACAAGGGGCAGCAATTTAGTATCAGTTGATATTTCAAGTGGTTATTATTGATGTCTGTCCTACTCTAGGGTTTGACTTCACGCTACAAAACATTATGTATGTGTTATTATGTAGGCCTTGAGTACTGATTTGGCATATATTGTTGTGTTTAATGCCCTGTGAGTGAAGTGATATAGAATTCTTCAACAATTTTTTTTTTTTCCCTTTTTGCGTAACTTTTTTCCAGGAAAATGGAGAAGTTGGTGATGACGGGCTCAATCGTGGTGTGCAGTATCCATTTTCAGTAAATGAAAAAGTCATAATTAAGGTAATTCTCTTGCATTATTTTAATGGCAAAGATAAACTTTTGTAGAGGAAAAAGGGGTATAAAAGAGGATACTGGATAGAGGACCAGAGGTCCACCAAACCAGCAAAACAACCCTGAGAATAGCCCATATTTTCTTGTTTTCTAAAGGAGGATTGGATGCCTACTTATCTAAACTTTTAC
>CM046371.1:14793545-15101390 GCA_025413025.1 Ficus hispida | reverse complement strand
AATCTATACAAGATCTCCTCATGGAAAAATATCCGTTTTGCAGTTTTTTAATCACTTACTTGATGACATGCCATTGTCCGCTAATGAGGTATCCTCATCAGTGCTTGTTGCCACCTACTCGAATGCTGCCATGCAGAATGGAAAAGGTGCCCTTGGAGGAGGGAAGCCAGGAATAAATTGTGAAGTCGAAAAGGGGTTGTTGACTTTAATTTCCTCGGACAGCCCTGGTCTACAGGTGCCCTCTTTTTTTTTTTTTTTTTTGGTGGCAGCAGCCTTTTTGCTTTTCTTGATCGGAAATAAAGTAGATGCCATCTTTTGATGCTTGATATTATTCTTGGTGGAAAAAAGGATGCTTTTACTGATGTTTACATTAAATTGCGTTACTGAATCCTTTATTTTTTTCAGGTCTGGAATCTTAACAAATCAGGAAACTACTTAGCCTATTATTAGGAAACTAACCAAATTATAATACTTTCCCTAATTTCTACAATTATACACGGTTTTCCAAGGTATGCTTGCTTTCATTGGTGCATTCTTGCAATTAGTTTATTGCAACTTGGCTAAAGCATTATAGTTCTTTTTTCCAAGATGTTCATTTGAATCAACTTGTTGGGTTTTGTGATTGTAGGACGTCACTAGCATTTAGGCTTATGCCACAAGGGAATGCTACATTAGATTGTTCTCCAATTTCTGCAGCTGGCCATGTCATTCCACAAAGCTATGTGCCAATACCTGTTAGCCAGTTTATGGATGGCCTTTCTGCTGAGGAAGATATAGTGTGTAGTCGTTCGGATAATAACTACGTAAGTTGTGTCTTAACTCATGAATGGTAGTTTACTGTATTGGTGTTTGGGAGTATATGTGTGTATAACATATGTTATTTGCGCACAAAATTCACTTATATGCAAACGCAAGACATATGCAGGTACTGAGGTAAGGACATAAAAACAGACCTAATTGTACATGAAAAATGAATTTGTTCCATTAAATTAGAAGAAAAAGAGAAGAAACAATAAAGATATGTTTCTGGTTTTATAATATTTGTTTTGTAACTTTGTTCAAGTTGTATGTACACACACAGACATCGATGAAGGCCAAAGGGGCCTAGAGAATGAAAAATATTTAAGCAATTAGCCAAGAAAAACTGAAGAACAAACACGAAATTTAAGGACATTAATTTCGAGTTTTTCAGCACGTTTGCTCATTAATCTTCTCGCAGTTCAGCACTTTTGTCCCCATATTTTTTTTCTTGGCAATTTGGTCCTTTAATGCTCAAACTGTAGGAACCAAGAAAACAAAAAATTGCTCAAAATTTAAACCCCGCTAACTACTGGAGTTAATTGCTACTGTTTTGGAAATTTGAAGACTAAATCGCCATTAAAAAAAATCTTACGGATTAAAGTGCCATGTCATGAAAAATTCAGGGGGCACAGGTTCTATATTCACTGTATCAATATGTCTTAAATATGTATTCTATCCTACTTATGTAGATTATAATCATGCAAGATTGGTCAATTATGAAATGCAAAGTTTGACAGAATTGAAAGGGAAGCGTTTGATAGAAAGCACTTAATAAAAAATTAAAATTGAATGGAGAAGATAGAATTAATGAAAGGTGATGTGGCTTGAATGCCGCACGGCTGAGCCCAAATTGGAGTATTAAATATCTGTGAATTGTGATACAGAAATGGGCATGAGGTTATTTTCTGTATGTCTGATATTATCTTTCCCACATAACGTGAACCTGCACTGCAGTTTATATGTATACCACATTTGTGTGTCCTATAAGTTCAATATGGAATTTTTTTTAGTTTATTGACAAGCTCAGCCATCTACTCACTTCAATAACCTTTTTTTTTTTTTTTTTTTTGTCTGATTAAACTATTTTAAATGTCTTCTTAGTCAAAAACTACTCGTCTGAGTCAGAAATTTATTTATTTTTTGTTTGAGATTCCAAAGAAGGTTGAAATAATAGGAGTCATTCTTTTTTAGACTACTTTATGTGGGGTTCCCACAAGGTAAAACTCAAACTTGAAGATTTTTGAGGACTTCAAAAAAGTAGTTTTGTGCTGTTCCTTTCTGCATCAATTATTGTTTGAAATTATGGACTACTGTCTGGACAATTCTTTAGCACATCTTGCCATTTTATTTTCCTTTAGTTTAAAGTTGAACATTCTCTTGCTGAGAAGGAAAGCTTACTGAAAAGAATATGCTAAGTAATTCGGTTGCATTTCCTGTTAAAGATTTGACACAGGTCGTCGATTACTGATTCGTTACACCTCAGCCATATTTATTCATGTTTGCAGACTTTTATTGCTTGTGAAAAGTTTTCTTAATTTGATTCTTATGCATAATCACATGCCCTTCGTTATATTTGTATTTGAATCTCTGTACAATCACTTTTCAGGTCATCATGTTTTCGAATTTGCAGGTAGCTCGGAACAATTTAAATACAGAGCCATCTTTAAGAAGTGTTCTTTCAGATCCACTATCGTGAGCTGTTCTTTATCCTTCTTTTCCAAGCTAGTTTGCTACTGATATTGTTGCACTCCCACTGGCAATTTTTTTTAGATGGTCCAGCCATGAAACCTTGGTTTTAGAAAATTCAACATTGTGGAAAAGGTTTTGAAGTTGCAGTTTAGTAAACTAGTAACCATTCGTCAAGATAGACTTTGAGCCAAACTTCTGCAATAATGTAGCAAATTTGTCTTAAAAGGGTAGGCACAAAGAATATAACTTTAGGAACCTATCCATGTATTTTGATGTGGGGGTTGTTTCACATAGTATTTTGAAGATCCTTTCTTTATTATCATTTTTTTTTGGAATTATTCTTGATTATGTAAAAGCACACGCACACACATGTCATCATTTTGTGCCCGTTAGCCATCAAATAGGTCAAGCAAATGTAATTTGTAAAACACATTATATCTGTCTGGCTTTCAGCGGTGCATTTCTTGAAGATGCTATGTTCGTTTCATGTGGGCATTCTTTTGGTGGTATCATGTTGAGGAGAGTCATCGAAATGGTAAGTACATTCACTCCTACATTTGGAAATTTTAAAGTGTTACGTAGTTTCCTCGGGTTACTGTATATTTCTGTTTTGTTTTTTGTTTATGTTCTAGGTTGACTCCTTGTCCCCTGTTATACCCTTTTGCATTTATTCTTAGTAAAGTTTTCTTGGTTTCCTTTAAAATTTTTTTTTTTACGTTGAATAATAAGTACATGCATAGTCTTTCAATTCACTTTGTTCTGTTTGAGCTTTTTAGAGAAGAAGCAAGGAAAAGGAACCTTACGGAGTGTTCTGAAAATGGGTTTGTTTTGGTATAAAAATAGAAATGAAATATGAAAATAGAAATGAAAATTTTTTGGGAATGGTATTGGGATCATTTTTGAAATTGTTTCGGTTGTGATTGTACAGATATTAGTTGGAGTATAAGTACAAGGTGAAACTGTAATTGGGTATGTTTCTGAAAATGTGTTAATTATTTAAGCCCTAGAAAAAGAAACAGAAAAGAGAAAATAACTTTCTAGTGTTTTCCGTTTCCTTAACAGAAGCTATTCTCAACCAATTTTGTTTTCATTTCCAAAGCATTGGCTAACCAAGTGCTGTTTGAAGACCTTTTTCATTTTTGTGCCTAAACGTGAAGAAACATATTGTAAAATGTTCCAAACAGCCCCCAAAAGAATGATCCTTGTTTCTTCAAAAATATTTTTACCTTGTCCAGCCTAATACGGACATAACTCACTCTTTCCGGTGGACCTTGATATCCTGTTTGAAAGAACAGCTAACACATCGTATTAGATTATTTCATCTTTAGTTCCCCTGGTATGGTCCTAGATCATAATTGTTGGTGATGGGACAAAGATATTGTAAACTTGCATTAGAAGTATGGGGACCATCTATTATTGGCAAGAGTGCAGGCTCTTTTTCCTTCTAAATTGCTGTATATATTTTTATGTTGGAAACTTCCATGGCTATTTACAAACTGTTGCCTCATTTTCAATAATGTCTCAGAAACTTTGTATGTAGTTAGATTTAGTTTGACTTTTAATCTATCCTATCGATTTACTTTGCTTTCTAATCTATCTTTTTTGTTAAATTTTTACTTTACTAAAATGACAACTCACATGCCAGTGTGGAGCAGGAACAGCCAACAAGCATATTCTTCTTCTTCTAGGATTTTGTTTGTTTTCAGCACAAAAGATGGGCTGATTTGGGCCTTTTTTCCCCTGAAAAATCCAGTTTTGGGCCTTGGGCCTTTGGCTGGAAACCTCTGAAAATTGAGGCTAGGTCTCTTAATCGCAATGCACGTGCCTCAACTTATAGAGGCGTGCGCAATGCTTCCTGGTCTTTAGTCTTAGGCCTCAGTTCTAACTTTTACCACAATTCATGGAGCGTGCATTTGTGCAATCTTATCTGTCATCAACGTTAACCTTTTTATCATAAACATAGGCCTACTTCCATTCCATCCATCAAACCGTTCGGATTGATAAATACCAAAAGGTTTTATATCAGGTTCACTTCCCCAACCCACCCACCGCCCACCCCTGTGTCTTGTTGAACTTGTGCTTAGTAGAATAGTCGTTTTGTTCCTTCCCTATTAGAGTATATAAGATAGAAACACTGCTTTACTCTTCTCGTCCTTCATTGCTTGTGATTTTTAGCTCCTTTTATGCCCTCTTCATCTCCTTCTGGTGACGTTTTTATTGCCTCTAGATGGATAAGATCTAAGATTCATAACTGCAATTGTTGGTTTGCTGATCAGTCCAGATGTACCCTCTGCAGCCAAGAAATTGATGCAGGGACATTATTTCCCAATTTTGGTACGTCCCAGTTTTCATTTTAAAATGTTCCATCTCTGGCTAATAGCCTAATATATTATCTCGTTCTCTCTCTCTCTCTCTCTCTCTCTCTCTCTCATCCTTCATACTATTTCTCTCTTTGTTATTGTTCATGTATGGCAATACCTTCTTTGTTTTATCCTGTTATTTAAGAATCTATTGCAATTTCCTTCACAGCTCTTAGAGCTGCTGCTGCAGCCGTGAAGCAAGAGGACAATCGGAGGCTTTTTCATAACGCTGCTCTTAGAAAACGTCGGAAAGAATTGGGTGACCAAATAGATTCATTGAGGAGACCAAACAGGGTACTTACAGATGCCTTATATTTTTCATTGGTTGGCTCATTTGGACAATAAAGATTCACACCTGGGATCACTGTCAATATTTTTAAAGGTCATTTTTGTTTTGGAACTGAATGGAAGAATAGGAAGGTGATGGGTGATGTTCACGGAGTGATTGAGAAAAATGACAACCACAAATCTATTTTTGAGTTTGTAGATAAAGAATTTTCTAGTTGAAGTTCAGTAGCTTTAAAACTTAGGAATCGTGTGAATTGGTGCAGAACATGCAGAATATGCATCTTCTTAATAATATTCTTTTGAGAGTCCGTCAGTGCTTCTAGCGATAACACAATGTTTGTAGACCAACTTTAGTTTAAAACAGTTAAACAAGGGGCAGCAATTTAGTATCAGTTGATATTTCAAGTGGTTATTGATGTCTGTCCTACTCTAGGGTTTGACTTCACGCTACAAAACATTATGTATGTGTTATTATGTAGGCCTTGAGTACTGATTTGTCATATATTGTTGTGTTTAATGCCCTGTGAGTGAAGTGATATAGAATTCTTCAACAATTTTTTTTTTTTCCCTTTTTGCGTAACTTTTTTCCAGGAAAATGGAGAAGTTGGTGATGACGGGCTCAATCGTGGTGTGCAGTATCCATTTTCAGTAAATGAAAAAGTCATAATTAAGGTAATTCTCTTGCATTTATTTTAATGGCAAAGATAAACTTTTGTAGAGGAAAAAGGGGTATAAAAGAGGATACTGGATAGAGGACCAGAGGTCCACCAAACCAGCAAAACAACCCTGAGAATAGCCCATATTTTTCTTGTTTTCTAAAGGAGGATTGGATGCCTACTTATCTAAACTTTTACTTTACCACATCAATAAGCATGTGTTTGGTTCTCAGGTGTGAACCAAAGTTTTTCGTCTGTTTTTGACCTTTTTTGAAAAGTCAATAACAATTATAACTAGTTTTTAAAAAGTCAACCAACTTTAATCTAAAAATTTCATCACAAACCTTATTCGAAACGTACCATAAATTATATTTGTATGTATGTATATATATATATATATATGTAGTAGAAATCCAAAGTGATGACCAAACCTGTATTCTATCCGCCCAGAAAATCTAACTTCAGAAATGTTAGCAAAGACTGGCTGCTGTTTATCCAAATATTATGACTGATAACTGTTTATTTCACCCAAATAAGAATGTTGAACGGAGTACTTAATCCTGCAGGGAAACAGGAGGACACCAGAAAAGTTTGTAGGCAAAGAAGCTGTGATCACATCCCAATGTCTCAATGGCTGGTGTGTTGGAAGTATTTAACCTTTTTTTTTTTTTTTTTTTTTTTTTTGGTATGCTCGTACTTAATATTGTCTGCATTTGACTTTCGGTTCTGTTTATTTCTCTCTAACGTGTCATTTTCACCATGGCTCTCTGAGTTAAAATAAAATTAGGGAAAAAAAAATCATGAGTTCGAATCTGAAATTTTAAGATTTGTGTTGGTTTAAATTTTTTTCTAAAAACCATGTAATTTTTTATTTTTGCTCACAACTTGGGTAATTTCAATTTGGTACTTTTTTATTCGTGAATAATAATTATCATTCTTAGACTTTGACACCTTTAGTTTTTTGAAGTTGTTTACTGGAATTTGTTGAGGAGAAAATTCTGTCCTGCTGCTATATAAATTCATTGAATCTTTTCTTTACACTTGGAATGTTATATTCGTCTTTTATTTTTGTCTCCTTTCCGTTAGAACTACAACTCTATATCCTCATCTCAAGATAGCAGTTATGCATTCTTATTTTCATGACCAATGATTTAGATCTTTGGGCTCTTATATTAAGTTGGTTGGAAACATTTTTACCATACATGTTCAAAAGTGGAATGATCATTTGTGATTGTCGATTTGTCAAATAGATAGCTTGGTCTTTTCCCCATTTGCTTAAAACATAATTGGCTTAATTTCGTTTAGTCCGACATAAATAGTTTTTATTTCCCTCTGGGGATCGAATGTATCTTAGTAGGAAAGATCTTTTTGACCTTTGGAGCCATAATTTGCTTTCTATTATGTTCCCTACATTATTGAAGAAAATTAAGCTCTGCCGGGCTAGGTTATTATACCGCTTTTAGTGATTAGCTGTAGAGTAAAACTGAAGTTCTTTTTTTTTTTTTTAATGTTTAAATATATATATTTTTTAACTATAAATCTGCCCTGAAACTATCTCCTTTGGATGCCTATACTAAAGTGTCCCTCCTATTCCTTTAGGTATTTACTTCAGATTATTGAAAGTGGAGAGAACGTCCGACTTCAATATCGTTCTCTGCGGAAGATCCAGAATGCCCCTGCGGCCGAGGAACGGTGCTCATCTCAGCCCATTCAAAACAGCAGCTCGTAAAAAATACGATAAATTCGCTTGGTGCTAATTATTTCCCAGCCTTATGGTTGTGGCCAGAAATTTCCACTGATTCAGCTTCTTTTGAGATGTCTAGTAAGTTTATATTTGACTCCAATGTTGTTTGTGTAGCCAAGTGTAGTAGGCTATTGTTGTGAATCTCTCTGTTGGACGCTTGTAAATAGAAAAGAAGGCGCCATCGGTGGTAGGAGTTGTAACTCTCGTGTAATTTGACTCATTGTTAAACTGAACTTTCTACAATGGAGTATTCAAGTAGAGAATGAAGAGCAAAAAGAGTTTTGAAACGGATAAACTTACATTGGAAGTTTTCAATTGTTGCTTCAATTGTTTCCATGCCATTCAGATGTTTCTGTCTTCTGTTTTTATTAAAAATAGTTTAAGGATCAGCTGAGCAATTAAAGTTGATCCATTAACAGGGATACGTTATAATTTCAGCTACGGAAAAAAAGAATGGTATCGAAATGTCATAAATGTAATAATTTAGGGACTAATCGAATAATTATTCGTAAAATTAAAATTCTGATTCTGCTTCGTACTAAATAAATTAGTAAGCAAGCTATTTACCACCATTAAGGTTTGAAATTCGGCTATTTGCTATAATTTCTAAAACAACTCAACCTCTGTGGAGCTTCCTCTGCGATTGGCGCGCCTCCTCTGCCATTAACCAACTCTTGCAAAAAGTTGTGTGTGCCAGAAGAGCCGGGAACCACCCAGCTCCTTGAATCCTTGAGCCCCTCTGTCCGACTGATCTTCATCGAGCTCGCCTTTTGCAAACTACTGCACACCTCCTTCATTGACCCCCAGGTCCTCTCATTAAGCATGTTGAAGCTCTTTTGTAAAGGAATTTGAGAGTTTTTCAGAAACCCTTTTTATTTGTTTTGTTAGCCACAGCAGCTTGAAACTGTCAGGAATGCGGATAATCAAAACGTTAATTTCAAATATGACTTCCGAATAGTAGGATTTGTTTTACGTTTCTCTTCATCAAAAGCTTAAACTTTGGTGCTTTCATCATTGATGCTATTTTAGATAGGGTGGAAAAAAGGAAGGAAAGAAAATGTAGGAAGGATTTTAAGATGGAAAAGAAAAATTGTGTTCGGTAGGAAAGAAGTTTGGATGTAATGGAAAAGTGAATAGTTTGGAGATACGGCCCACAAAAATATATCTTCCCAAATGTAGAGGGATTTTGTGAGGAAAAACTTTGAGAACAATATAGTGAGATGAAATTACACAATTACCCTCATTATCCAACAAAATTCTAGCCAAAAAGTATAGCAGTGGATGTATGCTAAGCAGCTACTATTTTTGTTGTATTTGAAACTTTGACAAGTGGCCGATGTATGTATACGCCATAAGTAAAATTTTATGTCGCATTTTGAATGTGTTTTTGTTGTGGCCATATATATGTATGTCGGATAAATATTCTTGCTCATATGTTCGCATCCATGACTACTTCTCCCTTTGTTAATTGTGCTTGGCTAGGTATCTTACGAGGTGCCTGACGTACAACTGTAGGGTTCTTCAAATATAGTTTCACAACACATTGCTCTTTTAACTCTTCATCAATTGGCATTATCACAAAACATTTTGGCTGCACACATTTGATTCAATAAAAAATTACTACAAGATATTATATATTTGACAAACATTGGTATTAATACTAACAAAAGTATAGTCATTAAAAAACTTATCACTTGATCATTATGTAAATAATCAACATTGGTATTGGTACTAACAAAAGTATGATCATTACAAAAATATCACCGGTCAACATTGGTATTGACACTAACAAAAGTATGGTCATTACAAAAATTAACATCCAGTTATTATGTAAGTAACCAACAATGGTATTAACACTAACAAAAGTATGATATTACAAAAATTATTACTCGGTCATTATGTAAATGACCAAGACTTGTAAATGACACTAACAATAATAATAATATAGTATAGAAATTACCTATTTCTCGCCAACAGCAGTTAAAGCCGACATCACAGTACCAAACTTCACATTATCTGTGGAGGTCCATGACAGCATAAGAGGATTGGCCTCAACGTACTTGATCGTGAATTTGCCTGCTATTATTGGGTTGCTCTCATATGCCCAAATGAGTAAGGCATGAGAAAAGCCCGCGAACTGTAATGCACTTTATCAGCCTTATTTAGTGGTATTCTCTTTGAAGACTGCCTGTTTTTAACTGCATTACATATTGCAGCTCGGGTTGCCTCCCATGAAAGCATGACCCACGGAAAAGCATTGAACTCCTCCAAGTTATCAGCTAGGACAAAATATTTTGGGTCTATCTTCACGGAACTTGCATTTGCAAGAGAAATGCAAAATATCATTTATAGTAAACCAAGCTTGACAGCATCGTCATCGTTGTCAAATTTTGCATTCGACAGCCGCAACTCCAAATGTTCTCTCTATACAACTCGTAGTGTCGAAAAATATCTTCTCATTAATCGGTTATCAACCGCCGGTGCGAGATGGATAGACCCTACACATTTCATGTTGGTTATCAGGCATAACTCGTTGATGGAAAATCTGCCCAGTCTTCATTAATCTCAAACCATATAACATCACTCATTCCTAAGTGATTCGTCAAATGCATTATAATGTTGTGCAAGACCTGCCTAGCCCAGCCACATGTCTTCAACTTCAAAAATTTCTTAATGCATGGCTGTCGGATCACTCACTGGTACTGCTAGGGTGACAACCACTCTTTCAAGTTTTTAGAAGTCTTTACAATGTTAATAAAAAGTATTTATTTTGACACGGATAATTTCACTATCCGGTACGCAGCGAACATGCAGAACTTGTGGTAATGGTATTATAAAAGAGTAATTATATTGATGACCAACAAATAATCATAAAAATAACCAGCTGGAAATAACAGAACTCTAAATAATTAAATTAATGACTATCAAGTTATCATAAAAAAGATCTATGGGTAAAATTACAAGATGATCTCAAATAAATAACTACACAACCACATTTTTCAATATCACCTACAATTAACCAAACATCAACAAAATCCCAAAAACCTTCGATAATGAAATATTTATATAAACTAATATACTCAATTTTCCTCTCAATATCTGAATATTAAACCAACAAACTTTTAGTTTATGTCATAAAATAAAATAAAAATACAAACTTCATGTTTTTTTTTTTCAAATTTTTTTCGACAAATCAATTAGAAGTGTAGAATCTCATAAAAAGCACATATAAAAATGCAACAAAAAATTTTACAAAATCAATAAAAAATGCAAATATCCTCATTAAAAATACACATTTTTGCCAAATGTATATTAAAAATGCAAACTTTTTAAACAATTAATTGAAAATGTAACATTTTTACCTCTTCAGCATCTGAATTCTTCTTCTCTTCTACGACTCTTTTCGCCTTCTTGGATTTCTTAACTTCGATTTCCCCTTGCTTTCTCTTCAACCCTTCCTCAGGCGCCCTTCTCTTTTCCTCTGGTGCTGGTTTTTTACGAATTTTCTCCGCCGGTGGCCTCTTTTTTCGAGAGTAATGTTTTTCTCCACCAAGTTCATGGGTTTGGATATGGGAGACTCAAGAATTTTTTACTGGGTTTGGGTGGTTTTAGAAGATTCTTTACCTATTACAGAGTTCGAAAAGCTTTATAGAGGGCATTGGTGGAGGTTTCAAATGGTTTCCAAGCGGTTATGGAGCGGTTTCCGATGGTTTCTATGGGTAGTGGTCTCTCTTTTTCTTTTTAAATGGGAGTTTCTCTCTCTATAACACTGAAAATGGTTTGAAATCAAGTTAAGGCATTAGAGGGAGATTTGGGCTGGTAGGAAGCAGGGGTAATCCCGGAATTTGGCATCCCTTAAAAGCTTATGGGTCCCACAAATCAGAAGAAAAAATGACGCGACAGTGCCAGCAATGAAAAGAACAAAAGTGGTGCTAGTTTTAATAATATTTTTCCCATAGGTGCTGCTTTTGAAATTAACCCAAAATACTAAAGGGAAATTATAATAAATTAGAGTTTTTTTAGTAAATAATTGAAATAATTAATAAGTTTTTCTAATGTTAAGAGTATATATCTAATTTATTAACAGTAAATTTCCTTTTAGTAAATATATAATTTACATAATAATTTTGTTGTTTAATGTTTGTTTCTGAAAATGGAAATTATATTACAAGTATAAATGATACAATTATATATTCACACTCAAAACCTCCTACAACGAGAAACTGGACACCGATAGACGATCGGTTCCATCAGTAAATTCAAATGACGTAAAAAGAAAAATAATGTGTATCGGACTCCACAAATGAAAGACATGAGAAAAGGTATATAGAAATATTGAGCACATATATGATTATTTGTTAAATTCTATATATTTGATAGAAATATACGATCATTCGATGATAAGAAATCTATAGCAGAAAGTCCACCTGAACAACCACAAAGAAATGAATATTGCAGATGAAAAAAAGATACTAAAAAAATAAGATAAATGCCTAAACTAATCAGGGTAAGAAGTAGTGTTATTGTTAACAGAAATAGACAAAAACCATAAGTTAGAACATCAAAACATGAAGGAGAGCAAGACCTCTCAACATTAGTGGAAGAAAATGGTAGGAGAGGCAAGCAATTGACATACACATGTTTGCAATGACAACAATATGCACACATCATATAACTAGCCTCCTCTTGCACACCAAAACATCTAAAGGGCATGCCAAGACAATGAACAACGCACTCGAAACCACCTCACAACCGAAGAAAACCCAACTTGATTCATAGTTTTGATTTGATATTTCTCTCCCTTCACAAAAGGCACGAATCCTATTTTTAAACTCGGCATCTAGCGATACATTTGTAGATAAAATTTCGCAAGCCAGAGGCCTAGTGGTGCTCCGAACCTCCGAGCAAGAATGCGTTTTCTTATCTCTTACTCACTCTCTTTTTTTCTAAGGCCGGCTCTTCATCAATACTTTGATCTTTATCCTATTTATTATTATTTTTTAAAATATTAATTATTTATAATTATTTATTAAAAATATTATTTACTTATTTCTCCCAATAGTAAAAAAGAAACTTCCCATGGTTGCATGCTTCACTCCAATATGAAAGTGAACAATGAGAATCCATTATTCCAAATAATTGACCAAAAAAAAAAAGTTGACTCATTTGGTTGTACCAAATGATGAAAATATTTATACTAACCGAAATATTGAGGGTTCAGATTTACAAAAATATTGATAGACATTGTTGATATCGAAGTCGATATCGGTAAAAAAGAGAGAAATAATTGATATTTGTATAAAATATAAAAATTTCAAAAGAAAATATATGAAATGAAAAAGAACTAAATAACACATAAATTGATAATTTTTTTACCATAAATTTATGTAAATTTTTTAGGATTAATTTCAAAAGTAGCACCTGTGGGAAAAATATTATTAAAACTAGCACCACTTTTGTTTCATTTCATTGCTAACAGTACCACGTCATTTAATCTTCTAATTTGTGGGACCCAGAAGCTTTTAAGGGATGTCAAATTCTGAAATTACCCCCGCTTCCCACCTGCCCAATTCTCCCTCTAATGCCCTAACTTGATTTCAAACAATTTTCAGTGTTTTAGATAGAGAAACTCCCATTTAAAGAGAGAAAGAAAGTGAACGGAAAAGAGAGACCACCACCTACAGAAACCGTCGAAAACCGCTCCATATAAAAACAATTAATAATTAAAAACATACAGCGATAGAATGATAACTTCATTAAATGTAAATTTTAGAATCTCGCGATATTTCATATAACAATAAAAGCACACAAGATCCACAATAAATACAAACATTCTTCATACTTTTAAAATTCAATATCAAAATGATTTTCTTGGAGGTTCACAGCATAATTTTGCAAACTATCCTGATCTATTTTTCCCATGAAATAATTCTTGAATAAATTATGAAAATAGTCATCGAGATACCACATGTATGTTGATATTTATTGATATTTTTCCAATGTAGCTCCATAAATTAGGTAGTTTGGATTTATCCAAGAAGGTGGATATTGTTATTTAACATGTAAAGATATGTCGTACGGGGAGAATGATAGTAAAAAATGGCATAACCAACTCGATTTTCTTTACACATACTTAGATTTTTTACATTTCTTTTTCTTTTTCTCTTTTAAAACAGCATTCATAACCTTTTTTTTTTTTTTTTTTTTTTTTTTGTGTGTGGCTATGTAGCTTTATTCATGACCAGAAAGTATCAATTGCCAAAAGTAAATAATTCATGTGAAGAGAACAAATTTTCCTTTTATTCATTTTCAAAGTCTTTTTCTTGATTTTTTATAAACATAGAAATTAATATATATTTAACGGATACATACATTGAAACATTTGGATAATATCTATATGTATTCATATATTTAGATAAAATTGTGAAAGAAGATAATGTATTTTGATATGTTAAAAAAAAATTATAGAAGTTATCGATATAATATAATACCCTGATAAGAAATATTTTTAATCAGGGTCTCCATTTATGTATAATTTTGAAGAAAAATAGATAAAATTATTGATATTTTTATCGTTGGTTGTACCTAGCTCCAAATATTTAACGGAGAAAAAACGTTTTTTTTTTTTTTTACCAAATCAAAATGTTGGCTTATTTTCCACATGGGAAGCAATGAAGAGGAAGGAAAAAAAATGGAATTGCCAGCTCTCTTGTTCCCGCAGACTGCGCTTTCAAAGTTCTCTCTAAACGTCGGATTCTTTCTCCAATAGTCACCTCTGCCCTCTGCTCTGTTGGGTATTCCTTCACATGAACCCGATTTCAGTTTTAAATTTAAAAAATTAACGAAAAAAGAAAAACAGATAAGATAGATGGGGAATCTGTTCGTGAAGAAGCCCAAGGTCACTGACGTAGATCGTGCTATTCTCACCCTCAAAACCCAGCGACGCAAGCTTGCTCAATATCAACAACAGGTCTTCTATTTCCTTTCTTTTTTAAATTTCATCTCTTCTACTAAACTTTATTTCTTGTTACATCCTCTTTTTTCTTTTTTTTTTTGGGAGAAGGAGAAAAGGGGTTTTTTTTTCTTTCTTTCTTTCTTTTTTTTTTTTTAAGACAAAATTGAAGGAAACTTGTAAATGATGGCCTTGTTCTCTTCTGGGCAATACTTAAAAGTTGCATCTGGTGGAGATTTTCAATTGCAATTCAAGTTTCACAATTACTAGCCAAGAAAAGCTAGTTTTTTTTTTTTTTTAGTTAAAATTTAACTTTTTGATACAACTGCTATTTATGAACTACGCTTATTTATTTATTTATTTTTTAAATGTAGGAATGATGGCAATATTGTTGCTATCCTCGCCTGAAAATGATATATAGATTTCTGTTTTGTTGATTTTGGAAGATTACAAACGACTATAAATACATGAAAATGATGTCTTGAGAAATGGAAGGAGTTGTCAAATCTGGTTCAGTTTTTTTTTTTTTTTTTTTTGGGGATCTGGTCAGCCTCCTGTAGTTGTCTATTCGGATTCTAGACAACAGCATCGTCGTTGTTGATTGAGTTCAATGTGAAAAAGGGTATGAACGAACATCTTGACATTTAAAAGATTCATAGTTTTTAATGTGAGAATACTACATGAGGAGTTCTTTGGAAACCAAATACAGGGAAATTGGATTTGAAGTTTAGGTGATTATTGGTTTTTGAATCCTTCATAATTAAGCATTCAATTGGCTTTTTTGTCACCTCCGCAATGTGTTGTCTGCTGAATTTGTTGGAGTTGGTTCGTTTCTCAAAATGCTTTCTTATGTTTATTTGGATCTAAAAGGCTTTTGGAGGGATAAGAAGGGGAAAATTTTGGTGGAGGTGTGCAGTTGAAGCATTATTTTCGGTCATTTGTTTGGAGAGGAGTGGGAATTTTGACTTTACACAAGAAATTTGAATGATAGAGAGGTGGTGGAGTTGACCTCAATGTTCACAGTTTTGGGGGCTTTTTCCGCGATACATTTTGTCCTGATAAAAGAATTTGGATTCAAGATTCAGCTGGTTTTGCTTGTAAATCTATGTTCTTAGGTCTTTACGCAAAAAAGAAATTCAGTATCTTTTTTGCCTTATAATTTCATTAGAAAATTTTGTGTTTCTCAGAAAGTGAAGGTATTTGCTTGGCTGTTTTTCATAGGAAATTTAACACTTGTGGTAGGGTGCAGAGGAAAAATCCTCATTTTTTTCATTTCGCCTACCTGGTATATTATGTTTAAGAATGCAGGGGAATCCTGGGATCATCTTTTTTCGATTGCCCAGTTGCAAGAAGTCTCTGCAACAAATTGATCTTAGAGGCAGGATTTCTATGGTCTTTTCCTCGTCAGAGCACTTATTTTTTTCTGGAATAACACTTTGGTTTGAACAAGCATGGTAATCTCAATTCTTTGGACTCCCTGGTTGGGAAGGAATTCTAGAAACTTCGAGGAGAAAGAGTTGGACTCAGATGATTTTTTTGAGAGAGCAAAGCTTTCTGCTTCTCTGTGGGCCTCAACAGACAAAGTATTTAAGTGTTTTCCGTTCTTGTTGATAATCCTTAATTGGAAGGATGTAATAGGAAATTAGGAAAATATCTACTTGGGTGTTTCGGCTTTTTGATTTTTGGCTTTTGGTTTTTTGTTTGTTTTCCTGCTTTTTAACTAGCTGTAGTCGCTCTAGCTTTCCTCTTTCTCATGTTCCCAATTGCTTATGTTGGACATCTTTTCCCCCTTCCTTGTATTGATTTTTTCAATCAATAAGGGCTGTTTAGATTCTCTAAAAAAATGAAAAGAGACTTGTAAATCATTCTACTCATTTGATTTTGTAAATCATTGTATTTTCAAGGACTAGATGAATTCACTCTTTGGAGTAGGACGATATCGAGGCATGTTAAAAAGTTGATTTGTCTGTTTAACTGCTGAGACATTTGTTGAATGATTGGACTTGCCAAAATTCTTGAGTACTGGTCTCAGAAAAAGTTTTTTTTAATCATTATGGTTTCTTTGTTTATGATGGACTTTTTCCAGCTCGATGCTGTCATCGAAGCTGAAAAGCAAGCTGCGAAGGACTTGATCCGTGAAAAGAAAAAGGACAGAGCGTTGTTAGCATTAAAAAAGAAAAAGGCACAAGAAGAATTATTGAAGAAAGTTGATGCCTGGGTCATGAATGTTGAGCAACAGGTGAGCAATTATTTTCACAAGTCTAGTTACCTTCTCTGAATTTATTTTGTGTTGTCTTTGTAATTGAGGTGAGAAGGTTTTTTCCCCTACTTTGTATTAGCAGAAATACATTCGCATCTGATATGCATTTTGGTTTAGTTGGCAGATATAGAACTGGCAAGCAAGCAGAAGACTGTGTTTGATAGTTTGAAAGCTGGTAACGAGGCATTGAAAGCTTTACAAAGTGAGATCAACCTCGAGGATGTTCAAAAGCTAATGGACGATAGTGCTGAAGCTAAAGCTTACCAAGATGTGAGCTTTATTTATTTCTTAATATTCTATAGTACTTTCATGGTCATAGTTAATGTTACAAGTTTTTGTCCACATTTTTTATTAAATCCTATTTGGGGTAAGTTCTTAGAATGTGATATCAATAATCAGATAGAATCTTTTTGCGGGTAAGTTCTTAGAATGTGATATCAATAATCAAATAAAAACCCTTCCTGTGGTGCTTTTTGAACTAGCCTAGTACCTGTTCCTTTTGATTAGGCATTATGTCCGACTCTGGTCCCCTATAAAACACTGCAGCAATAACTTCAGAAGACTAATCTCTCTCTCTCTCCGTGTGTCTGTTCCCCACTTTAAAAAAAAGGAAGAAAAGAAAAGAAAAGAAAAAAAAAAAACACTAAAGTTAGTAACTTAAGCGCAGAAGTGACTCTCTTATCAGTAATTACATGACCATATAATTTCTCTACCGACAATGTGAGCAAACTATTGTCCCAGATTCTCCCAATGCAAGACACCAGTAGTTTTACCCGCTCAATTTATCCCTTGCATTAAGTTCCATCATTGGAAAGAAATTGTACCTAGTGAGGATCAAATCCCTGCTCCTGCTCCCGCACCTGCTCCATGGTCTCCTGAAAGATTCACCCTTTTATAAAGTATTTATTTTTCCGTTTCCTTATATACCACATCATAATCTTCTTCATTTAGTGTTTCTACATTGTTACTTTAATCATGTCGAATTCTCTTGTTTTATCTTTTGTCCATTACTGTAGTTAACATTCAACTTAGTGAGTGACATTAGCTTCCACCCTTAAGTTTTTTTTGTTTTGTTTTGTTTTTGTTTTTTTGTTTTTTGTTTTTTTTGTTTTTTTTTTTTTGTTTTTTGTTTTTTGTTTTTTTTTTTTTCCATCATTCTAAAAGCAGTTCCTTGGTTAATTCTTTCTTTAATTTACCATATGCCAAATCTATCAACTGTAGGAAATAAATGCAATCTTGGGCGAGCAATTATCTGCAGAAGACAATGAGGAGATTTTAGCAGAATTTGAAAACTTAGAGACTCAGGTTTGTGTATTTTATTTTTTAAATCACGGGGTTATTAAGATGGTGTTGGTTATTTTAGCTTCTGCTCGTTCCAAGTATTCAGTCTAACGTGCAGTTATTCCTTCACGAATCTTCCACTTACTTCATAAGCCATAATACCAGTATACCTAGCTTTTTAATAGTCTAATTATCAATTGTTGAACAGTGTCACTTTCATAATGATAGTTATTAGGGTTTTGTGGTGTTCAGTACCATAAGCACATCCTAAATGGCTGTTTCAGGTTATGCCATTTCTGTTCAGCCTTAAAACATAGCTGTGCTTAAGATCATTGAATATGTTCTATTTGAACAGTCAAGCCATTTCTTCTTGTGCATTTGCTAGATAAATTTCATTATAGTTTTTAGAAACCACAGCAATTTTGTATTTGACAAATCAGATTGAGATCGAAAGGGCATATGTGGGCAACAATCAGTTTGTTACATCGTTTTCATAATAACTTTCTTTGCCCTCAAACAAATCGTAGGAAGTGTGAGCACTGATCTATTTTCTTGTCATATTTCATTGAGTCTATAACTCAACCCTTTGCTCACTTGGGATTAAAATGAATCTTTGTATGTGCGGTAATAACCAGTGTTTTTAACTAGAATTATGTTTTCTCTCTCTATGAGATCCACCTCGTTGAATAGAGAAGAAAATCCCTCGGAGTAGACTGTTAGGTGGTTAGTTGAGTGGTTAAAAGATTGCTGGTTAGATTCTCTCTTGAAGTAGTCGTATTTACACGTGTGGCTTTAGTATTTGTTGGCAGGCTATATGCTGCTAGTTTTCATAGAGTACATTTGCCATGAGAAATCCAGTATGGTTTTTGTCTAAACCAACTACACATTTTTCAGATCTCTGTTCAAGATTTGCCTAGTGTTCCAGAAACAGTGCCCTCTGTCGACGAGAAGTTGGACCTTCCTGATGTACCGACTAAACCACCAATTTCTGCTGTGGCTGCTGCAGACGATGATAATGATGTTGTTGCTGATGCATCCTCAAAGAGAAAAGGTATATCTCTCTCTCCCTCACACGCACATGACACACACGTACACGCATGTTCACCCACAAAACACAATGCTAAGCTACTTTTGGATGATTGACAAATTTTATTTGGAAACACAGTGTTGGAGGAGCCTTTACTGGCATGAATGGGGAAAACAGTTAATGTTCTTGTCCTATCTAATCCGTTCAAGCTGTTTGGAAATGTCAACGGGGTAGTATCTTCGTGGACTGCGTGAACACCTACTATTTTAAGTTCGTTGGTTTGGACTTTGTAAATCTTGATTGGGTTTTAAACAAAAAGGTTCTCAAATTGGATTGTACAGACGTGTATTTCTCAATAAACTCCATTTGCAATCTTCTCTTTTTATGCACTTAATAATGTCAACTGTCCAAACCTATGAAGCCCGTCTTGACAAACCGTCGATGTAGGTTGAACTATCAAATGTACGGATCTTTGAAGAGTACAATGAAATAAACTTACATGGCATTCTGAAATGAAAGGGAACGATTACGTGAAATCCGGTCATGGAGTGGTTCGGAATTTCAGATTTGATGCTGGCTACTCTCAATCGCAAGGGCGTTAACGTTCCCCTTAGTTGTTCTTGCAAAGATGGTGCTGAAAATTCTTTGCATGTCATGGTCTCCTACCCTCTGAGTGCGTGGTAAAACGGAAAGACAAGAAAACCGGGATTCAACCCCTGGGGATGAATCCCAGAACTCACACAGAGGTGGGTCCCATGTGGAACTAACTATTTGTAAGGGAACTGGGATGAATCCCATTGCTCAAAAGACAATAGGGATGAAAACTGGGATTCAACCCCTAGGGATGAATCCCGGAACTCACATAGAGGTAAGCCCCATGTGGAACTCACTATTTGTGAGGCAACTGGGATGAATCCTGTGGGGATGAATCCCATTACTCAAAAGACAATAGTAATGAGAGAAAAATTTGAACCTAGATGAGAAAAATGCAAAGATGAAAACTATTTGTGAGGCAACTGGGATGAATCCTGTGGGGATGAATCCCATTACTCAAAAGACAATAGTAATGAGAGAAAAATTTGAACCTAGATGAGAAAAATGCAAAGATGAAAAGAAAGACGTCATTTCTCTTATTATGTTTGGTATGAAATTTTAAACATAATCTCTGCATATTGGGAGAGATCAAAATTTGGGTTAATTCAAGTATTTGAAATCACTCATCCAATTAATCCCTCTAATCCTTCCTCTATTGAAACCCTGAAGGATTAGAAATTTCGAATCTATTCACTTTTCCCTCCAAACATCCATAATTCTCAAAATCCTTTCATTGATCATCTTACCCGTATCTTCTTTTTACCCTCCTACCAAATAAGGTCTTTCAATGATGGTGAGTCCCTCAGGGTCATTTGTGAATAATTTTAAATGCCCGTCATTTTAGTCATCCGTCTATAGTTGAAAGAAAATTTTCCTAAAGGGGAGTTTGAACGCACTTGTGTGCTAGCTTCATCAATCTGGAGAGAGCAGATCCGTTGTTTGCACGGGGATATGCTCCTTGTCTGAAAGATTTGGTCGACGATGCCTGCTCTTAATTTCCTGGTTGAGTTTCAGCTGCTGCATTCCTCTCTTGATCCTTGCGCTTGAGTTCAAAATTAATGTCCTTTGGCCATTGAAAAATGCCTCTATCTCTCTCTTCTTTTTTTTTTTTTTTTTTTTTTGGTACAAACACAAGTTTGGTTATATGTATTCAATGTGTATGTTTCAATTATGTTCAAATTAAAATCCATAATTTTCAAGCAACGAGGTTAAATATAATCAAACTATAAGCCTAGATAAACACCCTATTAACTAGATAAACACCAATTATACTAATAATAAACATGCAATATTTATCTACCATATGAGAAAATAAGCATTACATTCATTAACTCCATACATATAAAATACACAAAAACATGTCGAAGGAGTACAAACTTCTCACAACAAGTGAAAAAATGAGGGGAAAAAAAAAAGGTTATTTGTCAATAAATTTCTTTTTTTCTTTTTCGCGGTATGTTTTAGGATGAAAGATGCGATTTGGCTTTCTCCAAGCAATAATCCATCTTTTCATCATAACAATCATAAAATACAGTAGCATACTCTTCTGTGTGGCTCTTTCTATGTTTAAATCTCACAAAAAAAATTCTTGTACTCTGTTTTCGCCTTTCGCCTTTGGCCTGTCGCCTTTCGTATTGTTTCTTGTGTTTCCTTGCAAGCTTGGTCGCCTCATTGTGGCAGTTGAACAACACATTTGGTGTCAATATTGAATCAGCTGGTAGCAACACAAGGCCATCACTGTTGAATTGGGGGATAAGGCGAGACGGAAACGCATTCCAACGAGGCGGTAGCGGCGTAAAAGAAGAAGAAATTCCATGCATGAAAGCTAGAAGAATGAACATGCTTAACATGGTCATGAGACTCCTGACCATGACGAAGTATCTCCTAGAATCAACCCTCATCGTTTGATTCCCTTCTCTCTTTTTGTTTCTTCAATGTGCTACTGCTAAACTATGTGTGTTCTGATACTTTTGATAATTTCTGCACTTCAATGAGGTCATAAATTTTAATATAAAGGTTCTGTCTAGTAATGGTCTTTAGAATTAAACTAATTGGGGTTTAACTTTTGGATATTGATTAGAGTTGCGACTTTTAGTAGCTGCTAAAAGCCTTTTCATTTTTCGGTTTTTGGGCTAAACCTTCATTTAGGGGGGAGTTATCTTTTTTATTTTTTTTTATTTTTTTATTTCATATATGACCTTTAACTTTGAGGTTCTTCTTATTTTGTCACCTAAACTTTAAAAACTCTAACTTTGAATTTCCATACAACTCCTTTTGTTAGATTTCATTAAAATAGGTGGAAAAATAGTGAGTTAAATGTAGTATTGTGATTTTTTCTATTTGTTTTAGAAGAAATCCTAACAAAATGGATTCAGTAAAACCGATTCCCATATTTTCTCATATGTTTTTAACTGAATTTCTGATAGAAGTGGTAAACTAAGATTAAATTTAACATGTGGGAGAGTGTTTAAAATCATCTAGTAAAAAGAGAATGACCCCAAAATTTATGAGCATAAATAGGAATAACATTTTTTTTTAATTCTCAATGGACCTGTTCATTCTCTTTGAATGAATTTTAATGAATCTTTTTAGTGGTAAATTTCTGCAGTATGCTAATTAGATTCTACCTAAACCCTCTACAACTTATATATATATGTGTATATATATATATATAAATAGAGAGTAAAATATGGGACATATATGAGGACGTCGTTTGTCACCCATTCTTTTACTTTTCTCACCCCTCTTCTTAAAACACACACTATAAAGATTTTAATTTTTAAATGTAATTTGTTACAGCCTTTTTTTATTCCCAAAAACCCTCCAATCAAATTAAACTCAATTCTAAAATATCCTCAAACTGAACATTTTGCTTGATCCTTGAGCCAAAAAAAAAAAACTCATAACATCATGAATGGATAGAATTTCAATTCAAATGACAATTCCACCTCACCTTAGGTTCTTTGAGTGTGTATGTGCTTGTATAGCCTTTCACACCTAACCATTTGTAACTCGAATCATTTAATTAAACGAATAAATTAAAAAGTAGATCGCTAAGGTTGTAATATATAATTAGGGGGGTTAAGGTAGGATATTTGATATCAACGTGGCTCAAATCACCCATTGCCACACAAATCAATCTAGGAATTTTGCAGATCTCAATTCACCCTCCAAGTAACACCCCCAAACTTAATTTCAACCCCCCTTTTATCAACCATTTTATTTTCCTTTTTTGTGAAACTACACCCCGAACTTATTTTAATTTTGTTTATCGTATAAGCAATTGGTGTAGTACTCTTATTTAATTTAATTTGTTTTAATACAAACAGCTTTTTACAACTCCACTCATCCTCTTATATTAGCTGCAAATATCTTTTTAGAATGATCACATGCATATGAGTGAGGGCTAAAAGTCGAAAACAACGTAACTAACGTAAGATTGAGTAAATTCACCAATGCAAGATGTTCTAGATGACCATAGAATATAATTTAGTATAAAACTAACGTATTATTAAGTTTATTGCAGATGACAGCAGTAAGAGCTTTAATGCAGTCGAAAGATTCATGTTTTTTACGGATGATATGTTAAGAATATTAGTGAATTACGTAAGCATATGATAGAATAAAAAATGTGAAGTTTTAGGGCAATCCCAACCAAGATCCGCATGTGGTGTCGTATGACATCTACTATGGGCGGAAGTCGCACTTTGATAAGCACTTCTCCAATAGTCAATAAATTAATTATTTTTTTTTTAATTTTTGCAACTAATAAGTCATCATATATATTAAAATGTAACAATACTTTTATATAGTTGTCATCCATTTTCTTTTTTGGCCTTTGTCACGTATATAGCTATAGAAAATATTCTTTGTACAATATCAAATGCAATATAAATATCTCAAGCTCTCTTTGCTGTAGCCAAGCTGAGCTTTTCACTTTCTCTCCCTTTCTTTATTTCTAACCTAGCCTCATCTTCTTATTTCTATCTTGGTATCAGAGCCACCTGAGCTCCTTTCAGTCCCACAACCATGGATGACAACCCACAGATTGTTCATCAACCAAGAAATGCTAATCCAATCATCCAAGCTCAAGCTCCATGAGAACAACCTCCTCAAAACCCAAATCCTTTTCAAAACCGAAACCCTCTTCCTCCTCTACATCAAAACATCACAGTGAGGTTGGATAATACCAACCATCTTCTCTGGCAAACCCAGATGATGAATATCATCATCGCCAACGGTCTCGAAGGCCATATTGATGGCTCCACGCCTAGCCCGCCTCAGTTCCTAGACGATCAGCAGCAGCAACAAAATCCAAAGTATACCCACTAGAGGAGACTCGATAGGCTGGTTATGAGCTGGATCTACTCATCCCTTACTGAAGGAATGATGGGTAGGATTGTTGGGTGGACCACTGCACAAGAAACTTGGGACTCTTTGAATCAGGTATACCAGACAGCCTCTATTTCCACCATTCTGAACTTGAAAACCCAACTCATGAATTCCAAGAAAGATGGTCCCACTATAACAGAGTATCTTGATCGTTTAAAAACCATCTTCGATAAGTTTGTTGCCATTGGAGAGCCCTTGTCTTACAAAGACAAGCTGATTCACACCTTTAAAGGGCTAGGACCTGATTATAATGCTATTATTTTGTCCCTTAGGGCTAGAACTGATCGTCCATCCATGGATGAAATTCACAACCTCTTGATTAACCATGAAAACTGATTAGAAGAACAATAGGCTGTTGATCACCTTAACCTTGTTCAAGCTCAGCTTGCCCAAATGAACCTAACCCATTTTTTCAAAAACAACAACTCACCAAAATCTTACTCATCCAACTTCCCAAACAACTTCAAGCCTCAACACTCCTTTTTCAATAACCAATCCCGTTTCACCAATTTCTCACAAAACAAATGCCAGAACATACCACAATCTCCTTATCCCAATCCTTCCACAGGAATCCTCGGCAAACCCTATTTCCCACCATTCTCCAACCCAACTTACAAGCCAAACAATAAGCCAAGAACCGTTTGTCAAATTTGCCACAAGATTGGGCACTCTACATATGTTTGTTACCATAGGGGGGATTCTAACTACCAACCCCAACCGCTTCATAGTGAATTCAACTGTGGGAATGCTACCAGGGCCTCCTTGTGGCAACCATATCAACCAAATGCCTTCACAGCCATGCTTGGCACATCCAGTCACAGTTCGACTAGCTCTATTAGTGAGAGTCCTTGGTTTTTGGGTTCGGGAGCCACACACCACTTCACTCGGGACCTTACTTCTCTCGACAACCCATTGCCCTTCCTTGGTGATGATCAGGTGATGGTGGGGAATGGTAAGAAAATTGACATCTCTTATATTGGCAATGTTATGATTAATTCTCCTATCAAACCTATCAAATTAAGCCATGTTTTTCACACTCCAACCATTTCAAAACAACTTCTTAGTGTTAGCAAACTTTGTCATGATAACAAAGCGTTTGTTGAGTTTTACCCCACATTCTTTCTTGTGAAGGATCTCTCCTCGAAGAAAATCCTTCTGCGGGGAAATCTTGAAGATGGTCTTTACAAATTGCTCCCTGCATCAACCACCTCCTCCTTATCTTCTTATTCCAGCCTAGTCTCTTCTTCATGTTCAAGTTCTGCTCCTGTCCAAGTCTATTACACCTGCTTACAAAATGCCACTTTATGGCATAATAGACTTGGCCATCCTTCGTCCAACATAGTTAATAGAGTTATGCAGCTTTATAATGTAAAAACCTCAAATACTGACTATCTGGATTTTTATGTCTCCTGTCAAATGGCTAAAAGCCATCGTTTACTATTTATGAATTCTTCTTCTCGTACTTCAAAACATTTTGAGATTGTTTATTCTGATCTTTGGGGAGCTTCCCCTGTGCCCTCAATTACTGGTGTGAAATATTTCTGCCTGTTTATTAATGATTACTCTAGATTCACATGGATTTACTTCCTAAATGCCATACATGAAACATTTGATGTTTTCCAAAAGTTTAAAGCCCTTGTTGAAATCTAATTTGATACAAAAATTAAAACATTACAAACGGATTGGGGAGGTGAATTTCGTCCTATCAAAACTTTTTTGGAAAAACTTGGAGTTTATTATAGACATCCTTGTCCTATAACCCCTCAACAAAATGGTAGAGTTGAATGTAAGAATAGGCATATGGTTGAAGTTGGCTTATCTCTTCTTGCACACTCTTCTGTGCCTCTCTCTTACTGGCCTTATGCTTTTCAAACCGCTATTTTTTTCATCAACCGCTTGCCTACACCTGTTTTGAATCTATTGTCATCCTATGAAGATCTCTACAAGAAACTCCCTTCCTATGACTTCATTAAAATTTTTGGATGTGCTTGCTTTCCTTTTCTACGACCATACAATAATCACAAGTTGCAATATCGCTCAACTGAGTGTGTTCTTTTGGGTTTTAGCAACTCTCACAAGGGTTATTTATGCTTACATATCCAAACTGGCCGAATTTACATCTCTAGACATATAGTCTTTAATGAAACCATTTTTCCATTCTCCAAAATTTCTTCTAACTCCAACTCAACCTCTTCCTTATTTTCCCAACCTGCTTTCATTCATATTTCTTCTTCTTTATTCCCTCATTCTTCCATCCCTCCCACACCACTTACTCCATCACCAACATCTACCTCTTCTTCGTCTGCCTCTCTTCCTACACCCCACACCCGTGACTCCACTCCTTGTCCATCCTTGTCCTCTCCCACCACCCCATCTTCCCCAACCACTCCCTCACCTTCTGAGAATAATCATAATTTTGCTTCTATGCCTGGTGTTTCAATTATTTTACCTTCTTCAACTTCTGGTCCTGTGATTCACAGACCCCCAGATGCTATAATGTTCATTCTATGAGTACCAGGTCCAAAGTTGGTGTTTACAAGCCAAAATTATTCACAGCTACCATTGATCACGTCCCTAACGTGTAGCTCTTTGAACCGGTCACTTACAAATAAGCTTCTTCTCGTCTACAATGGCAACAAGCTATACAAACTGAGATGGATGCCTTACTGCAAAACTTGACCCGGACCTTGCTTCCTCCTTCTCCCGAACAAAAAGTTATTAGTTTCAAATGGGTTTATCGCCTTAAACTCAAACCGGATGGCTCTGTTGAGAGATATAAAGCCCACTTGGTTAACAAAGGTTTTCTCCAAACTCTCGGTCTTGACTACTTTGACACGTTCAGTCCCGTTTTGAAACCTACCATAATCCGAACTGTCATTTGTCTTGCCCTTGGTAAAAATTGGATTATTAAGCAACTGGATGTACACAATGCCTTCTTAAATGGTGATTTGATAGAGGAAGTCTATATGTCACAACCTCAAGGATTCATTGATTCTTCAAAGCCAACTCATGTTTGTTGATTACACAAATCTCTTTATGGCCTCAAGCAGAGTTCACGAGCCTGGTTCACTAAGCTAAGTAACACTCTGTTATCCTGGGGGTTCTTCACTTCCAAGGCCGATACCTCCATGTTCTTGCTTCACATTGTCATCTACACATTGATTGTTCTGATCTACGTTGATGATATCATTGTCACCAGCAACTGTCCTTCTCGTGTTCAACAGTTGATCAACCAACTCAATCTTCAGTTTGCTGTAAAGGATCTTGGCGATTTGAATTACTTTCTTGGCATCCAAGTTTCTCGCACTTCTGACTCCATTCATCTTTGCCAACAAAAGTATATGATAGATTTGTTAACTCGGGCTGAAATGCTTGATGTCAAACCGGCCTCCACACCAATGGCCTCCGACACTACTCTTTCTCTCTACGATGGTGAAGCTCTTCATGATCCCACTTCCTATAGAAAGATTGTTGGAGCCTTACAATATTACACGATTACTCGACTAGACCTAAGCTTTGCAGTCAACAAAGTGTGTCAATACATGCATACTCCCATAACCTCTCATTGGTGTTCCATCAAGAGAATCTTACATTACATTCGTGGTACTTTGTCACATGGTATTATCCTTCATGCCTCTACCGACTTCTCTTTATCCTACTATACAGATGCTGATTGGGCTTCTAGTTCTGATGATCGTCGTAGCACCAGTGGATATTGTGCCTTTCTTGGTCCTAATATCATATCCTGGTCTTCCACAAAGCAACGTGTTGTCTCCCGAAGTAGCACCGAATCTGAATATCAAGGACTAGCAAATGCATCTGCGGAGGTCTTGTGGCTTCAAACTCTTCTTTGCGAACTACGCATCCCTCCTACTTCTCCCCCGTTGCTGATTTGTGACAACATTAGTGCACTTCATCTTGTAGCCAACCTTGTTTTACATGCTCGAACTAAGCACATTGAGATTGATTATCATTTGTTCATGAGCGTGTCTTAGACAAGTCGGTAGCAGTTGATTTTACTCCATCCTGTGATTAGTTAGCAGTTATTATGACCAAATCGCTGCCCTCTACACGTTTCCTAGCTTTGCGTTCCAAGCTCACTGTGGTGCCTCACCCCATTCGCTTGAGGGGGGATATTAAACTGTAACATTACTTTTGTATAGCTGTCATCCATTTTCCTTTTTGGCGTTTGCCACGTATAGTATAGCTATAGAAAATATTCTTTGTACAATATCAAATGCAATATAAATATCTCAAGCTCTCTTTGCTGTAGCCAAGCTGAGCTTTTCACTTTCTCTCCCTTTCTTTATTTCTAACCTAGCCTCATCTTCTTATTTCTATCTATATGTCAGCGACCAAGAAAAAAACAAGACGTAATAATTCGAAGAAAACACTACCCCAAAAACCGTGCCCAAATGAATAACATAGTCAATTATGTAATCAGTAGAAGACAATCCTAAACCCAAAACCACGTCTGAATAGAATAGCTACTGAAAACAACACTAAAAAAATGTTTTTAAGAAAAGCTATCTATATCAAAGCATCCACTAATTGAAAGTGACATAAATACAATGCACATACTCACATAAATTGAAATTGATTGTTTAGATTGCTGATTATATACATACAGAGATAAATTTTAACCATATTATGTGTATTTATCATATGAATATATGTAGAATTAATTTATTGACCATCAATTGTTTGGTTCCATAACATCACGGAATCAAATTATTAAATTGGCATTATTTAATCACATGTTTACACCTCCAAATTAGAAATGAAGAGAGATCTAAAAAAGATAAATTTAACTGGCCAATAAAATATTAGTATTCAAACAAATGCACAATTGAAAGGACTTCTTATGTCATCCAAGATTTTTTGGCTTTATCTTCTAAGTTACGTATAGAATCTTTACACCATAAACGTATTTTAGCCACAAATTAACGTTGTTATTCAATTAATATTTTATCAACTAATTAGATAGTTTAGCTTCTTTTTTTTTTTTTTTTTTTTTCCTATTTGTAGCATTTTTGGAAGCATGAACTATGTTGGAAGACTCTATAAACTTATTATATTATCTGTATCTATAGAAAACACTCAAGCACGGCAACCAAACAAATCTGACAATTGCAACATCTTATTCAAAAATTTTAACAACTAGTTGATTTACATGTAATTTTCTATTTAGAATCTTGTGACATAATATCGTTGAACTATTAGCGTAAATGACAAGTATAATAACTGAAAAATGAGATATTGAAATCAACTATTATTACAATATTGTACAAAAGAAAAGGTTATAAGCTAGTGTCATTTTCTAAACATACCGAATATATGACAATATATATAAATATACATCTTGTGAAAAACTACTTTTAAACTGATTGGTAGTATTTATTAGTTTGAGATATTGACGAAAGATTAATGATCTTCTCTAATTTATTTTGGGTATTTAGTTGTCTAAAATTCTATATTTGTATAGGAGTTTTACCAGTTAGAGAGTATTTTCATTTATTTTTGAAGTTAGAAAACTTTTTAATTTTTCAATTTTAATGATGAGTCATGAATGTAGATGAGTTTGAATTAGTAATGACAATATATACATTAACCAAGTAATTTGTGAGTATCTGCCTTAAATAGACTAAGAAAAATCCAATATAAACAGGTTTCGGTTAAACGGGTTAAAAGTTTAACTTATCATAGGTTATGGGACAAGAACAGGTTTAAAGGTCCCCGGCCCTACTCCTCGTTTAGCTATGTTGTTTAGTTGTATGTTATTTTTATATTAAAATCACTAGACATGATATTTCATAGTATCTGTAATTTAAATATCAAACTTTAACAAATTAATATATGAAAAATTGAAAAATATGGGACTCATTTATTTCAACTGAAGGTCTTATAATGTATGTTTACAATTTAATGTATGTCTTACGTTTTAAAGTTATTTAATTTTAAATGAAAATAACTTATCAGGTAAATGGGATACCTGTGGATATCTTAAATCCATGACAAAAAAAAAAAAAAAAAAAACCACGTCCCAATCAATTTAAATGGGTTAAGGGACGATTATATGGAGTATTTTTATTCACATAGCGTGGATTGGCAAGAATACCACTCTACCGTGCCTTATGCCTCCCTAGTTTGAATATCTAAAAATATTTTTTACTCTTTCATTCAACAAAAGAGATTAAGAAATCTGTATTTTTTGATGCCTTTAACATTTAGGTATTCTGCAAGAACCGGAAGCCCTAAAATGGTTGTGCTTTTGACAGTGATTTTCATTCTTCTCATCCGCTTCCAACTACATCACAAGTTGTGTTCTTTCCCCTTCAAAAGAGAAGGAAATTTTGAGTTTCCCCCTCTGAAAAAAATAATTTCAAATCTAACATTAATATTTCTTTTTTTGGATTTCATATTTAACATGACAACGTCAAAAGATTCCCTGAAAAATGGGTCGGGATGCTAAATGAGTGAATTTTTCGAAATTGCCAATCTTCTCTACCCGTCCAAATCATCTGTCAAACCTTTAAGTTCATTCAATTTCAAATAGAGAGAAAGAGAGCAAGCGAGAGGAAGAGAAAGGAGAAATGGTCCGTGAAAGAGAGAGAGAGTGAGAGAGGAAGAGTAACTACTATAAACCATCGATAATCTCCCATAATCGTCCATTACCTTTGAAGTGTACTCTGGCAACTTTACATAAGGCAGAGGTTGGTTTTTCGGGGATCATAGTGGAAAAGTTGACGGATAAGTCACCCTTACTCCCACTCTACGGAACCGTACATGATATTTTCATCTCATACGGCTCTTTGTTCAATTCTTTTGAAGTCATTGGATCCTTTATCCTCATTCAAAAATTCAAACCCTCTATGTACTAGACCTTCGAGTTTTTCCAAGGAAAACGAAGGGCCAAGGGAGTTGAGAAATCTAAGAAACCTGCAAAATCACCATCAAACCACGACCAAAACCACCGCAAAAAGCATCGGAGAAACCGCACCTCCGGAAAAGAGGTCCCAGCGCTTGATGGAAGAAATCCTCTACTCAACAGGTGATGGTTTCGCCTAAGAAGAAAGCTCCTAAAAAAAAAAAAAAAGGAATAAGAGAAAGGTGGAAGATGAAGGGAAGAAGACGAGGAATGTGAAAATGATTGTCCTGGACTCGAAAGTCGTTGTTGGAGAAATAAAATATTTTTTGTTCTTTTTCCTTAGGTTTTTAATATTTTGACCAAGTAATATTTTGTCCATTTAAAAAAAAAAAAAAAAAAAAAAAACTTTTTTCCTTGATTTTATGATATCTGGTGTGGTTTGCATATGAATATCAAAGTCATTAAAGAAAGCCACGTTGTCTAATAGATTCCGCGAATGATGTCCTGAACTTTCTTAGACTTCGTCGAGTTCGAAGCTTTAGTAACTTTTTGTTATTGTTAAATGTTTTTTCACAGCATTGTGCTCTGTGTAAAATCAGTAATTACTTCTCCACCAGAAAAATTGTCACTACAAAGTTGACGACCAGAATCAATCCTGAATCCGTTGGCAAAGGATTGGGATCCGACGCTTCCCATGATACTTCATCTCTTGTTTAAGTCAGGAACATGTTCCTAACCATTAATTACTTTCCTCGCCATTCAACTCGTCATCATCTATGCCTAACTTAGTGCTAATGAATTCATCTTGTTGTTGGAAATCCACAAGGTTGCATAGGTATGTTATTGCTTTCCCCTATCTCAGGTCATAACGCTTCAGTCATCGAATCATTAAATACATTGATGCATATTTAAATTTTGATGAGCACGTGAAAATCCTTGTTGGAGGTAGGGGGGGAAAAAAAATCATTGTCTCACTAGATATATCCTCACAGGAGCCATTTCAGGTTCAATGTTGCATTTTAAGACTAAAGGGTTTTTGTCTGCCCTTAATTCAAGAACATTCCTTAGTAACTCTAGAATACCAACATAATATGTGGTCTATTATACTTGACTAATAAGATGTCTCAATAACCATTATACTTGACGAAAATGGGCACAACAGTCATTTCTAAATAATTTAATACAATGATGAGTTAGTCGATATAATAATTATTCCATGTCATTTTGATGTTGACTAGATATGTCATGAGTAGACGATAATTATTATAGTTACCAATATTACAGAAAAAAATTAACTTGATAAAACATTCTTACAATAAGGAAGCTAAATCCACACCATTATGCAGAAAATTTCATATTGATAACAGATTTTGTGAATTTGTACCTTAACAAGTTCAACCTATACATCTTTTAAGATGAAAAGTATATGGATTAACTTATGAAACCTTCTATCAGACACTATGAAACACGGATCCTTTGTTATGCTTTGATTATCAGCAGGTACGGTAAAAAAAAACAATGGAACATATGTATCTCCGGACAAAACGCCCCCTTAGATCTGGAGAAACAAAAAAGAAAAACAATAACATAATGGTGCTTCTTATCTCATATCTGGAGAAGAAACTACGGAACTAATGGCATGTTTACTTACCTGTAATCGTACTGATCATGAATCGGAGCGGATAGGATTCGGAGTCAGAATATGCTGTTTACTTGGGTTTCAGGAATCGGAGTCGGAATCACTGTCAATCCTATTCATGCATTTACTTATAACAGGAATCTACTTGTATATCCCTTTATTTATTGTGTTTTCAAAAATTAAAAAATTGATAAATGTTTTTAATTAATATCATACTGTTAATCAAAAGTAAAATAACTATTATGATATTAAGACAATAAAATTAAATTGTGTAATTTTTTGTTTAAAAAAATTTAAAAGAGTAAAAAAATAAAATAAAATAAGTAAAGTATAAAAATATATAAAAGTAGAAATATAATAATATATTGTGGTAAAAAAAAGTTATTTATTTACTCTAATAACATTAATAGTAATTAGGATAGCTATATAATATTAAATTAATAAAAATAAATTATATTTGGTTAATAAAAATAATTAATATAGGTTATTATTATTTTTTTAATATAATTTTTAGCAAATAAGCTAAGAATAAAATGGTAATAATATTATGAAGATTATTTTTTACATAAAAAAGTTAAAATTTGGGATAACTAGTTTGTTTTAGTAAATATTTAACTTTTTTTGAAATATAAATTTGCTTAAAAAAAACACAATGTTGAAATAAATTTCTAAAATTAAAATTGGGGGCAAAATAGTAACTTAATTTTAATATCAGAAGTGGGAGTGCTAATCCGGTAGGGGGTTTGAGAATGCCAATCCCCTTATTCAATCCCAAATTAATGTGCGCCCTACACACTTTCACTTCCATTCCAAGATAAAAATAGGTAGTAAACATAAGATTGATTCTCATTCCCTACTCTGATTCCCTATTCCTGGACAGTAAACAAGCCATAAGAGTTAATCTGTTTGCCTTTTCAGAGAGAGAGAGAGAGACTTAAGAGAAAAATGGATGGGAGAATAAGGGGGAAACTTAGGGCTTCTTTAGAGATAGGCTGATTAGTGAGGGCATTTTTTACAATTTAACATCACTTGGAAAGTTGGTTCTGACATGGCAATGTTAAATACTAAAGTTTTTTTTAAAAAAATGATACTAAAGGTGTTATTTTTAAAATTAACCCTTAATAAAAACGATAGCAACTCACCTTACATACCAAATGTTGTAAAGTTGGGATGCTTGGTAACGTTCCATATGAATATGTGACAAAAATAAACATGCTACAACCTAACAAATTAATTATAATCTCTCTTTACCCTCAAAAAGAAGATACTTTAGGCACTATTATGAACCAACTTTCTATTGTTCTAAATTTTCTGATTTGTACATCAGTTTAACAGTCAAAAACGGATAAATAAAATGCCTCAAGTGTTGCTAATTAACCAACAACAATAAGGGAAAAAAACACATCCATATTTTACAATTAATAATGTATATATGATATACCCGTATATACGAAATAAGAAGGGGAAAAGAAAACAAACAAACAAAAAAACAAAAATGAAAAAAGAAAATCAGCAAAGCCTAGGGAGAGTTTTAGAATGAGTAGGTGTGGCAAAAACATTGTTCCTAACAAGCCTTGACATCTGACCCCTCATTTCGCTACACACTTTCTCCAACTCCATCACTCTTTTTTGCATTCTTTGCAAGTTCATCTTCACATCTTTATTGTTTTCCTCTGCAAAGCTCTGATCGTTGTCACGACCAATATTGTACAATGCCATTTGGGGGTCAATAATATTGTCACTTGGATTTGTCTTTAGATCTCCAAACACTCTCGTCGTCGGGACTACTTTCGATTGCTGCGAGATAAGCGCCTGCATTGCGATTCTTGGTGGGATTTTGGGATTCTTTGCAAGCTCTTTGCAGGCTTCAAGGCTGAGCTTTTGGTAGTTCAGACATCTGCATATTTTTGACCTCTCCCCTGATGGTAGTGTTGGGTGTGACTGTTATTAAATATTTTAGTGATCATGTTCAGTTTACGAAACAACAATATTTTTATTAGAGACAGTAAAAGAAACAATACAATGGACAGTAAAAATAATTAAAATTCTCAACATAAAATATGTATGCATATAGATATATTATTGAAAAAATGGTAAAGGAAAGTAACTGAATTTTTTAATTGTTTTTCTATATTTATGCTCTATCATTATTGCTCATTATACATGTAACGACATTAAGAAGTCTTAAGTTGTGGAGACTAGATAATGTTCGACACTATTTCTTATCAAGAATAATATATATGCATGTCTTTAAAATATATATTTATATATATATATATATATATATAGAAAGGATCAATTTAGTCTGTAAATCTACTCCCTATTTCTTAATAGTAAAGTTAGCCTTCCTGTACTAGAAGTTTGCATGAGATTGAAAAAACAAAAACAAAAAAAAAAAACAAAAAAACAAAAAAACAAAAAAACAAAAAAAAACTTGCATATAATAGAAAACTTAAAAGGACCCCTCAAATATTATAGATTCTATTTGCCCCTTGATACATTGACAAGCTCGTATTTTTGTCAATTTTAGCGACTGGTTATTAAAACATACCTAGATTGCCCGGCACTTCAACTATGAATAAATCCAAAACAAAGCCACATGCACAAGAATGTGCTAAGGAACGTGTCACTATCACCATAAATGAATATATAAGTTTTTTCCCTTGGTGAAAATTGGTTGCAAACCTTAACCACTTCTCATATGTAGTTTAAATTTCTTAACCTCATTGCATATCAAAATCAAACAAATTAAATAATTTATATGCTTTTATATTCACCAAAAAAAAAAAAAAAACCATTACTTGGTTGATAACTCTCCTAAAACTTAGAGCAAACAAACAACATATAAATTATATTAAACCAGCGTTACTAAGAATAAAGCGAGGAAATTTATTTAGGAGGTTTGAATTACGTCAAATCTTAAACTAAACTAGTAGTATGATATATATACTAAAATTTTATGGGCTTCTTTTAACCAAAATGGGGGGGGGGGGGGGGGGGGGGGGGGGGGGGGGGGGCGGGGGCTAAAAAGAATGAATTGGGCCAATTTGTAAATTAAAAAAAAAATATTCCAAATGTTACAGGTTTTCAAGCTCAATATCACATAAAAATCTAGAGAAATTGTGGATTGTTTTTTCCGCTTTCTCTAATGACTGTTTGGATTTCAACCCTCTATATTTAAGTAATTTGAGTTTGAAAAAATTGAAATTACTATAACTGGATAAAAATTCATATATGTACTTTTTTTTTTTTAAGGCAATCCTATAAATCATACTGAAATAAAATTTCATACTACATTTTTCTCTGCTTTTTTTTTTTTTTCAAGGGACTTTTCTCAGCTTTTACACATTACACTGAAAACAAACCCTAAACTTTTATTTCTATTGCTAATAGAAATAGTCCAATATTTTAATAATATCATGAAACTGACATATAGATATCCTTTTTGCCGATCTGGCTGACCGACTTTCCTTACTTTGTCTCTATCTCTTTGCGCTACTCGGTTGGTAAATACATACTGACATTCTTATGCGCAAAACAACAGTGTCACGGGAAAACGTTGGCAAGCACATATATATATATATATATATATATATATAATATAAAAACACCAATATCCATTATAAAAAATAAAAACACCTATTTCCTTTGTATCGTATCCTCTGAAAGAGGTGTGATTACTCTCATTCCACAAGAAGACACCTTTCTTATGAGTAGCTAGCTAACTTTCTCGGAAAGTGGACTACAATGACTTTCCTTCGAAACAAACAAACATGAAAGAAAGAAAGAAAGAAAGAACGAAAGAGAAGCAACCTATATGAAAAATGGCAAATCAGTGCCTTTGCTAAATATAGACATTGTGAAGAGTAAAACCTTCTACTCCAAAAAACTTTTTTTCCATTTACACATCATCTCATATCTTTTGACTTTGTCTCTTGTTTATGTCTTTTACCATAGTGGGAAAATTAACGCCTCAATTATTAGGCTATTACTAACAAAAAAAAAAAAGCGTGAAAAAAATAATACCCTATTAGTAAAGCACAGTTTTTAATCCGTTAAATCGCATTAGAATCACATTAGATTCTATCAAAGAATTCTTCGTATAGGAATAGGAAATGAGAAAGATATGAGATATTAATTACCTCGAGGTAGATGTCAATGGCTCTGTAAACTCCATCAAAACAGTCTCTAGCTGAATCTGGAACACTCTCTGCAACCCCAAGGAATTTTGAGATCTTGAGGTTTTGATCAGGCGATATTTCACCCAAGTACTTATCAATCAATCTGCCAACTTTTTTCAACTTCTGTACAGAGACTCCATCACAGTTAACAAACACCCTCACCAATCTGATTACAAGATTAACATCGTAAACACCACTGTTGTTGCCAGAAACCAGAAGATCATCCAACTTTGCCTCGTCAAGTGCTTCACCAATCAGTCTTTCCAATCCAAGCTTACATTCTTTCTTTATCCCAAAACCAGATAGAATTCTCAGTACCCAAAAGAGTGATCTGCAAGAAAATGACTTTTTCCCTGCTGAAATTACCCCATGACCAGCTGTATTTGCTAGACCAAGAAATTCACCTTTTGTGTTGTTGTAACCTTTCCTGTGAGTGGCAATTTTCAGGTAGTGGAGGAGAAATTTCGTGAGAATTAGACTGTTGTTGTTATTCATGTGAACCCCTAAGCTCTGGATGACTTTCTCGATGATCTTCGGTGGAAAAATGGTCAAATCATCAAACCACCATGCTTTGCTTGATGAGCTTGCCTTGATTGATTCAGGAGTGGCCTTGCAAGGGGAAGAGAATCGAAACCCGGATGCGGTTTCCGGAGACGATGAGGATGAGGATGAGGCTGTGATAAGGCTCAAGTCCGAATTCTGAGCAATCTTTGCCAAAAGTGCAAAAATGAGCTTTTCTAGCAGACCAAATGAATCAGCATAGGCACAGAATGACTCGCAGCTCTTTAGACAGGCCAATATGTCTTTCCATGACCAGTAAAACATTCCCTCAAGAAAGGCTTCTGTTTGTTGCAACAGATTGAAATTCGAGGCCTTCTCGGTCATTCCAAGGAAGACTGCAGAGCAATGGAGACGACAAACATTTGTCACTGTGATTGCGATTCCGCCGCTGTTGTGACAGAATCTCGACACCAGCTCAAACCCTTCCGGCCCTCCCGGAAAATCATCAATTTCTATTTCCAAATTCCTTATCTGGGTGGTTCTTCTCCTTTCTTGCTTCACAATCTTCTTCAGCTTTTCTGAATAAGTTGATAAAACTTTCTGCAAAAAAAATTTAAAAAAAAAAAAAAAAAAAAAGATTGTTTTGTTGTAGCCAAACTAGTTAGAAGAATTATTGACTTCAAATTAAGAACAAGAACAAAAATTCTGATTTTAGATTACCTCATTTAAGAAGAATGTTTCTTGGCCATTAATATGGATTTGCATATTGCAGAGTTTTGACATAACTGCTTTCACTTTTTCCCTTTGGAAATTAAAACTGTTTGTTATGTTATTTTGTGTGCCCAAAGACAATGAGACTTGTAAAGTTCTCTGGAAAAAAAAAAAAAAACAAAGAAAATGTTTGGACTATCTGCACAATGACCCCTATTTCAGTATTTATACACTATTGCAAACTTTTCTGACCCTTCAGAAGAGTCATGGGCAAGGTTTTTTGTACTTACATTTATATCAATTAACTCCACCAAAACAAGGGGATTTTAGGCAATAGAATAAAATTGGATTTTTTTTTTTTTTTTTTTTTTGGGGGGTAAATTCCATGTTTGGTTGGTCCCTAATCATTTTGCTAAATAATGATCTGGTCCCCCAACCTCTTTTTGGGACTAAAAAGTTCCTAAATTTTTTAAGAGGGTGCAAAATTATCATTTTTACTTAAAAAAATTAAAAATTAGATGGAATAAATAACGTATATATCACATGTAAGTTAAATTATATAAATTTTTTTCTTACTTACCCTTAAATTAATAAATCATGTGTGATTCACATGATTTTTTTGGTAAATTTTTAATATCATGTGATCTATTCCATCAAATTATTAATCTTTCTTTTTAAGTAAAAAGGATAATTTTGCACCATTTTTAACAAAGTGAATGAAATTTTTAATTTAACCATAAAAAAAAATTTTGGATCAAATTGTAACTTCATAAAAAGATTAGAAACCAAACAAGTAATTTATCTTTTTTTTAATATTATTATTCCTCCAACTTAATGACAAATGCGAATAATAAATTCGCTTGTTTTCCATGAAATTGCCTAAATTGGTTTTTGTGAACCGTGAACATAACATACATTAATCAAATCAAGCTCATTATAAAATAATAATAATAATAATAATAATAATAAGGAAATTCAAGGTAAAAGAGCGGGAAAAAAGAAAAAAGAAATTGGGACTTTATGTTTTCCTTCCTAAGGACAATAATATTGAAAACAATTCACATTGTTTCTATGAAACTGCTTTTTTTTTTTTTTAATATATGCTTTTGTGAACCGTGATTAGACATTGGAATCTTATTGTTGATTCAAGTATTATTAGTCAAATGGGTCTCCATGAATTTTCCCAAGAATTAAATCCAATTTTTTTATGACTGTTTTCCACGGATTACACATCCGTGAATCTAAAATATATAGATTTGCAACATGGTTGTTTTAAATTCCATGAATGTAGATTTTACTTGTTTTAATATTTCCATTTTTCTTTATTGTATGGCCTTGTTGTTTATATCAACCAATCAAGCGATATCTCTTTTTTATTATTTTCAGAGAAGTGAATCATATCTATAAGATTGAAAATTAGACAATGAGTAAGCCTGGAGTTTTTTTTTTTTTTTTTTTTTTTACTAAAAAAAAAAAAACCAACCAAGTGATGTCTCTTTACTTGAAAAAGAAACTAACAAATTTAAGAAAGAAAATTAATTAAAAAGCACAGGTTTTGATTCACTATCATTAATATAAAAAGTACCAAGTTGGGCCAACAAACATAAAAGACAAAACAAAATTTGTCTGATATTGATGACAGTCTCTGGCAAGGTCAAGAATCCTTTCTCTTCCAAATAATGCATTGGTGGTTTCCCTATTTTCTCTTTGTCACATGTGGAACTTAGGTCCTCCGCTTAGCTTTGTGGATTGAGATGGGAGTTGCATTATTGGGACATGTGAATAAGAGGGCCCCACCATTTTGCATGTACTGAATAGAGAATATATATATATATATATATATATATATATATGAACGGACGGACGTCAAATATCAAATGAGGTTTAAATTTTTAGTTATTAAAAATATGAATTTATATAAAAATATAGGAAGAGGCTGTGGTAGAGCATCTCTCAGAAACTCTATCGGTAGAGTTTTTTTTTTAACCGTTAGATTTTAATCGAACGGTTGATATATCATTGTTATCATAGACCTTACCTCATATAAACTTTCTCACCCCAAGTCTTCTCCGCCGCTGGCGACCTGTCCAACGCCGACGACTCACCCTGACTCCAGCGACCCACCTCCGGTACTTTTTTCGGTCGCCGTTGCCCCTTTCTCTCTCTTCTCTTCTCTCTTCCCCTCTCTCTCTCTTCCCCACCCCGGCCCCCCTAGCCCCGACCACCCAGGCCCGACGACCCACCTCCGGCCCTAACTCCGGCTGCCGGCGACCCCCCTTTCTCTCTCTCTTCCCCTTCCTCTCTCTTCTCTCTCTTTCCCCTCTCTCTCTCTTCCCCACCCTGGCTGCCCCCAGTCCCCCCCCCCCCCTCCCTCGCCGGCCCCCAGCCTGGTGAGCCCCCCACCTCCGGCACCCCCTCCCCCGGCCTCCCCCTACCCCCGCCCCGCGCCACCGCCCCTCGCGAAATCGCGATTTCGCGATTTCGGCCAATCGCGATTTCACGATTGGGCGAGGGGCGGGGGCGCGGGACGAGGGGTGGGGGTGGGGGGAGGCCGGGGGAGGTGGGGTGTCGGAGGTGGGGGCCGGCGGGGGAGGGGGGGACTGGGGGCAGCCGGGGTGGGGAAGAGAGAGAAATTTGGTCGCCGGCGGCCAGAAAAAGTGCCGGAGGTGGGTCGCCGGCGTCGGGGTGAGTAGTCGACATCGGGGTGGGTCGCCGGCATCAGGGTGGGTCGCCGGCATCAGGGTGGGTCGCCGGCGTCGGTCGTCGGCGGTGGACAGGTAGCCGGCGGCGGAGAAGACTTAGGGTGGGAAAGTTTATATGAGGTAAGGTCTATGATAACAATGATATATCAACCGTTCGATTTAAATCGAACGATTAAAAAAAGAGCTCTACTGATAGGGTCTCTGGGAGAGGCTCTACCACAGCCTCTCCCATTAAAAAATATCTTATAAATATAAATTTCAATTATTATGAATTTAAATTCGCATCATTCGATATTAAATAAAAGATCTTTTTTATTATATATAAGATGAGTTTTTTATTTTCATAAACACTTACCGTTAAAGTTAGAAAATATGATTTCTGAAAAAAAAAATTCTTCTAAATAGATTTGGAAACTTAATTAAAGTTTACTATAGATATTGTAAAATTAATTTTAATATTTTTACTATTTATTACAAAATTTTAAATTATTTTGACTTTAAACTCTATAAAAAATGTGATTATCAAATACTTACTCCAAACTCTCTTCCATTAATTCAATCTATTTTGGGTCCTCAAAATGCAGTTATGCACTTGCTAGACGATTAATAAAGTACTCCAATTTTGACGGTCCATTTTATTTGGTCATCTCACTTGGTTTGATACATTATCAATTTATTTTTAAAATTAGAAGCAAACAACAGACTGAGGGAAAATTTTGCTCACAATCCGACTAAGAAAAAAGTCGCATTTATCATCATAATTATAGCAAGTATTTTTCTTCTTGACCCTTTGAAAAAGGAATATTTCAGAAGTTGCTTTTGTTTGTTTTTTTTTTTTTTCGAAAAGATATTTCTACAAATGTTTAAAGAATTCTACTAAAAAAAAAATTTATTCTTAAAAGAGCTTCCGTTCAAAGCAATAAGATGACTTTAAAAAAAAAAATCATCTTAAATGAGTTCGTGAAACTTTTATTCGAAATTTAACATATCTCAAACAAAGATCAATGAACGTTGATGGACGAAAAAATTCGCAGAAAAATAATCCAAGAACTTAACCTGAATTCTAGTGAAGTGTCAAAATTTTTGGTGACGGGAAAATAATCAAGAAATATAGAGAGACATTTTTCAAATCTGAACTCCTTTTCAAAACCGCAGAGGGCGAAAAAAAAATAATTAAGAAAACACACATTTAAAAATATAGAGAGACATCACGAGTGAATATGTTTTGTTGAAAATTTTGAAATCGGTCCTAATTGTTTTTTGCAGAGTTACATGATTCCATATCAATATTTTTGTTTTTGTTTTTGTATATGTTTTTGTTTTCTTTTTTTTTTTTTCCGAAAATTTGGTCATATCAATCATTTAATGCAGATTTATGCTCTCGTGCTCTAACAGAAGGTGATTACGCACAAAAAAATAATTTGTTGAAATATTCCTAAAAAAAATTGATTGAAGGTTCACATGCCAAACAAACAATTAAGGACGAATTTATGTAATAATTAAAAAGATTCAACCCCCTTAAGCTTTTATTGATAAAATTTGTAAAGTTTCTATTGTTGGCTGTTTTTTTGTGAAGATTTTAGTTAGAGCACTTAGTTACCACTAATGCTCTTAATTTCCACAAACTTAATCCAACATTTTATAGTCAGATGCAAGCGGTCTACTAAAAATAGTGAAATGTTTTAACGACAGAGCTTTTTCTATAGATCATTACGTATTTTTGAATATTAGATTTGATCGAAACTACATCAAAATGAAACAAAAAAAAAAAAAAAAAAGGTATAAATATATAAAATTAATCATTTATCTGTATGTAATTTAAGGTAACAACATTGTAGTTATCACAATAAATTACGTTCAATTTTTTGATAAAATTAATAGTGTTATGTAATGTTAATAATAACACGAGATTATGATAGCTGCAACATGAGAATCAAAACATAACTTGATCAATATGAAGATTTGTTTATGCTCAACGTGATTTGCTCAAAATAAAGGGGAAATGATTTAAAATACGAGAAATGTGCATGTAAAAATTTATTATTTTATGTAACATTAATAATAAAGCAGAATCTTGGTAATGAGGTCATATTCTTTTTTGATATTAAGTAATATATTCAATCTAATAGATTTACACCCGATCTAATGGCTTTAATCATTTTCTATCAGTAACAACACAAGATTTTGATAATACGGTCATATTCAATCTACAAAGCTCGCAGGTTGAGATTCATTCAAATCATTTTTGTTTTCGAAAATCTGAATATTTAACTTTTAATTTCTTTTATGTTTTACTGTAACTAAGTTCAAATCGCCAAATTGGGAAGGGGGATCCAAATCCCAAACTAGTGTTTAAACCGAATTTTTCAATTCAAATAAAATTGCATGTTACTAATTTATTTTGCTAAACTCTAATTGAAAAATGCAATCCAGATCTACAGACCAAACATGAATCATTACAATTTGATATAAATGTTCTTTGCCAAACCCGAATTTAGACTGCAAGTCTTAACTCAAATTGAAAAATTCGATCTGGACCTACAGACCAAAAGCACATCATTAGCCACAATAAACAACAGTTCAAACAAATTGTGAAAATCGGATCGTCATTAAAACAAATTGAGAAAATCGGAAATTGATCTTCGAGAAAGATACAAATACCAAGAACAAACCCACAGTGAACAAATTGACAAAAATAAAGTCGAAATGCAATATTTCTTCTCATAAAAATGTACAAAAATAGAAAACACTACGCATTTGCCACCTAGTTAACACTAGTTAAATCATAACAATCATCTGGTATCGTACAGAAGTCAGATCTGTTTTTGTTGCCCTTTACAAGTCAAAATTATCAAAGAATCTACTACAGCGACAGCGAAGAAAAAAAAAAAAAAAAAAGCCCATTATTTTCTAGTCTGAAACATCTATCTTCGTTCATGCGTTCCCCTCAATCCCGGTAACCTCCCAGAATCAACGGAGATTCTATTTCTAGAATCTATTTTCTTGTCTTCCTTAGAATTAGGTTCCGACTTTTCTGACTTCTGCTTCCGCAACATGTCCTCGCCATATCGGCGCCACAAAGTTTCCCTCTCTTTTCTTGGCATCTTGTTATATCTGGGATCACGCTTTAGAAGACGTTTAGCCGTCGACCATGAATTAAAAGCTGTTTTTCCATCGTCCATCTCTTGTGCAGCAGCATCTGCGGTCAAGACCTCTGCCAACAGAGCTTTAAACTCACGTGAGCATCGCTGTGGAAAAGGCCAAACATAAAAGGACATTAGGGAGCTTCACAGGGAGCCACAGATCCACAGTAGGTCATATTCAAGTTGGTTATGTCATTGAATTTCCATGGTTTCCTTTCCTAATACTAGTGAGATAGGAGAAAAGAAACTTTGTTCATGTTAAATTCCACTAGACACGAGTGTAACAATATAGTTAAACATCAAAGTTTTTGGTTCACTTTTCTACACAAAGATAATGAGTCTCTCTTTTAACCGCGTTGTAAACCATATGCTAAAATTAGCAGTGTTGCATCAAACTACCAGGGAAATTATTGCAGCCACCAAATGTATAGTATTAAACCAGGAAAAGAGTACGTATGTAAAAATGCAAGAATTTTTTGTTTCTGAGGGACAGCTATTTGTTCCGTGAGTGCCAAAGCAAAAGTTTTTTTTTTTTTTTTTTTTTTTAATTTCTGTAGGAAACAGGAGTTTTCTTGATAATCTTTTTAATGTAAATCACAAGAGGGAACAACCAGCATCAGAGGAATTTAACCCGAAAGAAACCTCATTGTGCACAAAATCCCCCACACCATGAAATCCAATAAATGGGTTTTTAAAAAAAGAACAAAAAATTCGAGCCCAAAAAAATGCCAGCTTAAAGACCAAGAAACCAAAACCAATCGGACCTTGCCAATTGAGCACTTCAACCGATGGAAAAACCATGGGAGAGCTTCTAGTTTGCTTTGGGGTAAATAACAGCTGGAAAATCTCGGTATTCTTGCGAAGCTGGAAATGATTCTATAACAATTCATATGGTCCGATGGAACATGTAAGAATAGAAGAAAACTTACCTCTTGCAACGTCTTCATGTGATCACGGAAGAGCTTTTCCATTTCAGATGAATCAAGATCAGGGTTGGATGCACGACCTTGTGGATCCTTCTCTAATTTAGACTTGGATTCGGTCCAAGATGCCTGAGTACATAAGAACAACAAGATAATTTAATACTGGGTAATAAATAAATAAATAAACCTATCTCCGTTAAGAATGCATAGTAGAGGTGGCAATTTCATTTAATAAACTGGCTCTTCAACTAAATTTAGAGTGCATTTATGTGCATTTTCTTGTGTATTCTCTGGTTCTTAACCACACGCAAGTCATAGAGAGACACTGTTAAAGTTGGTATCCTTCTTCCATCGATACCACAAAATAAGAATAAATAAACAGATACAAAACACACACACACACACATGTTTCGATCGTTCCAGGTAAAGTAGCATAATTAATGAGCTTTTATTACCAACATTTTACACTATAATGGTACAAATATAAAACTGGATGATAACAACATGAGCATCCTCTATCAGTAATCTGGATCAGCCCAATTTTTAAACCTCAGCCTCTGCTGGCTCTTTACCTTCCCTCAAACTTGTTAAGGTATCTTGGACAGTTTTCCATGTTCGGTTATTTGGAAGATGTTAGATCAAGTGCACTACTGCTACAAACCGTTTATGTACTGCTACAAACCATTTAACATAAACATTTGTCATGCGTAATTCTTTTTTTATAGCATTCCAAATTGAAGAGATTAATTTAGAAACAATACCTGGGGATCTTTAATTGTTTCCACTAGTAGAGCTTGAAAAGACACAACTGCCTCCTTTCTTCGAACTTTTAGTCGCACCCTCTCCATTTCTTGCTCTTCTCTTTCTTTCCTTTTCCTCAATTCCCGCTCCCTTTCCTTTATTTTGTCCTGAAAGTTTATTTATTAAAGTTGAGAAGGTTAAAGACCTCGTTTTTCGATAGAATACAATATGCGAACATATGAAGAGTAACAAACATGTAAGAATTAAAAAACCATACAGCGACCTGTAAAATGCTTTCCAAAAGTGATCAATGATCAATAATAGAAAGACAAGCCAAGAATAATCAATCTTTTTGCTGATACAAAAATAGGCAACAGATCCTTCTCTTGCAAAACTTTTCAAAACTTGTATCTATCCTTCACTAATTCTGTGAAACATGAAACTATTGTTGGCCCACCTCCTAACAACTTAAGCTTTTGAGGGAATTGGTAGAACTAATATAGTCTCAGAGCGGAAGTTCCTAAATTCGAACCCTTGCAATTGTACCCTTTATAACCCCTTTATTATCATTTGTGTGTTGGATCTTTAAAATATTTCGGGCTTCTTAAATATTTGTGTTGAACTTTCTAATTAAATATTTGTCCGCACATTCGCCCATTATCTGGCCTGCACGTGAGGGGAAGTGTTGAAATATGAAACTATTGTTGGCCCACCTCCTAACAACTTAAGCTTTTGGGAGAATTGGTAAACTAACAAATTCCATTATTTGAAAAAATATGTATATTTTTAATAAAATGAAATGGAAAAAATTTTATCCTTGAGATCCTTAGGAGATGTCCAAATAGAGACAGCATAATAACCAGTAAGACTAAACGCATCCTCTCAGGAAAAAGAGAGTAAGTGTAAGTGTGTGTATGTGTGTACACATGCACATGCACAACAGATTTTCAAGAGTACACACAACTAGTATAGTAATATATGTTTTGAGAAGAAACAGAAACATGTAGTAGTAAAACAAGATAAAAGTAGAAATGAAAAACAAGATAACCTCCTTCAAAACAATATAAATAAATAAATAAACAGATAGAAGCAAATAATATTAGAACAAAGCCCATACATACTCCTAAAGCTTAGATACAAGTCAAATCCTGCCATTATTCTCATATGAAAAAAATAAAAAATAAAAATAAAAAAAGTGGCCTGCTTATGTTTGCTTAAGCAAAAATAAAAATAAAATAAAATAAAATGAAGGCCTAAGATACAAGGAAAATAACATTTAAAAATAGAAAGCCAACAAGAATTAACACCTCAAGTGGTAATAGCGCAACAACCTCACCAAATGGTTTTTAAGAGAGAGAGCATTACTTAAAACGGAAAAGCAATAATGAAACAATAGAACTTTTATGATATTTGCATACATAGAGAGTGCAATGTAACAAGGCAGTCGTTCAAATGTTATATAGAGAACTAAATGTGGTTACGTACCTGCTCATCTCTTTTGGCTTTTGCTTCTCTTTCTACTTCCTCTTCTGCGGCCCTTAAGTCAGATATGTACTCATTAAACAAAACTTCTCTATCTTCATGCTTGACAGATTTGTATCTTGGGTCGTCCCGAAGACTATCTTTAACCTTTGGAAACCCCAAACATTTAAAAGCTAATTTAGAGGTCAGTTTTTCATAAAAGAATATAACATGACAATCATAGGTCATGGCTCAAGATTATTCTGGTATAAGCAAAAATCGACCTTATTAAGTATGCAGATTCGCTCTTTTAAAGCAAGACAACAAATTCCATTCTAAACAAAATATGAGACTGCCTACATATCCCTTTGAAAATAACCTGTACTAAACACAAACACATAAAACAGTAGTAAAATTTATTATCAAGTAAATGTGGTTTGTCAACATTGGCCATCTTTATGTTGAGAGCCCCAAAAAAACACCCAGGAGGCAATCACATAAATGAAAAAGAAAATAACAGCAAGGATTTCAGGAGGTTCATTCTCAATAACCAAGCACCGGCTTCTTATGACTACTTTTTTGGGACAAAAAGAATGCTCGGCTACCAGTTTCTTGATGGTTTAACCAAGATAAAGTAAAGCAATAGCCATTTAAAACAGATAACTACATCAGACTTAAAGAAACAAAAACAAAAACAACATGGCCAAAAAGTCACCTCTCGGATAAAGAACCAGAAATATGCAGAGAGCACGTACCCTTGACCAACGTGAATTAACAGTTATATCTCCTTTTTCGTGAAGCATGGATTTAAAACTGCTCGCAGCAGCAGCCCGAATTTCTTGAGCCTTTTCTACAGCAGCCCTCTTTAAAGGCAAGACCCTGCAAATGCAGCGGAACATTTCAAATCATTATGGAATAGGGCAATCCTGAAATCCACAAATAGCATTTTACCATGCAGATCCAAAAGGAATACAGGGCCAAAGGACACACCCAACGTGAATCCGAGAATCTGGTCAGTGGTCACTAGCCTAGTACTTGCTGACTCATGTTGCTTTCAAGGGTTATCAATAGAAATCACTTTCTCTGTTTAGGAAACAGTTGAATATAAATATGAATGAGAACCAAGTTAATGAAAATAGACAGGAAAAGAAAACATAACTCCTACTAGTCCATTACACGGTGTCCAGAGTGAAAAGTGACAAAGGGCATGATAGGGCCATGGAAAGGCCACATCTATTATTGAGAGAGCACCATAATAATTTAGTTAGCTCCACTTGCCTTCAGCCTTCAGTTTAGAATCTTCAGATTTCTAAGCATGCATCGAAAGCAGATAAAATTTTTATTCTACATAAAATTAATAGCCTGGCACCATTAACAACGAAGAATGCATGAGCCCATATTTATATTCCTTTTTCTTCCCCTCTTTTGGTAATGAATATTTCTCATTTTCAATGACTTGTGCTATTGGGTCCCCAAATAATTTTGAAAAATATAACAAGGATAATCATATGCAATATGCATCCCAAGCAAATGTAGGTCTGTGTTTGTTGCTACAGTTTTTAGATGAAAGAAAGTAATTACTCAGGTCAAAAAGAATTTTATAAGGTAATATCACAATCATTCAATAAAGAAAGTAAAAATTTTACAAATTCCTCTTGAATTATGTCGCTTGTCTCAACAAGCCACCTAAATTTTGAAACATACCTGTTGTGGCCCCTGATCTATAGTATGTCTCCAGATTCACCCCTTGAACTTTGAAAAGCAGTAGTTTTTTAGGCAGAATTGCTGAGTTATTGCTTGGTTTGAGGTTAGGTATAGTATTTAAGTGTAAATGGATTTCCTCGCATCAGAATAAACTAGTTAGGCAACAAACCTCTTATATTCTATCTTTGGAGTAGTTGCTCAGAAGCAGGACAAGAGGGAAAAAAAGGGGAAGAGTGAACATTATTCAATTAGGCTCATTAAGGGTTTAAAGAAATTGATAGCTTGCCCTCCTCATGTTCGTGGCATGTGCTATTCTGGCAAAAAATAGCACACCTTAAAGTGCGAGGAGTGAATCTAGAGATGTTTTATAAATTAGAAAGCACAATAGGTAAGTTTTAAAGTTTAAGGAGCATGTTGACACTAGTGACAGTTCAGGAATTACTTATTATCACCATAAGGAAAAGAAGTAAAACAATGCAAGTCAACTTGGCTTGGCTTACAGAAAAATATTTTACAAGAGGAAAGAAAAACCTGGCATGGATGCAAGAAAAGCATGAGAACTTGTAAAGGTTCATTCCTATTTCTATCATCGGCATATTAATGAAGAAAATGAGAATTCTTGGGTAAAAAAAATAGCATTAAGAATAGGAAAAAGAAAAGAAATTAAGAACCCTTGCGTGAAAGAAAGTTATACAGAGTTGAGCTCATCAAACTGGAATTAAGTTACTGAAATTAAGACAAATTCCCAAGGCCTCTGGGCATCACTATCTTGCTGCTGTCAGGATCCCATTGCTTAGACAAATTAAATCAGGGACCAGACTAAACATCAATGATTGCCGTGTACATGACTCAAACAAGCCCAAAGTTTAAAATAAATAAATTAATAAATAGGACTAATGGAGCAAGCTGCACAAAAATCATATCATAACTGAATAAATTCCATCAAAATTCACTGATTAAGTACCTTTCATTCAACAAATGCTCCCGGTCCTTGCGGTCCAAGGCTAAAAATCGTGGATCATCACCCCATTTCTTTCTAAAAGTTTGGTAATCTGTTTTATGATCAATATGCTGAAATTACAAAGACCAGGTAATAAGCAATCTGCATTGTATTAATTCAGCTCAGAGAAGAATAGACAGTACAGCAACTTCAGTTCAAGGGAATCAATCAAACCTCTGAGGCTTCATCCAGTAACTGCTTAAATCCCTCTATTGCAGCCTTCTGAGCAGCTCTTTTTTCCTTGCGTTCCTCCTCCACACGGGTTTTGACATAGTGCTCAAACAAGGACCTCCTAAAGGAATAACTTGGAATAGCCTGCAATATGAATAGGATAGAGCTTTCACACGGTTAAATACATAATAATAGACAGATAGTCCAACCGTCCAAGAAACTCATGAATTCATAATCAAAAACCAGTTCACTGCAAAAATTGACTAGGGTGACTTTCATTTATGACAACTACATTGCATCTAAATAGAAGCGAAGTCTTCAATTAAGGTCCTCGTGATGAAATTATATTTCTCCTAAAGGAAATTTACCGCACTACAAATAAAACCATCCAGTCTGAATCTAGATGGCCATTATAATAAAGGAATCAAGATCCAAAGTAAAGCAGACTACAGGTAAATAGTTAAAAAATGAATCAGAAATAAATTTGCTAGCATCATAAACTCTGCTCAGAAGCAAAAACCACCGTTGTTAGAAAACCATGGGAATTAAAAGATAGGGAATTAGAGATATGAATTTGGGGACATCACGGAACTTTATTCCCTGTCTGGGCATATCTGTACAATTGAAGGCTAGAATTAGTAGTCATTTCTTGATTTAGTGCAGATTTGTTCGAGCTAATTTCCTGATCATGTTTTTTTCCCCCTCAACTTAGTCTAGGTTGTACACTAAAACTCTTTAATATTTACCATTCTTTCTCTTTGGATATGACTGAATTTCAGTTTCACTTTCAGAACCAAAAAAGTCAAAGACCAGCCAAAATACGTTTTACTACTTGAAATTATGCATAATTCCAAGCTACAAGCACAATCAAATTATCCTATTTCTTTGTATGGGAAGATATGATCTAAGAGAGCATCTATTAGCTAATTCACGTTTTCTTTTGAAATCTTTTTACAGGTGTAAACTGAATAAACTTGACGACTACAGTCAACAAAATACATGTCCAATCCTATAACAAGCGAAATTATCATAGAATTGACTTAAAAGACACTGTTGAAGTTAAATTCAACCTGCATTCATAGATTGACAACAAGACTAGCACTATTGTACCACATTAGACTTGATACTTAACCTTAAATCGCGGATCAAAAACAATCTTTGGCAGTTCCTTCTCCCATTTTGAGAATGGTGCTACTCCGCGTTCCTTAAGCATTTCCTGTATACAGACCAGACTTTAGGCCAAATTGCATACAAACTCAGCATAGTGGGTGGCATGGATCCACCAAGCATCAAACTTGATTCACATCAAACTAGTCAAGAATATCAGAAATCCTAGGATTTCTAGTTTTACATCTCTTTAAGGTGCTTAAAAACGGTGTAATGGGATCGAGAAACCTAAAAAACATAAACTATAAGCAGAGAAGACTATTAACCTCGCTGTTAGATTTAATTTAGGTAAACATGAAGGTATATAAGAAGGAAAAAACAACAGCACACACACCTTAAATTGAACAATACACTCCTCCTTTGTCGGCCCACTGTCTGCATCCTCTGAATCTGAAGAGGAATCAGTCGTATTGCCATCTCCATTAGCATCTTTAAGCTTATCCTTGCTATTCTCGCTCTGCTGACCCTTGGCTGTAGCCTCAACTGCCCTAGAGCCATTTGATTCTGATGCTGCAATTCCAGGCTGTACTGGACCTGGTGAAGAGGTAACCGGGGATCCAGACTCTTGCAACTTCTTCTTGATCAAGTCTAGTGCAGATGATGATCCTTGTGCACCTGTGGGTCTAAGAGCCACTGCATCACGGCCACCGGTGTTAATGGCAGGGGCATTCAAACCTACTGGAGTGGATCCTTTTTCAGCCAATAAATTATTATTTGACACTGACGTGGAATGTTCTTTTGGAATGTCACTTTCCTGCTTCTTCCTTAATTCCGTCACCTCATTTGGAATCTGCCAGCTGCTTACCTAGAGAAAAAAGAAGGAAAGATGAGATGACACTACAATTTCAATAATTATATTAAGTCTTTCCAACAGATTATCTTCTATAAAACAGATGCAAGCACTTCCACAATGTGACAGGTTCACCCCAGAAAAATATCTCGACAAGTCTCCATTACAAACTGACAACTCCTCTTCTGTAATGATTCTAGCACTAAAAAAGTTGAAGATTCCTTAGGGCCCATTTGGTGGGACATTTGAAGATGGTGTTTTAAAAGCTAGGTTGGAGATGTGTGTTTGGAGGGAAAACTTCGGAAAAGTTCTGCGATATGGAAACTAGTGCAAAAATTTGAGATGTGTTCGGGAAAAAATATGCAAAATGGATCTTGTCTTGTTCGTCTCATCGTTACGAGCATTTTACCATAAAAATCATCTCATTTCAATTTGAAATGAAAAAGTTATGGACTTTTAAAGCTTGAGTTTTTTGAAAATGGAAGATAAATAAATTTTGATGTAAAGTTGAGATTTTGAAATCCAGATGGTGTTTTACCATCTGGAGATGTCACCGCAAACGAGCCTTAGACTATCCTTGAGGTGTCCACATTCCTTCAAAACCTCACATCTTTACCAATTCATCTAACTGTAAGATTCCCCATTTAGCAGCTTAACATCTATGTATATTCATAATATCAGAGAGGAAATAAGAGGAAAGTCTAATCAGAAATGACGGAGTGAATGATGCATTGCTTACAGGTCAAAACCCATAAACTGATAAATAAGGCAAAGTGTTAGCTTTTTCTCCCTAAATTTGTATGTGCATAGAAGCTGGCAGCTTGCTAGGACTTCGGACTGAGATCATAAATAACCACATTCTATTCTCCTATGCAAGATAATTATCCACAAATAATATAACTACTATTAAACCTTAAAGCTCCACTTATATTAAAAAATATTAAAACAAAAGTGCATGAAGATAAGAGAAATAGAAAACCACTAAAGCTAGTCTAACGCATAGATGATCAAATAAGCATCATCAAAACACTCAGGAGTAACTAAAGAACTTGCTTGCAAATTTTCAGGTCCCTATCGCTTTTGGCTCAAGAAAAGTCTCATGCCTATGTGTCATTTAGGGCACGAGTCACAGGTCCCTATCCTCTGCTTGGCATGTGATATATGGGGAAGATTGTGAGACATCACATCATTTGCTTCTTCATTTTAAATTTTCTGCCTGTCTTTGAGGTAGATTAAGGAATGATTTAGCCACATGGGCTTGTACAATGCAGATTCTGTCACAGTTGAGGGCTAATCTTGTTTCAGAAATAGCATCAACACCAAGGTGCTAAAGACTTTTAAGAATGTTCCACTCATTTTATGCTTTCTTTCTGTTAGAAGGACTAGGGATTTTAGAAATTTTCCACATGGTGTCTGTTTCATTATTCTAGTAGTTAAGCTTCTTTCACTTCTTTTGTTTCTAATGTTTCATGCCGATGTCTTGCACTCCGTCCTTTATGTTCTGCTGGATTATTATTTCTTATGACAAACGAAAGAAATCAAAAACACCAAGCACAATATCCTATAGTTCGAATACAACAGAAAATTAATAGCAGAACCCTTAAGAAAAAGAAATTTCATAACAACCCCTACCTTCGTCTTGTTGTTGTAATAGTATTTTTTCCCATCAGTTGTGCTGACCAATACCCAATCAGTTCCAGACAAGTTCACCCTGACCATCGAAAAGCAGAAAACCAAAAGGACAGAAAATTATAGTACTTTGAAGAGTAGATTTAAGATAACAAAGAAATTATTTTGTGCTACGAAGACAGCAAAGATAGTTGCAACAGTTTAACAGCCAAGAGACATAAAAGCTAACAAGAAATTATCAGGCCCCATATGGGATTGGCATTTTGTTCACATTATTAGACAAAGTGATAGATATTACCCAACACAACAAGCATAAAGATATAAGGAAAGACAGAGCACATAGCAAATCTATAATCTGTTTCAGTCAAGCCAGACCAGACATCGAAGGTCCGTCTTTATATTACAATACAGGTGGATGGAGCATTATGCAGCCAGTCCTCAGACAACAACTCTGTGGATATTTCAATCAAGTTAGGCTTTCCAACTAGATTGAACCGAGAATTGCTAATCGGCCAATTCAATGGAGGTACGACCAATTAACATGATCTATAGTTCTAAATCAAGCTTTCTTCACAACTTTGGCGCAAAGGGGGGTATGGTAAGAAATAGAGGAACTCAAAAGAAAATAGAATATAGATAGTTTCATATCTCCAGAAAATCCAATTTGAATCTCATAAATGTTAAAAAAATAAAAATAAGAATAAAAAAATAAAAAAAAAAGCCTATAATCCAACTTGTGAGCTAACACTGGCCCAAAAAAAGGTTGTAGGGACACCCCTCTTTTAATCTTCTCTCTTTTTTGATGAATAATGGATAGTTTCCCTAAAACTTATGTTATAGAGTCCACTTATGCTGATCAAAAGAAATAAGCATGACCATTAAAGCAGCAAGCCAACTGCTTAACAGCATGTGATAAACTCATTTTTTATGTAAACACGATAAGTGAAAAAACATTAAAAATAAAGCTTACATAGATACAGGAACAGGCTGCACGGATACTTTTTCAGGCTGCATCAACATCAAAACCAGGGGTTAAAAGTTAATTTATTACGAATAAAAAAAAAACAATAGATTCACAAAATAAATAAATGGAGTTATAAATACCTCGCCCTTAAAACTAGGTGGCTTGTCGTAAGTTGATTCTCCAGTCAAGGCATTATAGTAGTAGACAACTCCTGCCTCAGTCTTGTGAGCTGTCCAGGCATCTGATTGTTCATTGGCAGCAGCACTAAATTTGAAGCCGACAACATGGGCATGGGTTCGTTCGTCTATGGAGGCGGTTCAAAATTAATTAAGGGAATTATATAAGATGGGGTGCAAAACTACTTATAAATAGCAATTCATCGCCATGAAAGCACAACCCACATCACTACCTGAAGTAAGTAACTCCGTCCTCAGCCCTGAAGAACCTGCCACTACTTGATGAACAGAAGCAACAGAAGACATGAGAGTTGGAACAGTATTTCCAACAGGCGCAACACCTGGAGGCTGCGAATCGAGTCCTGGAACAACAGGGGGCATACCACGCGCCATCAATGGGAATGAACCGGAAGGGGCAGCAGGATATGGCATATTCGGCAGCCTAGGAACGCCTCCCATCTGAGGAGGGGGCTGCAACCAGAGTCCTTGAGGGAGAGCACCAATGGAAGGCAAAGACGGATATGGAACACCAAATTGTGGCTGAACAGCTGAATTTGATGCAACAGGACCCGTTGGCAATGGCAAAATAGGTCTCTGAACCGTGGAAGAAGTATCCGCAGCCGCAGGTCCCACAGTTAGGTTCGAGGAGATTGGTGTAGACTGCACTATTCCTGGAGGCCCAGGGGTCCCTGGAGTTCCCGGTATTCCCAGAGGCATGGTAAAAGCTGCACCGGGCGGCAACCATGAAGTTGTTGAACCCAAATTAGGAGTTGGGGTTGTCATTGTGGAACTCAAAAGTATGAACAAGCTAAGAAATGGACCAAGCCGGGTCTTACATTACCAGTTTCTGGCAAAAACACAGAACAATTTACTGGGTTAAGGTGAAATATTCCCTAGGGTCACAACCAAACATCAAAATGTAAAACCTAGAACGGCTCAAAAGTCCTAGATTAAAACTTGTAAACTAAGCAAAAAACAGCATAATCCTTAACGACAATAATTTCATAAGATCAAATTCAACACCGGAAAAAAAAAAAAAACAAAAACAAACAAACAAACAAACCTACAAAAACCACACTCATTTGAACATAAATATATACATATCGTTGAATAATAGAAGAAAACAGTGAATTTTAACTTCAACCCAATTCTAAAGAAACGAATTTAAGACCATTGAGATACATATATACATTACATAAATACAAATATGACGATTTTATTTAGCGCGATATTCAACAGAAATACAATTTGAGAAAAAAAAAATAGGAAAAGAAACAGAACGGAAGATAATATTTATTGTGATGGAGAAGGTTTGCTTTCGAAAAAAGAAAAAAAGAGTAAGGGTTAGAAGTTGAGATCTGATTAAAGAAAGAAGAAGAAATGGAAATACCTATGAGTCGCATTCAAAACGAAAAGAAAATGAGAGCAGACGAAATCATGGAAGAGAAGAGATGAAGATTATACCTAGAAAGAGAAGAACAACAACAACTGGAAGACGAGTCGCCGCCTTTGCCTTTGCCTCTGCTTCTCCGTACTTTTAACTTTTTTTCCTTTCCCTTATTCTCTGTCCTTTTTTTTTTTTTTTTTTTTTTTTTTAACTCTTCTGTGTGCAAATTGCTCGTGTGTGTTTTAACCTTTTTGGTTTTCGAAACTTCTGTGGTAGAAAAGGGATGTTTTGCACTGTAATTCAAACTCTATGATTATTATTTTTTCTTTAGTTTTGCTATTTATATATTTTTATAATTTAAATTTTAAAAATTTATAATTTTACAAAAATAGGTTTAAATAAGATAATTTTTTTATATTACATAAAATTTCGAGACAAATGAAATAAGTTTTATATTGATTTTTTTCAGAAGACATTTTAAATTTTTACTTTTTAACTCTAACAATTCAAATATTTTAATAAATACATAATTAATTCATACCTAAATTTTACAATTCAAACCTTAGTATCAAAAGTTAACTCATAGATTTGTGAAACTATAGCAATTTTTTCCCACATAAAAGCATTCCTACTTCGAAAATATAGTAAATGAATTTACTAATAAATTTTAAATAAAAGATTTGTGCGTAAATGATCCATTTTTTGGGTGTCACTTTTTAAACACCAAATTTAATAGATTACCCAATTTTTTTTTCTTAAAAGGCTTAAAGGTTATTTCTTGTTCAATCAATCTCTTTCTTCCCTATGAAATTTTACGATCTCATGGTGAGATCTTCTTCGATGAAATCGTATTCGTTGGTGTCCGAGCTCCTCATTTGCAATGGCCATGCTGTGGTTGGATTGTGTCAAAAGGGAGAGGGGGGATTTGTGGGTATAAGTTGGTAGTTTTGGGTTTAGATCTTATCATATTATGATCAATCAGTGATTAATTAATTGATTATAAAAATTAGTAATTTATAACCAAAAGCAATTCATTTGAAATCAAAAAATTTGGGTTTCAAATGGAACACCAAATGAACGCTAACATTATGATGTTTAATCATTCATGATTAAATGTGAAAATTAATAATACATATTATGATCAATAAATGATTATTATAATCAATTAATGATTAATCAAATCAGTTATTATAGATCGATGAGTGATTGACCATCCATCAAAATTGATTGAAAATATGACATTTTAACCTCTATAAAATTTCAAACATTTGTTTAAAAACTTTTTAAAAAATAAGTTATTTACCTCTAAATCCCTTTAATATCCAAGTTGGTGAAATTAGCAAAATAATTGCTTTAAAAAAAATGAATCAATCATATTTTTTCAAACTATCTATTTACCGAATTTTCTTCATTAAAATATCAAAAATAAATAGTTCACTTAATCGAGTTATTTACTCGAAGGGAATCATTTATCTCATAGATATTTCTATTTACTACTATTTTCTTTAGTGCAAATATTTTTTAGTTGTTTTTTTAATTATTTATTTCTCTTTTTGGGCTTAAAGTGAATTTAAAAAAAAAAAAAAAAGAACGCTAATTGGGAAATTCTTTTGTACTCTATGAATTTTTTTTATTGGGTTCACCTCCATTTGTTTGGAAAAAAAAGAAAAAAAGAAGAAGAAAGTAAAAATATGATGTTGAATTGTGTATGGTCACGTTCGACAATTGTTTGTTGGTCACGTTCTTCAGAATTTGAAAAAATAAAAATAAAAAAATTGCTTAAAAAAATAATAATAAAGGTGCCTAATGATACCGAGGGATGTTATTTAGCCCGAATAGGCTATTTCTACAAGCCACGCGTCTCCTATGAATGCATACCATAAGTCCCTTCTGCCACATGGCAAACAACAAAACAAATTTTACATACAATATATGTCTTTTCTCCATTGTAGAAGCTAATAAAGTTCAAAGTTGCTCACCGTCAAAATCTCCCGTAGCTTGTAAAATATTCTACTTCATGAAAACTGAAGATCAAAGATTCATGTACCCATCGAAAACAAGAATTGGCTCAAAGCAAGAGGCGCTTTGGTTCAAAGCATTTGCTTACTCTCCGAGCTTTCTGGCCAAACCGTGACTCAAAGAAAGAGACGCTTTAATTCATCTCCGAAACCGTTTGACCGAAGCCATGCAAGCTAAGTTTCCTTTCTAAACATACGCTTTGATGCTAAAATTTGAATTGTAAAATTTATATTTGAATTGAATTATACGTTTAATGATGCGTTTGAATTGTCGGAGTTAAAAAATATAAAAACTTAAAATGTTTTAAAAAAAATCAATGCGAAATTTATTTTATTCGTCTCGAAATTATATGTAATTAAAAAATATATATCATTTGGACCTATATATATAAAATTTTAAAATTTTAAAATTTGAGTTATAAAATTATATAAATAATAAAATTAAAATTAAATTATAATTTATGATTCGTGTCAAAAAAATTTATGACACAACCAAAGAATTTGTGTCATAAATATCGCCCACAATGGCAAGGTGCTGAGGCTATCGAAAGGTCGAAGACGGACCTATCAAAGTTAATGAAATCATGTCTAACGGCTGCTCAAAGAGCTCTCTTGAACTTGTTGGACCTCAGACCTAAGATTTCAGACTCAAAAGCTTCGAATCAATAACTTCAAATTTTGAATTAAATAGTACTGTTTTTTTCAAGGGATTTAGTAATTTTAATCCCAATCATTTTGATTTCTTTCTACAAAAGATTTTTAATTCTCTTTTCTTTTCTTTTCTTTTTTTCTTGTTGACAAAAACAACAGAAATCTCAAATTAACCGAATTAGCCATTTGACTCCCACAAGATTTTACAATAATATGATGTTAATATAAAATCCCTCAAAATTCAAAATCACAGAGATTTCCTTTTTCACAAATCTAAGCCCTCTCTCCCCTAATTCTACGAGCAAGCTGAATATCCTTGGTTGGGGGTATGATTGTCATGTCTTGGCGTAGATGGCGCAAAGGTTGGTGTTCTCAAAGAGTCCGACCAGTAAACCTCGACGGCCTCCTAAAGAGCGGCGATGACGCTGCTCTGGAATCGCATATTGATCTTGAAGTGTTGTGCAATTTCCCTCACCAGCATCTGGAACGGAAGCTTCCGTATCAAAAGCTCCATGCTCTCTACTACTTCATCATCTCTCTTGGAGCCACCGTCCTTGGCCTGAATCTGTGAGGCTTCTTCAATCCACCGGTCACCGGAGTCGACTTCCCCGCCGCCTTCGTCGCCAGCTACTTTCTCGGAGCCTTCTCCGGTGGATTTCCGAGAGTTTTGCTTCGTGCGAGCCATTTCGAAGAAGGATTGGATATGTGTTTGTTTCCCAAGAAATTAAAGGAGAGTTGAAATGAGGAGAACTTTTTTTGTCCCCTTGTATTTTGACTCCATTTGGTAAAACGGTTTGAGTTAAAATTTTTAAATTTGAGTTTGTTGACTTTTTTAAAAACTAGTAATAATTTTTATTGATTTTTTTATAAAAAAAAATAAAAACTGAAATAAAAAATTTGAGTTTAAGTTGTATTACCAAACAAAGCATTAAAACAAAATGTGAGCTAAGATCGTTGGAACTTTGATTCGTGCTAAAATTATGTTTTTATCGACATCTCTTTATTTATTTTTTCCATTTTTTAAAATTATTACTGAATTGCTTTTAAATTAAATTACTTTTAAGGATAAAAAAATGATTTAAAAAATGCTTTTTTGCACACCTAAGTCTAACAGCGTATTTGATGCAACCGTTCGAACTCAAATTTTCGAGTTCAGTCCAAGTTGTTGTCATTTGGGGTTTGAGTCCAACTCAAACCGTCCACTGAACCGTTGCACAGTAATTGGAGTCATGTTTACTGTGCAACCCGTGCATGTACAGCTTTCTCTGCATCTCTCTTCCCCAAACCTCCTCGTCTCTCTCCCCCGTCGACCGTGGCTGTTCTTCGCTGCTGCTCCTTCGTCTGTCTTTTCTCTTTCCCATGTGCCTTCGGTCTTTTCTCCTCTATCGTTGCCAGCCCGTGCTTCTGTGGGTGTTGGAATCGAATATATTCCATTCATTGTAGGCTACTATTGATTGACCTCCATATTCCACGACTTGTTCGCTCTACCCTTCACCCCTAATATCATCCCTTTCTCCTCCCTTGGGTTTGATCTGGAGGTTTGGCTGTTGGAGTCGCCTGAAATTTGTCGTGATTTCGAAATCCCAAATTCCCAATTTTAGGGACTAGGGTTTCTTCCCCCTCCACACAAAGTCGATTCTGGTCATCGGTCTTGGGCACCCGCCATGTCTGACCATCGGACTCATGGCTTAGGTACCGCCGTTGGCCAATGCAGCGCCGACTGGGGTCGAGGAAGCAATCTCGACGACGGTTTCATATTACCCACTATTGCCGATCAACGAAATCAGCCCAACGACCGATTGCTTCCTGCCCTGATCCGCCTTCATCGACCGTTTACTCCTCTTTCGGCTCGAACTCCGTAACCCCAGTACATTTTCTTAACCTTTTACAGTTAATCTGTTCATTATCCATTGCTTGTACTGTTTGGAAGGCCGGGTGTAGCTCGGCTTCGGATTTTCTGTTGATTGGTTTCGATCCCAACGTTTCCACTCCCATTTATGTTGATGTTGTATGCTGAATCCGGATTCGACTAAAAAAAACTTTGATTCTAGCTGAAGTGTTGATTTGATATGTTCTTGTGGACTATTTTCACCGTGATCTTCTTTCCCAGATTCGTAGAATTCAGGGCAAACATTGGTCCGTAGTCGTTTGTCGTTTAATTGTTGTTATGTCGTTTGGCATGTTGGCGTCGTAAGGGTTGTTGTCGTTTGGCGTTTAATTTTGGCTGTGTCGTTTGGCATGTTGTTGTCTCGGTAATGGCTTCTTGTCATTTGGCGTTTAATTTTGGCTGTGTCGTTTTTAGGCTGCTCGTTTGTACTGGCTTGTTGTCGTTTGGCGTTTAATTTTGGCTGTGTCGTTTGTACTGGCTTGTTGTCGTTTGGCGTTTAATTTTGGCATGTTGTCGTTTAACGTTGGTTGTTGAACTACCATGTTGTCGTTTTTGCCTTACTTTTTGTCTTCAGCTTTCAAAAACTGGTATTTCGGAATTGTTGTTGTCACATGTCGATGTCTCCCGTCTTTGTTCTGTCATTTCAGGGGTTTTCTGCTTTTTCACCGCGTTTGTTCGTAGCTCTCAAAATCCTTCTCTTACGTTTGGCTGTGATGTATCATTATCCTTATCATGACAGTGATTCCATCTGACTGGTGCATCATGAACCCGATATAAATCGGTAGTTACCGGCAATCATACCATGGTAGCTGCCATTGTATCGTTTCATTGACATGCTTCAGATGCAATATGTCGATAACAATATACTGAGCCAACATTATCTCCCAATCAGTCACCATCTTAATAGCATTCATATTTTCCTCTGACTTTTACATTTGTTAAGGAAATGCCTCGCAAGGCATCTGGTGAGACGTACGTGTGGGATCCCGTCAAGGAAAAATTATTCCTCGAGAAACTTGATGACTACTTGGCCTCAACTGGCGGGAAGCAGCCAACAAGTAGCATTCTAGAGCTATGGGCCAATGAGTTTAACACTCGTTTCGGCGGGGTTCCAACTTTCGGATCCACCTTGTATACCAAAAAAGAACGCATGAGGAAAATATATAGGGGTTGGAAGGTCTTGAAAACCCACACCGGCCTTGGTTATGATCCAAACACGGATACAATTGTTTGTTCGGATGAAATGTGGCACAGCTTCATCAAAGTAATACAACTTTATAATGTTAAAGTTTATAATTTTGTGCTTGACGACCAACGGGGCCGGAACTTTAAAATGTTAATCATTTTGCCATTTTTTCAGGATAACAAGGAGTGTACCCATCTCCGTTACGAGGGGCTTCGCAATAAGGAATTGTATTTCAACATTTTTGAAAAAAACCATGCGGCGGGTGCCTCGAGGTACGGATCTATTACAATGGGAGGTGGAAATACGCCATCTTACGAATTTGATTTCTCCATGGATGGGTCCGGAACACAGCCGGTCTTAGAGGAGGAAATTAATCCGCGCAGGTAGGCTAACACATGAGGTGTCAATGCGGAATGCGGTCCATCACAGTCACGGGGGAGTACTGGCAAGCGGAAGCAACGGGACACGACGGATGAGATGACTTTCTCGGCCATGCAGGAAATAGTCAATCATTTCCGCGGGCGCTCGCAATCCGCGACAAGCAGTGACCAAAATAGCCAGAAAGATCACATTTTGGACTGCATGAATATCATGAAGGAGATGGGTATTCCACAATATCAGAGAACGATAATGTGGCACTACTTCGATGCTCATCAGCGGCTTCAGCGACCATTCTGTCTGCTTGATGACGACGACCGAAGGGGCATTATTGACTCAGTTGTGGCCTCCCAGCTGCCACCGCCAAGTTGATTTTTAGTTATAGATTCGTTTTTTCCTTGTTTTCGTTTTAGTTCGACAAAACATTGATTTATAACCTTTTTTTTTTATTTGTTTATTTGTGCCGTATTTACGTCTTGTTTTTATAAAAATTTACCTACTGTTGTTTGTGTCGTGCATTTAGCCAGGCAGCGTGAGATGTTTATTTGGCAGGAAAATTTTACTTAGCAGATTCCGGATACGCCAATAAGGATGGTTTCCTGAGCCCATTTAGACGGGAGACGTATCATTTACCGGAATATCGAAGACGTCGTACCGGGCTAGGCAATCGCCGGGAGGTATTTAACTACACGCATTCTTTACTGGGGAATTGCATTGAACGAACCTTCGGTGTCTGGAAGGCAAGGTTTAAAATACTTAAAGGCATCAACGGCTATCCGATGGAGAAACAAGTCATGATTTCGGTGGCGTGTGCGGTTATACATAATTTCATAAGGATGGTGCAGATTGGGGATCCAGTACTAGAAGAGTATGGAGTTGATTGCGTGCCTGTACGTGGGAACGACGACGTTAACGTGGATTACGTGTTGGACGACGGGGTAGAAGATAATAGGCCCAGCACTGCAACGGCCCAACATGAATCGAGTACAGCAGCGATGGATCAGCTGAGAGAAAAAATTGCGGATGCTATGTGGGAACGATACCAATCATATCCATGGTATAGAACCACGTGAACGTAACGACCTCTTCTATCTTCACTGCTAGAGTCGGAAATATGTGCATAAAATTATTTTGATGATTTTGACATTACAAATAATGTACTTGTTATTGGGGTATAATATTACAATAAAATAATAATGCGACATCTTTTACATTCTCAAATTTTCAAGTTGATTTAATCTTATTATTTTGACATACTGTCATTTTATCCTAATTTTATTTACTAAAACATACGATAGAATGTTAAGAAAAATTAAAAAAAAATTGATTCCCTTCATTTTCTTAACAGCCAAACAAGGCCCTTGTTTTTTTAAATTTCAACTCAACTTAAACTTTTTCACCAAACATTCAACTCAACTTAAACTTTTCAACTCAAACTTTTTACTAAACACCTTACATTTAAACTAAACTTATCTTAACTCAAACTAAACTTAAAAATCTTAACTCAAACTTGTGCACCAAACAGGCCCTAACTCTAGTAATTAAAAAAATTAAAATATATGTCTATGTTCTTGCTCGGCCATTTCACCGAATAACAATAAAGCAAAATAATAATAATAATAATCGAGATAAAAAGGGTGATGATTCCAAGAAAATTGATTTATATTTGAGAGCAAGGACATAACTTGCTAATGTTTAAACACTGGCGAACGTCCCTTTCTTTTTTTTTTTTTTTCTTTTTTTTTTTTTTTTTGAGAAGGAGAATGTTATTTGAAACTATTAAAAACAATAGGAATTTGCAATTATCTGTCATCACTGTTTTTTCTTTTCGGCTTGACGTTGTTTCTCAATGAAATGATATTTCCAGGAAAAAAGAAAAATAACAAAACAACAATCAAACCAAATCCCAATATTAAAAAAAATAATAATAACCAAATCCCAATAAAATGTAAACAAAACCTAAAAAAAATAAATAAATAAAGGGAAAAAGAATAGTACTAAGAAAAGTGAAAAAAAAACGTAATCTTATTTTTTTTAATATCTATTATCGTAGAATTTGCTATTTTTTAAATAGTTATACGCAAGTGAACAACAACAAATTCACACTTATAAAGTCTTTGCTTTCTATTTTTTTGGGATAAATCCTGAATTTTTTAATCATTTTTGCAGGAAAAAACACAAATTTTTAGTCATTAAGAAAAACCATATTTCATAAAAGGATATTTATACAAAACTACAGTGTGTTTGTACCATTACTATTATTTTAATAAAACGCAGATATATGATAGCAAATGAAAAGTAGGATTTAGGGGGGAGGAGAAGAAGAAGAAAAGTGAATTAAAAAATGACAAAATAAAGAGATTAGTATAAAAAAAAAATTGGGCTATTTAATTATTGGGTGAGAAAAGGGGATAAAATCTTGTTGTATATGATTCATACATATACACATACGAAACAGCTCTAAGACATGTTTCTAACATATAAAATTATTCAATCACCGTACCAATGAAATAAAAAATCCTAAATTCATCTTATTTACAAAATCAACCATATAATCATTCTTTCGATCATCATTTAATAAATGTGAATTTCTTTTAATCAACTTGCTAGCCATGTATTATGCAGCAATTAGAAACAGTAATCCAGGTACCTTTTCTTTTTCATTCTTTCAAATCTCTTATTCCACGATTAAAAGCTCGTTCTTTTTAATTTGCTTACTTTTTTTTTAATGTTAAAACCATTATCATTAGGAATTCTATAATGATAGGGTAAAAATTTTCATTGGCAAGAACGCCATCAATGATTTTATTTGTTATTGTTATTGTTATTGTTCTTGTTTTTTATAATTTGATGGTGGGTTTTCTATTATATATGGCTGGTCTTATTTAAGTTGGGTGGACTTTACTCATTTCTAACCCTTTGATTTCAATACAGAGGTAAAAAATTTTTGCCTTATCAATGGGTATTTTACCCCAGTATGGAAGCTCCCTTCTCATTATGATAAAAACCTTGTTATCTATTTTTTTTTCTTTCTCACAAAGGTAACCATTTCGCCGTTCTCATGGATGCAATTCCTTTATGTTAAAATCATTTTCATTATGAAAAAAACCTTGACATCGGATTATTTACGGGAAAAAACACTATATTTATATAGGAATGTTTTAAATCCATACCTGATGGTATCTGACAATGTGAACTTTTGTTATTGTAAATGTAAATTTTAGTTATTCGAAATGTGAATTCGTGTAAAAAGAAATATGAAATAAGGGGAATTCAAATCTACTTTAGCTACATTTCCTTCTATATGAATTCACATTTTTAGTAACTGAAGTTTACATTTAAATAAACTAAAGTTCACATTACCGGATACTATCATGTACCAGATTTAAGACTTTGTATATTTATATAAATTAATAAAAATAAAATCAAACTTATTTTTATGATAAAAACTGATTTATTATACGAAGACGAATTCCTTATGAAAAAAAGTTTTTTTATTTTTTTTTTTGTGAAATTCATTACAAATCAAAAGATTATTTTTTATGATTCAACCAAATAAATTGAAGAATAACATAATAAATAGAATCAAATTCTTTACGAAAAACATTATTGTATGCATAAACTAATAGAAATGAAATCAAGCATAACTTTATGATAAATATAGATTTAATATACGAAATATGAATTCTTTAATTTTAAGAAACAAAGTTACTTAATCGTTAAAAAGGTTTTCAAAATAAAACCACAAATAAAAGTTATGATAATTGATTTCATTTTATTTTTATACTGATTATTTTATTTTCCTTTTTGTTTTTTTTTTAACTTTAATGATGAGATTTTTTTTTAATAAATGTGAATTTCCTTTAATAAACTTGCTTGCCATGTATTATGCAGCAATTAGAAGCATTAATCCAGGTACATTTTCTTTTTTGAAAATTTTTTTTGAGTCTCTTGTTGTATGATTAAAAGCTCATTCTTTTTAATTTGCTTACTTTTTTTAATGGTAAAACCACTTTTATTAGGAATTCTACAATGGGGTAAAGCTACTTTACCCCATTGATAGGGTAAAAATTTTCACCTATTATATTATATTTGGATGGTTTGGATCGAAAGTGTGCACCTAAACAATTGTAAGATTAAAACACATGATTACACTTAAAAATTTCCACACAAAAAAAAAAAAAAAAAAAAAAAAAAAAAAAAAAAGCTCACCAAAGAAGAAGGTTTGAGATCCAACTTGTCGCAATGCCCGCCCGAAGTCATCCCTTGTCGGTGGAGAAGAAGCTCTTGAGACCCTCACCGCTGAATAGCCCTTGGTCTCGTCGATGAAAACGCCTTCGATGGTTTTTTTTTTTTTTTTTTTTTTTGTTTTTTTGTATACAATTTGACGGTGGATTTTGTATTCTATGTGGGAGGTTTTATTTAAGTTGAGTGGACTTTAGTCCCTTCTAACCCTTTCATTTCAATCCGATGCTTAAAAAATTTTACCATCTCAATGGGGTAAAATACTTTACCCCATTGTAGAAGCTTCCTTCTCATTATGATAAAAACTTGTTATCTATTTTTTTTTCTCATGAAGGTAGTCATTCTGACATTCTCACGGATGCAAATAATTTTTTCTTTTATGTTAAAACCATTTTTGTTATAATAAAAACCTTGATATCGAATTATTATGAAAAAAAAGGGTTAATTTCATTTTTAGCATTTATAGAAAAAAGTATTATTAAAATTGACATCACTTTTATTTCTTTTTATTCCTAGCACTGTCACATCATCACCATCAATTAAGATGGATGTAAAAAGTCAAAAATACCCTTAGACAATCCTAATTTTTTTTTTCACTTTCCCGCTTATCTCTCCACCCATTTTGAAACCCATATCTTCATATAATATCTTAACTTGATTTAAAACTATTTTCACTATTTTAGAGAGAGAAACTTCCATCTAGATAGAGAAACTCTCACCGTTGGAAAAAAAAAATTTAACACTTCCATTTAACAAAAAAAATTTAACAAAATCTAACATTTTTGGTCATTTTTCAATAAAGATCATAACAGTTATGACCACCCGATCATAACAGTTATGATTTATGTCTAAAAAGTTTTTTATTTAATATAATATTTTTGACCATTTTTGAGTAAAAGTCATTACTGTTGTAACCACCCGGTCATAACAGTTATGACCACCCGGTTATAAACCACGGTCATAACAGTTATGACCACCCGATCATAACAGTTATGATCTATGTCTAAATTTTTTTTAAAATATAACATTTTTGATCATTTTTGAGTAAAGGTCATTACTGTTATGATAACCTAGTCATAACAGCTATGACCACCCGGTTATAAACCGCAGTTATAACCTGTCATGACTGTTATGACTACCCGGTTATAAACTACGGTCAAAACAGTTATGACCTATGTCTAAAATTTTTTTTTTAAATATAACATTTTTTGTCATTTTTGAGTAAAGGTCATTACTGTTATGACCGCCCAGTCATAACAATTATGACCATTCGGTCATAACAGTTATGACCATTCGATTATAAATCGCGGTCATAACAGTTATGACCATTAACCGGCGGTCATAACAGTTATGACCTATGTCTAAAATTTTTTTTTTAAATATAACATTTTTTGTCATTTTTGAGTAAATGTCATTACTGTTATGACGGCCCAGTCATAACAATTATGACCGTTCGGTCATAACAGTTATGACCGCATAACAGTTATGACCATTCGGTTATAAACCGCGGTCATAACAGTTATGACCACCGGTTATAAACTGTGGTCATAACAGTTATGACTGCGGTCATAACAGTTATGACCTATGTCTAAAATTTTTTTTTAAAAAAAAATCTAACATTTTGGCCATTTTGCAGTAAAGGTCATTCCTGTTATGACCTCCCGGTCATAACAGTTATGACCTATGTCTAAAAAATATATTTTTTTAAAATCTAATATTTTTTACCATTTTTGATAAAGGTCATTCCTGTTATGCCTACCCGGTCATAACAGTTATGACCTATGTCTAAAAAAAATTAAAAAAAAATTATAACATTTTTGACCATTCACACATACAAAAATAAGGTTATTAAAAAAATTGCCACCTGGTCATTATGTAAGTGACCAACCCCTGTAAATGACACTAACAGTAATAATATTTAATATAGTATAAAAATTTATATAAATCAATACACTAAATTTTCCTCTCAAAATCGAAATACCCAACTAACAAACATTTAATTTTTGTCACAAAATTAAATAAAAATACAAACATTATAATTTTTATGTAATTTTTTTTTTCAGAAATCAACTAGCAATACAAATTTTCCCTTATTTTTCTTCGACCATTTCTCGGGCGCCCTTCTTTTTTCTCTGATTCCGGTTTTTGAGGATTTTTCTTTGCCGATGGCCTTTTCTATACCGAAGCCAGTAACCGAACATTCTTCTTTTTAGGAGTAATGTTTTTCTCCGTCAACTTCTTGGGTTTGGATATAGGAGACTCAAGAAATTTCAACTGGCTTTAGGTGGTTTAAGAATATTCTCCAACTATTACAGAGTTCGAAAAAGCTTTATAGAGGGCGTCGATGGTGGTTTCCGACAGTTTCCGAGTGATTTTTAGAGTGGTTTCTGACGGTGAGAGTTTCTCTCTCTAAATGGAAGTTTCTCTCTCTAGATGGAAGTTTCTCTCTCTAATATAGTGAAAATAGTTTTAAATCAAGTTAATATATTATATGAAGATTTGGGTTTCAAAATGGGTGGGGGGCTAGGCGGGAAAGTGAAAAAAAAAAAAGATTTAGGCTTGCCTGAGGGTATTTTTAATTTTTTACATCCATATTAATTGATAGTGATGATGTGGCAGTGCTAGGAATGAAAGGAAACAAAAGTGATGTCAATTTTAATAATATTTTTTACACAAGTGCTAAAAATGAAATTAATCCTTATTTAAATAGAAGTGGTCTTAAAACCGTACTGATGGTATCTGGTAATGTAAACTTCAATTACTAGAAATATAAATTTATGCAAAAAGAAATGTGAAATAAGGGGAATTCATATCTACTTTAGCTACATTTCTTTCAGGATGAATTTATATTTCTAGTAATCGAAGTTTACATTGTCGGATAGTATCGGGTACCGGATTTAAGACTTTGTGTATTTATATAAATTAATAGAAATAAAATCAAACTTATTTTGTTTTGATAAAAACTAATTTATTACATGAAAGATGAATTTTTTATAAAAAAACTTTTTTTTTTTTGTTTTTTTATGTCTCAACCAAACAATTTGAAAAATAACATAATAAATAATATCAAATTCTTTAAGAAAAAAACACTATTATTTGCATAAACTAATAGAATTGAAATGAAACATAACTTTTTGATAAAGATAGATTTAATATACAGAATTAATTTGTATTTCAATCGTTAAAAAGGTTTTCAAAATAAAACCACAAAAAAAAGGTTACCATAATTAATTTCATTTCATTTTTATACTGATTATTTTATTTTCATTTTTTTTTTACTTTAATGATGATTTTTTTTTTAATAAATGTGAATTTCCTTTGATAAACTTGCCTGCCATGTATTATTATGCAGCAATTAGAAGCAGTAATCCAGGTACCTTTTCTTTTTTGAATTTTTTTTTTTCAAATCTCTTGTTCTATGATCAAAAGTTCGTTCTCTTTAATTTGCTTACTTTTTTTTTTTTTTTTGTTAAAACCATTTTCATTAGGAATTCTATAATAGGATACCCCATTGATAGGGTAAAAATTTTCACCCATTAGATTATATTTAGACGGTTTGGATTAAAAGTGTGCACCAAAACAATTGTAAGATTAAAGCTCATAATCACACTTGAAAATTTCAAAAAAAAAAAAAAAAAAAAAAAGCTCGCCGGATAAGAAGGCCTGAGAACCAACTTGTTGCTGTACCCACCCGAAGTCGTCCCTTGTCACCAGAGAAGAAACTCCTGAGACCCGTACCGTTGAATCGCCATTGGAAACTTGCCCCTAGTCTCGTCGGGAAGAACGTCGTCGATGATTTTTTTTTATTATTGTTATTATTTTTTTTATATAATTTGATGGTGGATTTTGTATTATACGTGGGAGGTTTTATTTAAGTTGGGCGGACTTTAGGCCTTTCTAATCCTTTGATTTCAATACAAGGGTAAAAAAAATTTTACCCTATCAATAGGGTAAAATACTTTAGGCCATTGTTGAAGCTCCCTTCTTGTTACAATTAAAGCCTTGTTATCTTTTTTTTTTTTTTTTCCTCACAAATGTAGTCATTCTGATATTCTCACGGATGCAAATAATTTTTCCTAATATTAAAATCATTTTCATTATAATAAAATCCTTGATATTGAATTATTTACGAAAAAAATACTATTATTTATATAAGAATGGTCTTAAATCCGTACATGATGGTATCTGACAATGTGAATTTCAGTTATTGTGAATATAAATTTTGGTTACAAGGAATGTAAATTCATGCAAAAAAAAAAAAAAAAAAGTGAAATAAAGGGAATTCACATTCACTTTAATTACATTTACTTATTCATGAAATTATATTTCTAGTAACCGAAGTTCAAATTCAAATAAGCTGAAGTTCACATTGTTGTATACCATTAGTTACCAGATTTAAGACTTTGTGTGAAAAAAAAAAAACTATTTTGTTTTAGTGAAATTCACTACAAATCGAATGATTATTTTTTCTTTCTCAATCAAATAAATTGAAAATTAACATAACAAATAGTATCGAATTCTTTACGAAAAAACACTATTATTTGCATAAACTAATAGAAATAAAATCAAGCCTATCTTTATGATAAAGATAGATTTATTATACGAAATATGACTTCTTTAATTTTAAGAAACAAAGTTTCTTAATCATTAAAAAGGTTTTCATAATAAAACCTCAAAAAAAAAAAAAGTTTACCATAATTGATTTCATTTCATTTTTATAATGATTATTTTATTTTCCTTTTTGTTTTTTTTAGTTTAATGATATTTTTTTTAATAAACGTGAATTTCCTTTAATAAACATGCTTGCCATGTATTATGCAGCAATTAGAAGCAGTAATCCAGGAACCTTTTCTTTTTTGTATTTTTTTTATTCTCTTGTTCTATGATTAAAAGCTCATTCTTTTTAATTTGCTTACTTTTTTATGTTAAAACCATTTTCATTAGGAATTCTACAATGACGTAAAGCTACTTTATCACCATTGATACGGTAAAAATTTTCACCCATTATATTATATTTAGATAGTTTGGATTAAAAGTGTTCACCTAAATAATTGTAAGATTAAAATACATAATTACACTTAAAAATTTCCCAAAAAAAGAAAAGAAAAAAAAAGCTTGCTGGAGAAGAAGGTTTGAGACCTAACTCATCGCCGTACCCACCTGAAGTCGTCCCTTGTCGTCAGAGAATAAGCTCCCGAGACCCTTACCGCTGAATCGCCATTGGAAACTAGCCCCTGGTCTCGTCGGCGAGAACGCTGTCGATGGTTTTCTTTGTTTTTGTTATTGTTTTTTTTTTTTAATAATTTGATGGTGGATTTTGTATTATATGTGGGAGGTTCTATTTTAAGTTTGGTGAACTTTAACACTTTCTAACCATTTGATTCAATCCAAGGGTCAAAAAATTTTACCCTATCAATGGGATAAAATACTTTACCCCATTGTAGAAGCTCAATTCTCATAATGATAAAAACCTTGTTATTTAATTTTTTTCCCACGAAGGTAGTCATTCTGACATTCCCACGGATGCAAATAATTTTTTCCTTTATATTAAAACCATTTTTATTATATAAAATCCTTGGTATCAGATTATTTACCAAAAAAAAAAAAAACACTATTATTTATATGGGAATGATCTTAAATCCGTACATGATGGTATATGGTAATATGAACTTTAATTATTGTGAATGGAAACTTTAGTTATTAGGAACGTGAATTCATGCAAAAAGATGTGAAGTAAGGGGAATTCACATTCACTTTAGTTACATTTCCTTATACATAAATTTACATTTCTAGTAATTTATGTTCATATTCAAATAAATTGAAGTTCATATTGAAATAAACTGAAATTTACATTGCCGGATATCATTAAGTACCGAATTTAAGACTTTGTATATTTATATAAATTAATAGAAATAAAATCAAACTTATTTTTATGATAAAAATTGATTTATTATATGAAAGATGAATTCTTTATGAAAAACATTTTTTTTCTTGTGAAATTCACTACAAATCAAATGATTATTTTATGTCTCAATCAAACAAATTAAAGAATAATATAATAAATGTTGATTTTTTTTAATAAATGTGAATTTCCTTTAATAAATTTGTTAGTAATGTATTATGCATCAATTAGAAGCAGTAATCCATGTACCTTTTATTATTATTATTATTATTTTCAAATCTCTTGTTCTATGATTAAAAGCTCATTCTTTTTAATTTGCTTACTTTTTTTTTTTTTTTTTTTTGTTAAAACCATTATCATTAGGAATTCTACAATGCTAGGGTAAAAGTTTCACCAATTAGATTATATTTGGATGGTTTCGATTAAAAGTGTGCACCAAAACAATTGTAAGATTCAAATACATTATTACACTTGAAAATTTCAAAAAAAAAAAAAAAAGCTCGCCGGAGAGAAGGCCTGAGATCCAACTCATCGCCGTGCCCACTTGAAGTTGTTCCTTATCGCCAGAGAAGAAGCTCTTGAGACCCGCACCATTGAATCGCCATTGGAAACTTGCCCCTGATCTCGTGGGCAAGAACGTCGTTAATGGTTTTCTTTGTTATTGTTATTGTTATTGTTTTTGTGTTTTATAATTTGATGATGAATTTTGTATTATATGTGGGAGGTTTGATTAAGTTGGATGGACTTTAGTCCTTTCTAACCCTTCGATTTCAATCCAAGGGTAAAAAAATTTTACCCTATCAATGGGGTAAAATAGTTTACCGCATTGTAGAAGCTTCCTTCTCATTATGATAAAAACCTTGTTATCTATTTTTTTTTTCTCACGAAGGTCGTCATTCTGGCATTCTCATGGATGCAAATATTTTTTTCTTTTATATTAAAACCATTTTTATTATGATAAAAACCTTAGTATCAGATTATTTACAAAAAAAAAAAAAAACACTATTATTTATATGGGAATGTTCTTAAATCCGTTTATGATAGTATATGATAATATGAACTTTAATTATTGTGAATGTAAACTTTAGTTACTAGGAATGTGAATTCATACAAAAAGAAATGTAAAGTAAGGGGAATTCACATCCACTTTAACTACATTTTCTTTTGCATGAATCTACATTTCTAGTAACTGAAAATCATATTTAAATAAACTGAAGTTCACATTATCGGATACCATTAGGTACCAGATTTAAGACTTTGTGTATTTATATATATATATATATGTATAAAAGAAATAAAATCAAACTTATTTTTATGAAAAAATTGATTTATTACACAAAAGATGAATTTTTTTATGAAAAAAAAACTTTTTTTTTTTTGTGAAATTCACTACAAATCAAATGATTATTTTTTAATGTCTCAGCCAAATAAATTGAAGAATAACATAATAACTATTATCGAATTGTTTATGAAAAAACACTATCATTTGCATAAACTAATAGAAATGAAATTAAACATAACTTTATGATAAAGACAGATTTATTATACGAAATTTGAATTCTTTAATTTTAAGAAACAAAGTTTCTTAATTGTTAAAAAAGTTTTCAAAATAAAACCCAAAAAAAAAAAAAAAAACTCACATTACTTGTGATTGACCGTTGAAGTCCTACATCAACTTCACCGTCCACAACTTTTTTTTGAACCTTCACCTATCTCATATGGTCTTTTTCGTAACTTGGTGGTGAGTTCTTTTGATAGATCGGTAAGGACTCTGTCTTATCCTCAGTAATGGCTTTTTTCTTCAGAAGTATTTTCCATGTCATTTTCGGAGAAACAATTTGATTTTAGGGTTTCAGAGAATGACTGGAATTGGTTTTAAGGAGGATGTAAGGAATTTAACGTTTGCAGAAGATAGATGTTCAATGAGACTTTTTAAGATAGGCGTTCAATGAGACTTTTTGTGGGTTGTTTCTTTTTTTTTTTTTTTTTTTTTTTTTTTTTTTTTTTAATAATTTAACTTATTCTTATTAATGTGAAATCTAATTTTGAAAAAAATAATGTTTTTCAAATTTTCGTTTGGTATTATTAGGTTGACTTCTTTGCAATTCAATTACGTTTCCCTTCTTTACAATAATCGTAATTGTTTGTTGTTGTTGTTGTTGTTTTTTTTTTTTTTTTTTTTTTTTTTTTTTTCTGTTTCCTTTTTCTTAAATTCTTAAATTGGTAAATTTCGATTTTTTAAGAAGAATAATCGTATCTTTATTATTATTCGTTTAGACATATATATCTTAACTATATTAAAAGAGTAGATAAATTTTTACTATTCATTTTTCGTAGTAAAAAATGCACCGTTTAGGTGCTCCTTTTTTTTTTTTCCTTTTTTTTTCTTCCTCCCTCACAGCATCGTCGACGATGGGCACGGAGGGAGGAGACTTTCCGACAGCAGCGACGGCGTAAAGGAGGCTGAGGGGCGCTCCCCCATGGGCGATCGATCTGCGCTAGATCTGGAGTTCCTTCTCCCTCACAGCAACATCGACGATGGGCATGGAGGGAGGAGATTTTTCGACAGCAGCGACGGCGTAGAGGAGGCCGAGGGCTGCTCCCCAATGGGCGACTGATCTGTGCCAGATCTGGAAATCTCCCATTGCGACGTCAGATCCATGACGGAAGCGGCGAGGGGATCGCGACGGAGCTGGGGGTGGAAACTGACCCCTGTGGGCGACGGATTTTGGCCGGATCTGGACAATCGGCGACCCCACCTCGTCAAATTTGTGTGGCCCACGGTGGACGGCTCTCGCTTCTTCATGCGGCGGAAGGGGCTGGCGTTGTCGGTGACGGCAGTGGAGGTCACTATTTTGGCAGTGGTGGCTCCCACTCTTGCTGGGTTGCTGCGGGGATGTTGGTTGATGGCCGACGATTGTTCCTTCTGTACTTCATTTTTTTTAGTTTTTTTGTTTGTCAGCAGAATTCAAACTATATATATATATATATCTCTCTCTCTCCCCTCTCTTATATGCTTGATCCATGTAGTTTGTAATACTATCTTTCTCAGATTGTTTTAATAAAATTAGAACACATTACTTTAATGGTATCTCAAAGTGACAACTACATTTTGCTGGCTGAAAGAATTGGGATCTTCGATACCAAAAGCCCCACATGAAAATATTATTAGCAGTGGATTTATAAGTCCTTGAAAGTCAGTTTTGTAAGGGTGAATTCTACCTAATAGGTTTATAATAATTGGTATCAAATATAGTTCAAAATCAACTTAAAGTGATTACGTTGTAGGCTGGATTAAGATGTATTAGTGAAGTCGTCAACGTATTGAGCAAGTGGAGTCTGATATAATGTAATAGGGCACACAATAAATTACATGTATACATGATATCTATACCTTTAAAATCACATCAGCAGTTCAAATTTTTCCCTATTGTTGGGGTCAAAAAAGAGGTTCCATAGAATCCCCTTCTAAAAAAAAAAAAAAAAAAAGCTTCACCGACTCATCTTAATAAATATATTAAAGAGTGAATGAGAGATTTACTATTTATTTTGATAGTAAAAAACACACTATTTAGGTTTTTTTTTCCTTCCTTCCTTCCTCACAACAATGTTTAGGTGTTTTTTCCCCCCTTCCTTCTTTCCTCACAGCAACGCACTGCTTAGATACTTTTTTTTACCATCTTTCCTCACAGCAACGCATCATTTAGGTGTTTTTTTTGTTTTTTATTTTAATTTTTTGTCCTTCTTTACAGCCACTGCAGTTGACATTTACTTTTTGCCTCCTACGTATTGTGCTCTTGTAAGAGTTCTGAAACTTGAACTTAAAAGAAGGCCATTTCATTCAAATTACAGTTTTGCCATATTGTAACTACATATTTATTATTTTTCCTACATATATAAAAGAGTAGATAAAAATCCATTGTTCATTTTGATAGTAAAAAACGCACCGTTTAGGTGTTTTTTTCCCCCTTCCTTCCTCGTAGCAACATTTAGGTGGCTTTTTTTTTTTTTTCCCTCCTTCCTTCCTCACAGCAACGTTTAGGTGTCTTTTTTTTTTTTTTTTTTTTTTTTTTTTTTTTTTTTTTTTTTTTTTTGCAGTCCTTCCTCACAGCAACGTACTGTTTAGTTTTTTTTTTTTTTTTTTTTTTTTTTTTTTTTTTTTTTTTTTTTTACTTTAGAAAATTTCGTTTAAACAACAGGAAAAATAATTCTTTTTTATTGTGAGCTAATGATACCTTCAGGTTTCAAAACAATGTTAATAAAATTCTTTCATTTTGGAATTTTATTTTTGCTTTTATGTCATTTTTCCATTATTTTCGGGCATATTCATGTTAAATTTTGTGTTTGGATCAAGTTTTCATGTTTAGAAATTTCCTACTTTGTCTACTTTTGGAATGATCATCCGTCATACTGTAGTTGCAAGAGCTCATTATGTAGGAAATAAGCATATATCCAATATTGCTTAGGATAACGTCTACTACAACTTACCGTATGAGAACTCATATTTAGGAATGTATTAGCATTTCATCCATACTTATTTTTATTGCAAAACTTTGAATAATTAGGTATAAATGTTGCCGTTAGAATATTATTCTACAACTAAAAATATTTATAAAAATAAACTATTTTGCTTTTTTTAAATTTTGTTTACAGATGCATGTGTGTATGTGATTCTATATATAAATTAAAATGTGTGTAAAATATTCATATTGACTCTTTTTTTATTTACCTTTTACTTCATTGTCATATTTTCAAAACGTTTTTAGTTTTCTTTTTCCAATTATTTTTATCTTATTGCAATGTTTTATTTTTTGTATAGCTAACAATGGGATTAAAACCTTTTTTGAGATAACAAAATGCAACTCTATATGTTAAAAAAAAAACCCAAAAAATAAATGAGTTGTGTGTTATTATCTTATTTATTAGAATATTTGATTTTGTTATTATTATGTATTTTATAATTATATCATGAAGTTTAATTTTTTTAATTTTGTTTATTAATCTGTATTTTTTATAATCTCTAAAAAATATTTCTTCATATTAAATTTTATGAAAATTTTCATCACGATTTAACACGTGCAACGTACGTTTCAAAACTAGTATAAATAAAAAAATAATATATTTTAAATCAAAATTTCTAATTTAGACATAAATAATCCAAATTAAAATTTAATTTAACATGAAAAAAAAGAGGAAGAAAAACCGACCACATTGGTAGTGTGAGAGTAGAATAGAAAAGCGCGTCGGCTCCGACCCACGTGCACATAGCTGGAAAATTTGGAATACCCGTGAAGGAAAAGGAAGTTCGTAGGAAAAAGAAAAAGAAAAAGAAAAAGAAAAAGAAATAAATAAATAAAAAGTATTTAAAAAATTTATCCACGTCTGACACATTTTTGAGGCGTGGAGAGGCGGTGTAATCAGAAACCAAAATCTCGCCGTGGCCCAACTCTTGTGCTCCAACAAAAACAACGTCGAAAACTTCAAATCATTACAAAAACAAATTTCACACACATGCGAGCCACCTCTCTCTCTCGTTCCCTCACTTTTCCTCTGCTTCCTCTTTCTCTCTTTCATGAACTCTCTCTCTCTCTCTCTCTATGCTTCTTCTTCTTCATCGTCTCTGCTGACTGACTTGGACCCATTTCTCCGCCATTATTGAAGAAGCTATTTCAGGATTTTCTTTCTTTTTTTCCTTTCGGAATTGATGTTTACCAATGCGATTTCTGATGCCCATTTCGGAACTGGGTCTGATAAATGATTTTTCAATCTTCTTCTGCGAGCTTCAACTTCTCGCTTCTTCTCTGTCCATGTGGAGGAAACGCCGACGAATACTCCTCCGTCGCCAACACCGCCGTCGGAAGAACCCGTAACAACAACAACAACAACAACATCTTCAGAACCAGAAAGCACCTCCTCATCGCCAGTTTCTCCCACAGAAGCTTCAGAAGAAAATGGGGTTTCCATTTCCAAACCCGCGCCGTCTCCTCTGACCGCTCCAACCCCGGCAATTTGAACCTCAGCCTCACGAAATCAGCCCAAAAAGGCGCCAGAGCGTTCGTTGTCAAGCAACTTTCGGATGAATTGGACGGTGAGGATTTGCCCCAGGAGTCAACGATCCAAATGGGGTCGAACTTCACCAACTTCCAAGAAGACCCGATTGTAGATAAGCTCAGAACTCAGCTGGGCGTAATCCACCCGATTCCATCTCCGCCTCTGAATCGAAACGTCGTTGGATTGTTCGTGTTCTTCTTCTTCTTCGGCGTGGTGTTCGATAAGCTTTGGACGTCGAGGAAGAGGAGCAAAGCGGAGGCTCGGATCGGGCAGGCGTGGCCGCAGGTGCCGACGAGCTTTTCGCTGTTTTTGGAGAAGGATTTGCAGAGGAAAGAGTCGGTTGAGTGGGTTAACATGGTGTTGGGAAAACTGTGGAAGGTTTATAGAGGTGGGATTGAGAATTGGATCATTGGGTTGCTTCAACCGGTCATTGATAATCTGAAGAAACCTGATTATGTTGAGAGGGTTGAGATTAAGCAGTTCTCCTTAGGAGATGAGCCTTTGTCTGTTAGGAATGTGGAGAGAAGGACCTCTCGCCGTGTCAATGACTTACAGTGAGTTTTGCTATTTGAATTCCTTGGCATTCTTACTTTTGAGCTATTATCAAATCAATTCTTGGTTATTTATGCCCTTTATTGTAGTTTAGTGAAGTGTTTCAATTTTCATTGCTTACTTGTTGGGAGAGTCTATGTAGTTGCCCTGATTTATCATGTTAAGTCTCGAGCAATTTGACACTTGTTACAAACTAATTGGTGTATTTATAACGCTGTTGATTGAATGGTAACGCTGTTGATTGAATGGATGATTCAGTTTTAGTATAATATGTGTGGTATAATCCCATGCTTAATTAGCTTGCAATTGATTGGTATACACTTTCGCTTTACGAGTGTCGGGGATATTTTTTATGCATGCTGCAAAAGCCCCAAAAAGATGCGTGCCTTAAGACTAATTATATCATGTTTGGCTCAATTGGAATCCTTAGCAGTTTGTTTTTGTTCATATTAATCTCAGATTTGTTTTGTGTTTCTATGTTTCTATGTAGGCTTTGCTTCTGGTTTTCTTTAGTAGTGGAGGGTATTTCAGCAAAAATCATCCGTCATTGTTATATTATTTGCTTCTCTTGTTGTTCTTAAAAGTTATTTCCCTACTTATAAGCTCCATCTCTTGTTTTTTCCATTTTATGTTTTCTATCACTTGGAACATAACTACTCTCACTTATCTTCATATTGAAGTCTGATATATTTTCACCTGGTTAAGGAATTTGAGCTTGGACTCAAAGATTGTATGGGTTCGTTTACAATTGAGAATCCACTTTATGGTATTCTGTTAATGTAGATTGGGATGCATGTTTTTCTGTATTGCTAAGGCTGAATGACAGCCAATATATACACAATTTTACAATGAATGGCTTTCCTTAATAAGGAAAGTTTGACCCCCTAATATAAGCAATTTACACCAATTACAGTAAATGAAAAATAATGTCTAATCTAGCTATTGACAACTAATTAATTAGCTTAAATTAAGGCATTAAAAATGTTGAGAATATTCCACACTCCCCCTCAAGCTGGGTTGAACATGTTGTTCATCTCAAGCTTGGAACTTAAGTTTTCGAAGCTTTTCAGAGGCAAGGCTTTTTTTAGAATATCAGCAACCTGTGAAATCGTTGGTGTGTAGAGTAACTGAATAACATTGCCTTCTATCTTCTCCTTGATAAAGTGACGATCGATCTCAATATGTTTGGTCCTGTCAGATGAACATGATTTTTGGCAATACTTAGTGCAGATTGATTGTCATAAAAAAGCTTCATAGGATCTTCTAGGTCAACTCCTAGTTCTTTTAGCAATCTTCTGATCCAAATTCCTGCACAAATTCCATTAGCCATAGCACGAAATTCAGCTTTTGCACTGCTTCTGGAGACAACAGACCGTTTCTTGCTTCTCCAAGTGACCAAATTACCCTATACATAGGTACAATACCAAGATGTTGATCTTCGGTCGGTGACAGTTCCATCCCAGTCTGCATCACCGTAGACCTCTACTTCTCGACTAGAGCCCTTTTTGAAGAATAATCCCTTGCCAGGTGTTAACTTCAAATACCTCAGGATACCATAGACTGCCTCCCTATGCTCTTCTTTAGGATCATTCATGAATTGACTCACAACACTGACGGAGAATCCAATGTTGGGACGTGTATGTGAGAAGTAGATGAGTTTGCCTACCAATCTTTGGTACTGGCCTTTAACAATTGGAACTTTTTCAGCCATTCTCAACTTGTGAGTGGTATCCATAGGGGTGTCAGTTGGTTTACACCCCAGCATCCCACATTCAGTTAGCAAATTCAGGACATATTTTCTCTGAGACACAGAGATGCCCTCACTTGATCGTGCAACCTCCATTCCCATGAAATATCTGAGATTTCCTAGATCTTTAATCTCAAATTCCATGGCCAGAGTTTTCTTCAGACTCATCATTTCTTCTTCAAAATTGCCAGTGACAATTATATCATCAACAGATACATCAAGATGGACAATTTTCCGGCCCTTGATTTTTTAATGAACAGATTATGATAGGTTTGGCATTGAGAATATCCTTGTTGCTGTATCACTCTTGTGAATCTTTCAAACCAAGCACTTGGAGATTGCTTAAGGCCATACAGAGACTTTTTTAGCTTGCAAACCTGATTTTTAGTGCTGGTTTGTCAGGTCTCCATTCAAGAATGCATTCTTCACGTCTAGTTGGAATAGAGGCCAATCTAAATTCGTAGCCAGAGACAATAGCACACGGATCGTGTTAAGTTTGGCAACTGGTGCAAATGTCTCTTGATAATCAATCCCATATGACTGAGTGAACCTTTTTGCCACTAGGCGTGCTTTGTACCAGTAGATGCTTCCATCTCCTTTATACTTCATTGTAAAAATCCACTTGCACCCTACTGGATTCTTTCCTGGGGGTAGACTTGTGATTTCCCATGTTTGATTCTTTTCTAAGGCTCGAATCTCCTCAAAGATTGCTGCCTTCCATGAAGGATTTTTGAAAGCTTCCTGACATCAGTGGGAACCTGCACTGCATCCAAATTTGTAACAAAAGCTCGAAACTTAGGTGATAGTCCTGAATAAGAGATATAATTGCGCAAAGGATGTTGAGTGCATGATCTCACTCCCTTCCGTGGAGCAATGGGACAATCTAAATCATCTTCAGGAATCTCAATAGGATCTTCAGAAATTGTGTTACCTTCATTCAATGAATCTGGATTGGGCTATGTCTTGAATCACGTGCTCTCCCAGAGTAGACATGGAGCTCATTGTTCGTTGGTAAATCCAAGATTGGTGGACTAGACTCAGAAGGTAGAGACTTGGCATTAGGATTGACACTTTGGAGTATAGAAGGAAGAGACTCGATATTAGGTGGTGACTCGACATTAGGGTTGACACTTTGGAGTATAGAAGGTATTGGAGTAATTAACAGTGGTTCCGATGACGAGTTGAGATCATTTGATGTTGAATCATTGATATCCCGATACTGGTGTTCCTCATTGTATTCTCTCTCCCCCTGAATGGCAGTGTTGGGATAAAAGGGTTGATTTTCAAAAAAGGTGACATCCATCGAGTGGTAACCTTCTGGTGATCGGTGAATAACACTTGTATCCCTTCTGATTTGGTGAGTATCCTAGAAAGATACATTTGATAGCACGATGGTCGAGTTTCCCATGATTATGAGAATGAACATCGACAAAGGCTGAACACCCGAATATCTTTAGAGGAATTGTTGACACAAGTCAGGAAGAAGGATAATGTTTGAGGAGAACCTGGAATGATGTTTAGAAATTGAGAACTCGTGATGGCATTCGGTTTATTAGGTAAGTTGCAGTAAGGATGGCATCCCCCCAAAATTGTTTTGGAACATTGGTTGAAAACCTCAAGGAACGGGCAACTTCAAGAAGATGCTTGTTTTTCCGCTCTGCAATTCCATTTTGTTAGGGAGTGTCTACACAAGAACTTTGGTGAATGATTCCTTGATCTAGCAAATAAACTCCCAGTACAGATTTGAAAAATTCTTTAGCATTATCTGTTCTGAGAGTTTTGATTTTTGTTTGGAATTGATTTTGGATCATCTTCTGAAAATTTGGAAAAACTTGCCAAACTTCAGATTTTTCTTTTAAGAGGTAAACCCATGTCAAGCGTGTGTGATCATCAATAAAAGAGACAAACCAACGAAACCCCAATATGTGTTTTACACGAGATGGTCCCCATACATCCCTATGAAACACTGTGAATGGATGAGAGGGTTTATATGGTCGACTAGGAAATGTACTGCATGTTTGTTTTGAAAACTGACATATTTCACACTGAAATGACTTAGGATTTTTATTTTTGAATGATGATGGAAATAACTTTTCAAGATATACAAATTTTGGATGATCCAACCGATAATGCCATAACATAATATCATTATTGGAAATACTAGACGAGGAGTGATAAGAACCTAGACTACCAACGTGTAGAGCTTGTCCACTTAGAGAGTCATTGTTGATGAAAAGGTACAATCCAAAACACTCCTTAGCACTGCCAATCGTCCTCCCCATATTCATATCCTGAAATTCACACGAATTTTTGAAGAATTTAGTGACACAGTTATAGCCTTGAGTCAATTTGCTGATAGATAACAAATTACAATCTAGATTTGGAACAAAAAGCACAGAGTTAAGTATCAAATCTTTGGTTAACTCCACTGTTCCAACCCCAGCCACTTGAGACCGTGTTCCATCAGCAATCCGCACATACCATTTCACCATGCACGAATTGAGGTTAGCAAATAATCGTGGATCACTAGTCATATGATCGGAGGCACCTCAGTCAATAATCCAGGTAATTGATTTTTCCGTATTAGCATTAAGAGCGTGTACGATATTACCTTTGTGAGCCACCGATCCCAAGGCTATGGTAGAGGAGGAGGATGTACTATTCTGTTGTACAAACAACTGTTGGAGTAATTCCAATTGTTCCTTGTTAAATAGAGAAGTCCGGGGGCTGTCAAGTTTCTCCCCTGAAGTGGCCAAATTGCCTCTACTTTCCCTCCTGTTATTGAACTTTGTGTCTTTAGGTCGGCTGTGCAAATCCCAGCATTTATCCTTTGTGTGACCTAGTTCATGATAGTGATTACATTTGGGCCTCTCCTTCCTCTGCTTTTTGGTGTTGAATGGGGATTGTCCTCCTCTAACTGCAAGTGCGGTGGCTTCGGGATTCTTGGTACCCAACATGACTTTCTTGCGGCTTTCTTCATGCCTGACTTCAGCAAATGTTTCTCTAAGACTGGGAATTGGCCGCTTGGAAAGGATCCTTCCGCGCACATCATCCAAGTTCCTATTGAGTCCTATTAAGAACTTGTATACTCGTTTTTGTTCCACAAGTTTCTTGTAATACAGAGCATCATCGGGACACTTCCATTTGTGTTCTTCAAACACATCAAGTTGTTGCCAATGGCGATTGAGGATACCGAAATATTGGGTCATGGTACGGTCTCCTTGCTGTTGATCATGAAGAATACGCTCGATGTCAAATAGCTTGGACGTATTCTCCCTGTGTGAGTAAGCCTTCTTTGCTGCTTCCCATATTTCGACTGCGGTTTCATAGAGGAGAAAGTTTTCTCCTATTTCATTCGTCATGGAGTTGAGCAACCATGACATGACTTGGTTGTTTTCTGTTTTCCATGCTCGATAGGTTTTGTCTTCCTTTTTCGGCCGAACAATTTCTCCGTTGTGGTGTTCATCTTTCCCTTTCCCGGATATGAAGATGAGAACTGATTGAGACCATTGTAAATAGTTTTGGCCATTCAACTTGTGACCGGTGATGGTGAAGGGCTGACTGTCAAAGGTTCCCGATTGGCTGACAGAACTCGGGGTGATCTCCATCGAAGATGCTCCTTTCTCAGTGGCCATTTTTTTTTATGACTGCACTGGGCTGTACTGTTTCTGGGGTGATCAGGAAAAAAAAAAAAAATTGCCCTAGGATTTTAATTTGACACTAAAGAACCTGCTCTGATACAATGTATATTGGGATGAATGTTTTTCTGTATTGCTAAGGCTGAATGACGGCCACTATATACACAATTTTACAGTGAATGGCTTTCCTTAATAAGGAAAGTTTGACCACTAATTTACAGCAATTTACAGCAATTACAGTAATGAAAAATAATGTCTAATCCTGTTATTGACAACTAATTAATTAGCTTAAATTAAGGCATTAAAAAGGCTGAGAATATTTCCACAGTTAAACATTTTAACCAAGATAGGTTGCTCCTGATGCACCATCATAGGTCAAGGTTCAAATTATTTTAATGGAGGCTGTATAGGTCTTAAGGGCCATTTAGGTTCTAGATTTAGTACCTAGTTATAGCTATAGTCGTAATGAAACCTGCAACTACCTTAGGTTCCTTGAATTACTACATTAAGTAGGATTGACTTCGATATTTATAGTTCCTTATTTAGTTTTGGTTTGTTTTTCTTTTTCTTTTTCTTTTTCTTTTTTTTCCCCATAATCTAGCTTCACTATTTTTAGGTCCAGTTATTTCCTTTTTTTGGTTTAAATCATGTGCTACTTCTTGGGTGGGATGTGGTTTCCATATTTCTGATAATGTAGTAATTTAGTATTCAACAAACGCCTTCTTGTGCTGTCTTATTGTAATTCCTAAATGTCATTAACATTTGAAAAACAGCAAGTTTGCATGCTGATGTTGCATTCAACTGATCATGTGTCCCTTGATTCTAGGTATCAAATAGGCCTCCGTTACACTGGTGGTGCACGTGTGTTGCTAATGCTGTCACTAAAATTTGGGATCATACCCATTGTTTTGCCGGTGGGTGTTCGAGACTTTGACATTGATGGGGAACTTTGGGTCAAGCTACGGTTGATACCAACGGAGCCTTTTGTCGGAGCTGTTTCATGGGCTTTTGTTAAACTTCCGAAAATCAAATTTGAGTTGTCACCGTTCCGCTTGTTCAATTTAATGGGTATGCGTTGACAATAATCTTCTCTAAGGTTTTCTTGTTTGCATGCATGAATTAGTCTCTAGTGCAATATGTCTAATTTCTTTCTTGATGCATTTTGCTTCTGTTGGTGGTGGAATTTATTTTGTCTTTAGGTCTAATGAGACGTAGGAATAGACTCACTTTAAAAAAAAATGGTAGGAATAGGCTAGTTTCAATTGAGTTGAGGAGTAAATAGTTTGGAATTGTACGATGTACAAAGCGAAATGGACTAGTGTGTAACTATGTGATATTCAAGTTTCAAGTAGGAGAATGATGTGAAAGAGAGTGATAGGGAGTTATATGTTTTTTAAGATCTAGTAATGGAATATTGTTTTAGATTGGACCATATGGTTGAATGGAATTTATGTCGCGTTAATGAGTGAAGTATCCAGCCTCAATTTATGCCGCGCTAGATGAGTGAAGTATCCAGCCTCAAGCAGTTGCAATTGGAGTCTGGGTTGAGATGAGTCGTAATAGAAAAAACAACAATAGTCAAAGATTTTTTTCCCCATTTTTTGTTAAAAAAAGTCTCCACCGTATTAAAGGAATAGAAGAGAGATGGGCAGAGTGGCGGTTGTTAGTTAATCCAGCTCCTAAAATAAAAGAAGTTATTAATTTAGTTTTGTAAATGTTGCTTCAGTGGTGCCCGCAAACTTGATATGATTTTTGGGCCAAGATTTTTCACCCATGAACAGTTTTTTCTTCTGCAGAATTGTATTCAATTAATGTTTACATTACACAAATTTCAGATATTAGTATCTACAGATTGTGGGCATCTGTTTCACTTATCTAGACAAAAATGAAAAATTGTGCCATCTACTATTGTCACCCTCGTAGTACCTGTGCCAGATTCTGTCCACTACTGTCTTTGTTATATGATTGTTTGTGCAAGAATAATCTCTCTCGCATATTTATAACTCAGACTTTAAAAGTCTTGTAATGAATATTATTCATTTATTATGTATGTATATGTGGGCAGCAGGTCTCCACAACCATAATCTGGGCAGAATTATGCAAAACTGATTTCTAAGTTTATAGAAACTTTCAATGACGCTGTCATTTAATCAGTAGATGTAGCTTTAAATAACCTTTTAAAGCTATTATTATGTATGTATATGTGGGCAGCAGGTCTCCACAACCATAATCTGGGCAGAATTATGCAAAACTAATTTCTAAGTTTATAGAAACTTTCAGTGACGCTGTCATTTAATCAGTAGATGTAGCTTTAAATAACCTTTTATGATAAATATGCTGTTTTTCATGAGGGATTGATCGTCCAAAATGGAACATACTAACATATATTGGAAGAAGTATGCTCCTTTATTTTTTATTTTTATTTTTTTTCCCCTTCTGTTTATGTTAAGGCTTGAATGGAAGATACTGACATATTTTGTTTGCCCTTTCCTTTTCTTCTTGTCTGCATGCAATGGGCGACATCAGCAATTCCTGTTCTTTCAATGTAAGTAAACTTTGCCTTGAACAACCTTGTTCTAATTTGCACAAACGCACTACTTGCTTAATTTTTATTTCATTCGCACATATAAATGGTATAACTGCTACTACTATTGTAATGGTATTAAATTTGTTTACAATTTCTTTCTTTGTTTGGGTGTCTACTTTTATTTGCGTAAATTCTTCTACGTTGACAAGGTGATTTTGCATACTGTTCTAATGTTAAGAGATTTTGCAGACTGTTGTAATGATAATTTATCAAGATTTGAATCTCTGTTCGTTGTGCTTCATTGTATTCTTCCTCTATAGCCTTAGGAGTTGAGAGGAAAGACTACCAGACAAATACTCGTTTTCTGTTACATTAGAAGCTCTATGTTTTTCATGCATATATAGAGTTCAAACACACTCTGTGTCTACGTCCTTCCATAAATACATATATATAGTTGATCTGCGTGCACAAATATGTATGCGAAACTAATATGTGTATCTAGAGAGAGAGAGAGAGAGAGACGCTGAGCAAGGAAGAATTTTTCATAATTTGATTGTGATGAGAAATTGATTCAGGTTAACTTCCATAATCTTCATTTTTAAGAGTAGAAAACATCAATTCTCTCTCTTTTTATGTTTTAAACATATCTTCTGTCTGTAACTCCTTTTTTGCTGTCCTCCACCCATTTTACATATATCTCAATTGAATTTTTTTCTAGGTTTTTGAAAAAACTTCTCACTGAGGATTTGCCACGCCTATTCGTACGCCCTAAGAAGATTGTTTTAGATTTTCAAAAAGGTAAAGCTGTTGGCCCTGATGGAACTGATCCAAAATCAGGAGAGCAAGAAGGAAACAAGGACTTTGTTGGAGAGCTATCGGTGACCCTTGTCGATGCCCGGAAGCTTTCTTATGTTCCATACGGTAAGAATTACTTAACCTTGTGTAATGATGCATTGTGAGAGAGAACCAGTGTAGTTTACGAACTGGTGAAATTTTAAGTTGCCTCAAGTCATTGAGAATTTTGCTCCTTATGTGGCGCATGAAATATGAGTTTAGAAGCTGCAATCTACTTGGTTAAAGTTTTGGCATCATATTCTCTTTGCCAGAATCTGTTTATAAAAACGCATCTCATCAAACCATATATTTGATTGCTTTCCTTCCTTTTTTTTTTTTTTTTCTTTTTTTTTCCGGCTATAAATTTTCTTTCCAGGAAAGACAGATCCATTTGTTGTTCTAAACCTAGGGGATCAAGTCATACGTAGTAAAAAGAACAGCCAAACTACTATCACCGGACCCCCTGGTGAGCCAATTTGGAACCAGGTGAAGCTCCGTAGCATTATTGCTTCATCCACTCCATTGCTCTTGAGAGAAACCGTTCAAAATACTAGTGGACTAATCTTTTCGCTGTTAAGTTTTCTTATTTTAAAGTTTACCATCTCTGTAAGTAACTGTAATCATTTGTATGTGGACAGGATTTTCATATGCTAGTTGCAAACCCTAGAAAGCAAAAGTTAAACATCCAAGTGAAGGATTCTCTTCTTGGATTTGCAGATTTAACCATTGGCACAGCAGAGGTAAAGCACCGTAATTCTTAAAGATCTTGATCTTTTTCGAAATGAGCCGACCATTTAACTGCATACTATGTTCACTAGTTTCCGTAGGATCGAACTTTTCAATCAATGCTAAACATGAGTAGATGTAGTATGCGAAAAATAAGAACCTTCCAGACGTGTAGATTGTGATTCCTTTCCTGTTTTGCACTGCCTGTAATGGACTTGAGATGCTATGGTTTATTGTCATCAATTTGAAGAGCCCAACTTGAAATACTGGTTTCAGAATGATTCAAGTGCGGCTAAAATCATTCTGAAAACTGGTAAAGAGTATGAAGATGAGGCAATGGGAGTGTCGGATTTGTTTGAAAGGCAAAATTTTCAGCTTCCTTGTGGACTTCGACCGATAAAGCTTTAGTTTTCCTTGTTCTTTGATTGCTCTGAATTGGACGGACGTTATAGGGGGCTAGGTGCCATGTACTTTTTGTGATGGCCTGTTTTTAGCCTTTGTTATTAACTCTTTGCTTTCTTTCCTTTTCCTGTTTCTGTTTCCATTTAATTATCAGACATACATACATATCCTAACATATATACAATAGTCAATGTTGTTCTTCTTTTCTTCTTACACCTGTCAACTCATGGTTCTTTCTGGCTCTTTTCCAGTATTTTTCCCTTGACCCTTTCTATCTAACGGTTGCATTTGTTTTTTCTTTTCCTTCTATGTTTTTCATGTGCAAGATTTTCTCTCTCATTTACTTCATGCATACTAAAATTGTTTTCTTACTTTTTTTTTTTTTACTCAAATCATTGGTATTCTTTTTAACATGTTTTTGTTTTTTTTTTGGGCTAAAACATACTATTTGATAATTTAAAAAAGTATTCTATATATTTTAAATAAAATTTTGCCCTCACCTTTATTATTATTTTTCTTTTGCAATTTTACTATAATATCTATATGTATTTGTTTCAAAAAATATATAAATATTTTACTTCCTACTTTTTCACTTGGTGAAGGGATACTTGAGAGAGAAAAGTGAATATAATGTGAATTTTGAAAAACTGGATTTGGATTTTAAATAAAATGAATATTTTGAATTTGAAATGGTGTGACAAACACACCATTAGTTTTATTAATTTAAGTTAAAATTATTATAGTATATTTTTACGATAATCTAACACAAACTTTAACGCTCCTATATTCTCTGTCTTTTTCGAATATCCTCTTAAAATTTTAATCTCTCTTTCATTATCTCTTTTTATCAAACACAGCATTCATAAATACTTTTGTATTACTCAACTAAAATAATTTTTTATTGATCTATTTAAACAACTTTCTCGTATATCCCTGTCAAGACATTTTAAAATGGAAAAATGCCATAAATTCCTTTTGAACTTTGACATGTGTGTCAAGTTGCCATTTTTGTTAGTTTTCGTTAGTTTTTTTCGTTATCTTTAATGTCAAAATGCCCCATAAACTTTTCTTTTGTGTCAAAATACCCCCCCAATCTTTGCATTTGTGTCGAAATGCCCCCTAGTCTTTGATATTTGTCAAACAACGCCCTGATCTTTAATATTTGTATCAAATTGCCCTATTTATCTTATTTTAATTATCTAACATTGTATAATTGTCTAATAATCATTTACTTTTTTAGAATAGGTAAAATATATATTTTTTATTCTAATAAAGTGGTATGCATCTTTTTTTAAACCTTTTTTTTTTATTTTACTTATTTTAATTCAAGTTTATTTGAGTTATGATTCTACTTATGCGTAACCATAGTTTCTAATAAAGTGGTATGCATCTTTTTTTAACACATTTTTTTATTTTACTTATTTTAATTCAAGTTTTTTTGAGTTATGATTTTACTTATGCGTAACCATAGTTAGTAGGACTCATATTCAGGATTTATATTTCAAATACACTGTTTACTTGGCCTATTTAATTTAAAATCATAGTTATAACAAATTTCATTCATGTATTTGCTTAAACCCACAATGAAAATAAGTATTGTAAATTTACTTTGATACCATTCTTAGTTATATTTTTTTAATTTAAAAAGTTATTGGTTTGCATAGTTTGATATAGTATTATCAGTCATAATTAAACTAAAAATTATAATATTAGGACAATAAAATAATGAACATAAGTTGTATGGTTATTTTGTTTAAGAAAATCAAAAGGAACATAAAGTGGGTAAAAAAAGATACATTTTCTTTTAGTAGAAAAAATAATTTTTTTACATATTCTAAAAAATTTAGGCAAGTATATAATATTAGATAAATTAAATAAGATAGATGGAGTAATTTGACATAAATATTAAAAATCAGGGGGTACTTTGACACAAATAATAAAGATTATGGGCATTTTGACACAAATGTAAAGATCATGGGGCATTTTGACATTAAAGAAAACGGAAAAACTAACGACAACTAACTGAGGGGGCACTTGACATACATGTTAAAGTTCAAGGGACACAATAGGTATTTCATAGTTAAGGGGATATATGGACACTAGTGATAAAGTTTAGGGGGAATTTATTTTTCCTTTTAAAATATATATGTATTAATAATACTATGTTATGCTCTCTTCAATTGAGTGGCCGTTTGATACACTATCTTCAAATTAAAAAATTCATTTTGAAGTAACAATTTAAAATAAATCGGTGTTTGGAAGGAAGGAAAATAAGTGTAATGTGGATTTCAAGTTTTGGATTTATAATTGAATGATTTTTTTTTTTTTTTGAAATGATGTATCAAAACGCATCATTGAGCCTCACATGTGCTCCGTAAGTGTTTCAACTAGTACATATAAAAGAATGATTTAATTGCAGCAATATCTCCTCCTACTTGATCTCAGTTTTCGATTATTCACAATTTTATCTGCTTTTGGTTCTCATTGTCTTTGTCTCCATGTTTTTGAGTTACGTGTTTCTTAATTTGTATTAGTTTCATTTGGAGTTGGTCGGCAATCTTTACACCAAAAGACTGGAACAATGTCTTAGTTAAATTTGGTGTACGCCGCCTTTCCTCAGTTTAATCTAGTTGTAGTTGAGGACGATAGCTCTGTTATAGTGGACATGGCTTTGCAGTTTTGAGGAGGGTTAGTGGGAACCACTTGACCAAATCATGTAGAAGTGGTTTATTCATGAACTTGACAATATTCATGAAAAATTAGTGTGGAAATATGGAGTTGAGTTCAACCATACTTTACAGTTTTTTTTTCGACCATACTTTACTGTTATTACTTTATAAATCTAATATATTTATGAACTGTGAACACTCTGAAATTTAGGTTGATCTTGGATCGCTTCAGGACACTGTGCCAACGGACAGGATTGTGGTCTTGCGAGGCGGTTGGCAACTGTTTAGAAAGGGATCTTCTGGAGAGATACTACTTCGATTGACATATAAGGCATATGTTGAGGATGAAGAGGATGAAAGAGTTGGCTCAGAATTTGTTGATATAGACGCTTCAGATTCAGATGATGAGTTCTCCGAGTCTTATGAACCAATTGCTTCTTTTGTAAAGGATCGAACAAAGTATGCTAAAGAAACTGATAAAGAGTCATTTATGGACGTTCTAGCCGCTTTAATTGTTAGTGAAGAATTTCTAGGAATTGTAGCATCTGAGGCGGGAAGTATCAAAGGTTCGAATGACCTTTCAAGTACAGGGACGACGTTCTCAAGATCACGTGCTCTTGATGTCAAATCAGCATCCCAAAATCCTGCTAACGGGTCAGAAGTTTCTCGAGGTAATTTTCCTACTGCCTTAAGAGAGTTGTTTAATATATATATATATATATATATATATATATATGTATTTTAACATTGATGCATGGTTAAAAAACCTGGCAATTTCAGGAGCGGCTTTATTTTGGCTTGCTGTTGTAACAAGCGTATCAGTACTATTTGCACTCAACATCGGCAGTTCGAGCATCTTCAATCCTTGATATTTCACAATAGAGCTTGAAGAACTAATTTTCAGTGCTAAACCCCACCCCACCCTGGTTGCCGCATTGATTCTCTCTTGAGAAGTTCATATCGATTGCCTGTGAGGAATATCTTTATAAATGCACCGTAGTTCATTCTTTGTTCTTAGGTTGAACATTTTAAAGCTGAAAGTCTTGAACTCTCGAAGAATCGGCGTCGTCCACCGCAGGCTCGAAAACAAAAACGATACATTAAGTATATACCACAGAAGGAAGACTCGCCAAGACAATTGGTTTTACATTTGAGCTAATGAGCCATACCACATGTCGTCTTGTAAATTTGAAGGGTTTTTTTTTTTTTTTTTTTTAGCAGAGGAATGTTCTGTCGGCGGCAGAAAATTTTTGCTTCTCATTTGTGAGTTAAATTTAGACATATAGCTAGTGGGAAACCATCCTGAATCCTGGTTCTCAATCTTCCCTTTTTTTTTTTTTTAAAAATTTTTTTTTTCCTTCTGACAGTTTTCATTAGAAATCAATTTCATTTGGGGAACCCTTGCTAGGGGTTCCCAACGACCCTATTAATAAACACGTGCTTATCAAAGTACAGTTAATGGAAGGAATAGAAAAAAAAAAAATTTAAAACAAAAAGGAAAAAACCAAAAGAAAACGAAAGGGAAGGTGCCTTTGTTGGTTTGGCGCCGACTGTATTTATATAATTCAAGACCAAAACCAATCATACCGATAAAATCAAATCAATTCAAAATCAAACCACACAATAATTGATTTGATTTGGTTTGAATTTTTGAAAAATCAATTAAATTTGTTTGGTTTGTGATTTTATTCAAAAAAACCAAATGAAATCAAACCGATTTTTAATTAAAATTACATATATATCTTTTTAAAATTACCTATGTATGTTTATAAAATGTAATTGATCAGTTTATCTTAATCATAATTAGTTTATTTTATATTATTAAAATGTATTGTGCATATTTAAAAGCCTATTTTTATTTAATTTATATATTTTGTAGTTTTATTAAAAATGATTCACTTTTAATTATAAGTGTTTTATTTTGATTTTGATACTTGATTTGGAGTCAGTAACATATATGATTTATAAATATAGAAATATTTATCATTCTAATATTTTAGTTTTATTTTACTTATGACTAAAAAGATATTGATAAATACTAGTTCAAACCAATTGAAAAACCAAACCAAATCAAACCAATTGCAATCGGTTTGGTTTGGTTTTAATTCATTAAATGGTTTGGCTTGATTTAAAAATCTTCAAACCAAAATTTTTTTCATTTGGTTTGCACTAATTTGGTTGAACACACCTAGTATTTAGCACTAACACCTCTCAAACTTGTTATCTTTTGGTAATTTATCTTTTGAACTTTTATTTTTGATAATTTGTTCTTGAACTTGTTAAATTAGTTCAATGTATTCCTTATGAATTTATTTTCCGTTAAATTAGTCATGAAAAACCTATGTATGCTTTTATGTGAAGATGAAAACTCCATTTCTAATACAACATTTTCAACTCTAGTACAAACCTTAACATAAAGATTTCCATTTCAAGCATTAAATTTAATGTAAAATTAACTAAAATGGGTACGTCATAACAATTTATTAAATTTAGGGGTAAATTGCAAAAATAAAAAGTTTGGAGGACAAGTTGTCAAAGAGTAACAAGTTTAGGGGCCAGTGTTGAAATACCTAAAGAAATATTATTTTGACTTTTTTGTGTATGGTCAATCTGTCTCGCGGAAAATTTGTGTATATTCTTATTTGTGTATATGAAAAAAATGGACAATATGTTACCTTGTATATACATTTTAAACTAGTGTATTATGGCTTTGCAGATTGAACCAAAAAATAATAATAATAATAATGTAAGATTAAATTTTATAAATGGATGGAGGAAGAAACAATTAGATTTATTAATTGTTTCGTAAATTTTTGATGTTGATGAAGATTAATATTAGAAAGGTTTAGACATATAGAGAAGCAGCCGGCCCTAGGAAACGAGAAAAAGAGAAAAGGAGAGAGTGAGTCGGCCAGAGTTCCGAGACCGCCTCTGGGCGTGTCATTGGACCTTTGGCTTTAAAAATTGGTCACAGAGCTCGTATCATTGTGAGTTTTTTTATGGTGGTAGCTGCGTTTGGCGGGTTGGCTTCATTGGAGCGGATCTGATATCGTTTGGAGGATGATTTCCAAACGGCTTGGAGGCATTTTATGACTATTTTCTCATCTAGTGGTTGTACTCTTTCGGGGTTTTATTCCGAACGGTGGTGAGTTTGTTGTGGAGGTGGTGGTTCTAGCTCCAAATGCCGATGATGGTAGTGCATGTATTTCACGTTTTGCTATTTGAAGGCATCTCGTTGGCTTCTCCATTTATCCCCCAAAGCGTTCCTCTTACTTTGATAATCCTCTTGTCGACTGCACTTTCATTGAAGACTTGTGACGGTCGTGCTTTAACTTTAGTTTTTTATGTTTTAGTCTAATAAATACATTGATATTTCTGCCATATAGTTTTTAATATTTTCAACGTAATAATGGAGGTACTTTTCCCACCGTTTGAGTGTGTTTTTTGTCAACCAAATTTAGGTCTTGGCGATTTAGAAGTTATTAGCTATGAGTCTTAGTGGAGATGTTTGTGGCCTTGGTGCTACATGTTACATGCTCTCAATGGATTAAAAGCTTCCATCGATTATAATAGTTTCTAAAAGAGCCTCATGCATGCTCAAATTGATGTGTCGATGAATTTTCTGATATCATGTCTCGTCTTATATTGTTTCTTTGTATTTTATCAGATTTTACTAATGAAACCCTAAAAGAAAGTAATAAATTAAGAAATGGAGAAGTTTATGGTGCAATCCTTTTTATATACCCTATTTGTAGAGCTCATTTTTAAACTTTTTAGATATAATCAAACGATTAAGATGTTGCTTGTGTACGATAATTATAATACACGCTATCTCATTGTATTACATATCAAGAAATTAAAAAAATAACTTAAAAAAAAAAAAGAAATAAAAAACAACCTTCAACGTGTTTGGATCCTCACTCATGGTTCCCCGGGTTGGAGGCGGCAATGCTAGAGGTCTTTGGGATGGGGGGGGGGGGGGGGCATTGTCGAAGGTCATGGGGGCGAGTTGAGATTGAGGAGGAGGGGATCGTTGGAGGTTGCGGGAACTAGCCAAGCTAAGATCGGGGTTGAGATTCGATTGAGGGGGGCGGGATGGCGGCCCAGATTTGGCGCCTGGGTGGGGAGGGGGTCGTGGGGAGATCATTACCAGGTGGGAGGGGCCGGATTTGGTAAGGGGTTCATCGTTGGGGGGTCAGGGGGGCTAGATCTGGCGTGGGGGGCTCATTGTTGGGGAGAGGATACCTGGGTCGTGGGCGTGGGGGAGCTTGTGTCATGAGCCAGGAAGGGGGGTGCCTGGGTCGCCGGGGAGGCTTGTCGTCTGGTAGAGGAAGCCCTGGGTTGCCGTAGGGCTCATCATCTGGCAGGAGGCACCTGGGTCGCGGGGGCAGCGGTAGGAGGGCCTAGGTCGCATAGGGGGACGCTCACCGAAAGAAGAAAACAATTTTTTAATTTTTTTAAATTTCTTTTTTAAAATTAATTTTTTAGTATATAATATTATAAGATAAGGTGTTTCATAAGTCTCATACATACGCAACATCTTAACCATTGAAATTTATCGAACGATCATAAAGTGAGCTCTACCGATGGGGTATATAAATGAGACTCTACCGCATACTTTCCCTTAAGAAATAATTAAAAAAAAAAGATGACATCATAACAAAAACAATATAATAATTTAACTATATTTTTAAGTAGGAGAGTTTATGGTAGAGTCTCATTTTATATACCATATCGGTAGAGCTTGCTTTATGACCATTTGATGAATTTCAGCTGCTAAAATGTTGCTCGTGTATAAAACTTATGATGCACCTTCCCTTATAGTATTATATACTAAAAACTAATTTTAAAAAAGAAATTTTAACTTAAAAAAAAAACCAGTCTTTTTTTGGCGAGGCCTGCCCCTGCAGGACCCAAGCACTCCTACCGCCGACCCCGCTACATTAGCATCCTCCGCCAGACGAAGAGCCCTCCGGTGACCTAGGGCCTCCCCCGCCGAATGACGAGTGCCCCCGGTGACCCAGTGCCCCCCCAGTCCACGACCCAAGCTCCCCCCCCTCGCCCGCAATCTAGGCCTCATCTCCTCGGACGACGAGCCCTCTACGCCAAATCTAGTCCCCCTGACCACTCGACAATGAACCCCTTACCAAATCTGGCCCCTCCAGCCTGGCGACAATCTCCCAAGTTCCTCTTTCCCCTGATCTTAAATCACCCTTGCGACCTCCGGTGATGCTCCCCCGGTGACCTTCGACGATGCTGCCCCCAACTTGGCGAAGCAAGAGCGAGGAGCCATACACATTGAAGGTTGTTTTTTTTTTTTTAAAAAATTTTTAAATATTTTTTTTAATTTCTTGATATGTAATATAATGAAATAATATGTATGATAATTATCCTACATAAATAAAATTTTAACCGTTTTATTATCTTTTAAAGGTATAAAAATAAGTTTTATTTATATAAAAAAAGCTGTATTACATGCTTGCCCTTTTTAAATAGTATTTTAATATTTCCCAAACGACTTCAAGGTTTTTTTTAAAGAACTTGTCACGATTTTCTTCTCCCTCTTGGCCTTTACCAATATCCCGAATTGGCGCAATCGTGTAAACCCTAGAAACCGCCTTCCGCAAATCTCAATCTCGACTGCAATGGCATCTGGCGCCGCAACCAGCGTGGTTCCGGCGAACCGCACCGCCAGAAGGGGGGGCGGCTCGGGGATTGACGACAAGCTCGACTTCGTTACGACGGAGGGGATCGAGCCGATTCTGAGCTTCGACCAGATGGGAATCAAGGACGATCTCCTCCGAGGAATCTACGGCTATGGCTTCGAGAAGCCCTCCGCCATCCAGCAGCGAGCCGTCAGGCCCATCATCGAGGGTCGCGACGTCATCGCCCAGGCACAGTCCGGTACCGGAAAGACCTCCATGATCGCTCTCACAGTCTGTCAGCTCGTCGACACTTCCACTAGAGAGTACGTTTCGCTTACTCGACATAAACGACCTTTTGATTATCAGAAACCCTAATTTTTCTTTTTTCATAAGTAAAATGCGCTTGATTCATGTAATACATAAGAATTTCTGGAGCAAACAATATTATTGTAGGTCTGGGGCTTGTTTTTTTTATGTTTCCGTAGAATTGAAAATATGATTTGGAGTAGAATTAAAACATTGTCGGATGCGTCGGATGAACCGTAGCTAGGCTTTTTAGGAGCATATAAGATTTTTGATGTCTTATTTTATTTTTTTAAAGAAAAATTAGGCTGACTGATTTTTTTAATCACTTAATCCTATTTTTTTTTAATTTAGGAAAATAGCCGTTTGTCATTTTTCAGATTTGGTCAATCAGAGATTGTCTATGAAAATTGGTGATTGACAATCCCTTTGACTATGAAATTTGGAGATTTATATTATAATTAATCAGTGTAGGTGATTGACTATTAAATAGATAATCACTTATTGACCCTTTAAGCAAAATAATTAGCCATTTTAGAAAAAAGTGCCTTTTAACTCATTTTTAAAAACTTCGGCCATTTATTAAAAAACTTCTTAAGAAAAGACTATTTAGCTATTAATTCCTTTTTAATTTTTTTTTGTTTGTTTGTTCCGTGTGATTTATTTTTTCGTTCTAAAATTAGTTTTATGTTTGCAATACATAAATAAAAGGATTTGACATTTTGTAATTGCTTCCTTTGAGGATGTGATATTCAGGTTGGTAAATATTGGAGGAGGAATGATTGTTGTGCCCTATGTTTTGGTTGTACTTAGTCTTTCAGTCAAAATAAGCCACTCACCATTTAAATTATTGCTTTCAGCCGTGTTTTTAATAGTGGCCCGAAATGGAAACCGAGCAATTGGTGGTTTAGAAATGTTGAATATTGTCCCAAACATCATTTGTCAGGACTATTGCTTAGTTGTGCACGAATGGAAGTAGGACTTTGGGTGTTTCTTAGCTATTTTGCTTTTAGGTATCACTTGTCAGCATTTGTTTATTTATTCTTATTTTTAATCTCAGGGTTCAGGCATTGATCTTGTCACCAACAAGGGAATTGGCGACTCAGACTGAGAAAGTAATACTTGCTATTGGGAGTTACATAAATATACAAGCTCATTCATGCATTGGAGGGAAAAGTGTTGGTGAGGATATTAGGCAACTGGAATATGGAGTTCAAGTGGTGTCTGGAACTCCTGGAAGGGTTTGTGACATGATTAAGAGGAGAACGCTGCGCACCAGAGCGATTAAAATACTAATTCTTGTGAGTAATCTCTTTCAGTTTCACCGTTCGTCTCTGTTGCGTTTGAGTTCTTACTAGTTTCTTTCATCGTCTTTTCTCTATGTATCTACAATATATGGTTTTTGTTGCTTGTTATCAGGATGAATCTGATGAAATGTTGAGCAGAGGATTCAAGGATCAGATTTACGATGTATATCGATATCTTCCACCAGAGCTTCAGGTTTATTCTCTGTGCATATATTTAACTTATATAGATGTAGGTTTGCCGGTGCATCTGCCTATTTGTTTTTAAAGCGAAGCATGTGCTTAAGATTATGGTTTCCTTTGATTTGTTTGCACCCATTTGAGTGTTCATTTTGTTGCCTTTTGGGTTCATATGCCTTTTGATAAGGTATTCTATTCCCTTTGTTATGCTCTTTCAGTATTGTTGAGTTCATTGTACGGGTTTGGAACTTTTTGTTTACTGTGACTAACTCACTATTTTCAAAATTTTTCACATTGTGGCTGTTTTACTGGTCGGTTTGTTCAAATATCCCTTTTTTTGGGTGTTTTAATGGATTGTTCCCACATTAGCATTTTCCCTAAGTGTTTCAGCAATCAAAGATATTTGGATCTTATGGTTTGAATTTGCTTTTGACACTGAGATGCGATATTTATCCCTTTTTTTTTTTTTGGGTAAGTGTTGCATTTGCGTTTCATTCTTTGTGAATGTAGTCAACGTATTCTGTATATTGGATATAAAGTAATACCTTTTTTCTTTTTTTCTTATTTTTCTTTTTGTGTTGGATGTTTTTGTCTCTGAGTTGCAAGACATGCATAAACTAGTCTTGGGCATTTAAGGATTAGTTGTTAACTTGCGAAGATTTACCAATGTAGGTTGTCTTAATTTCTGCTACCCTACCACATGAAATCCTTGAGATGACAAACAAGTTCATGACTGATCCTGTGAGGATTCTTGTGAAACGTGATGAGTTGACATTGGAGGTAACTGTTTTCCTGTTCATCTCATGCTGGTTGAGTGATCGCTGATTTGTAATTTGGCTAACTTAGTTTCTTTGCTTACAGGGAATCAAGCAATTTTTCGTTGCAGTTGAAAGAGAAGAGTGGAAATTTGATACTCTGTGTGATCTTTATGATACCCTTACAATTACACAAGCTGTTATCTTCTGTAATACGAAACGAAAGGTAACTTCTTTCCCCTTTGATGAGAATCTAGGAAGGTTCCATTCCTGTTATTGGGTTTATTTGACAAAGGTTATTTTTGATTGGACCATTTATTTTTATAATAGGAGGGCGTTTTGATGCAATGATTTATTTAACTAGGATGGAATATGTTCTGCTGTTATAGTGAAGTCCACTTGGTGCATGTGTACAATGCAGGATCATTTGATCCTTTTGCATAAACTCTTCTCTTCCTTTTAATTTCCTTAATCCTACCAGTTTAACCTTTATAAAGATCTAAGAGGCATAAGAAGGATATCAGTGTCTTGCCCCTTGGCTTTGGTATTTGCTGCGAGGTACATGTATCTCTTTCTTGATTTGCGGATATTGATTTTTTTTTCCCTACACCAATTTGATAGGTGGATTGGCTCACTGAAAAGATGCGTAGCAATAATTTTACTGTATCAGCAATGCATGGAGACATGCCACAGAAAGAGAGAGATGCGATTATGGGAGAGTTTCGGGATGGTACAACCCGTGTCTTGATCACAACAGATGTTTGGGCTCGGGGACTTGATGTCCAACAGGCAAGTTCTCTCACTGTTATGTTTGTTAGATGCATTTTATAAGTGTTCAATGCCATGTCATCTGCAAGAAGCCAAAAATTCTTTCGATATTCAATTGATCCAAGTTACTGGTTCAGAATGCCGTCTGTAGACAACTCTCATTCTGGATCCTATTTGGTTGTGACAACTTGGATGAATTAAATAAATTTGGCATTTTTCTGGTTCTTTGCAAAGGATATTTAAGTCGTAGAATATTCCATGTTTTTTTCCCTCCCTTGTTTTCATTAGGATGGTGGCTCTTGTGAGTCTTCAGATGGTCATGCATGAAGGGATCTCTGAACTGAATTCCTATACGAAGGATTTATAAAATAGCCAATATGTTAAATATATATGGTAATGATAGGTATTAAATGATTTTTATCGCTGGAACCGTAGCCTATAAGTTTTTTGTCCTTCTATTGGTTGCCATGAAATGGTTGAGTAGTGCAATGAGGTTTTGGTCCATCTCTGTTATATGTGTTGATATTATAGTCATTTAAAAGGTTGGAATAATATAGGTAATGGTATTCTACCCGTATATGAGACTCGTTTTAACATGTTCAAACTACTATATATTATGCGAATTTATTATTATCACAATTGATCACTAGCTTTTTAATAGTACTTGTTCTACTATTATTATTATTATTATTTTTCAAGCATGGGCGTTTGGGCAGATGCTAAATTATGGCTTTTATAAATTTCCCTCTCACAACCAAGGCATTTCTGATTATGTTATTCCTTATTTTCCGTCATTCAGGTCTCCTTGGTTATTAATTACGACCTTCCTAACAATCGAGAGCTCTACATTCACCGTATTGGTCGTTCTGGTCGTTTTGGGCGCAAGGTATTTGTCTAGCCCTTCCTAGTTTTCAGGCATTTGAGGATTTCTCTAGGCAAAATATCGAAGAATGTCCTGGTTTTGTGCAGTCCTTTTTGTTTTGGCCAAGAAACTACATTTCACTATTTGAAAAAAATATTTAATGCAAACTACAGAGAGGACATGATTAGTGGAGTTTTTAAACTTGGTACTTGAAAAAACTTGAACAAGGATATTTATCATTGGAGTTGAAAAAAAAAAAATTATGATATGACAGCTTATGGCATGCAATATTTAAGGTGTTTAATCGACCCAAAAAGGGTAAGGATATTGGGAAGCTTCTAAAAGATATATATATATATATATATATATATATATTGAATTGGGGTTGGATTCTTTTTGGCCTTGAATGTTCAAATTTGAAGCAGTTACGGTAGATGTATACGGTACTCCTGGATAAATTTTTTGTTCGATTTTTGGAATGTCTAAATAACTACAGAATGAACAAGTATGCCAATTAGAATTTTAGGATTTAGAAAGAGTGTCATTACAGTGATGGTAGTGAGCCCATAGAAGAAGACATATCTTGTGATTTATTTTCTTTCATTCTGAGATTTTGAAACAATGTTTTCCTATCCTAATTTATTTGGTCTTAAACTTCCTTTTTCCTGAACTTTAGATTTACTGTGACAAATTTCTTAAGCTTAAACTATAACATGGATATAAAGTCTTGTGTTCAGTATTGTGCCTATTGCACCAAAATTAATTTGCCAAGTTCATGTTACATCATATGCTTTATCTTGGCCTTCAAAATCAACTGCCTGCCTTCCAAGATTTTAGTTTCTTTATGCAGCTAGTTACGTTTTTCCTTAATGTACTATTTTGATTTTGTTTGCTTACTCTAAATTGTTTATTAAGTTTTTGATTCTCATCTTCATATGGTTCTTTTCAGGGTGTTGCGATAAACTTCGTTAAAAGTGATGACATCAAGATTTTGAGAGACATTGAACAATATTATAGTACCCAGATTGATGAAATGCCAATGAATGTTGCCGATCTAATATAAGACATGCTGCCTTTGTGTGTGCCTGCATGTGTGCGAGTGAAGTGTGAGGGGTTTCAGGGAAAGGCAAATCTTGTGCAGCTTCAACGATTTCTTTTTTTTTTTTTTTTTTTTTTTTTTTTTTTTTTTTAAATCTCGGGTGATGAATTGTACACTAGCTGGGAGTTCAAACTCTGCTGACAAACAAATTAGAGTAGAATTGCTTTTGTTTGTAAGATTTTTGTTCTTTATGGATCGTTTTATTGTATTTAATTTAACTTAGAAGTTGAAAGTTTTCTAGGAGTTATGCCTATAACCTTTTGGAGTACTTATTTACCATTAACGTCGGTTGGCTCGCTAATCGCAACTTAGCAATCGGTAATGTGCGTCAGTTATTTATTTGTTTAATTATTTCGGTGGATTTAGTTTGTTTGGTTTCATGTTTATATGGTTCAATTGGAACAAGTGGAAGGTAGTGACTTCTGAAAGAGGGATGATACAATGATAGAGCCCACTGGCTTATGGGGGTGATAAAAACCCCATACGCTGTTGCCAGTGTCCGTGTCCCTTGATCGATCAGGCTACCCTCAGATTCTTCCCTCCGGATGGTAATGAGGTCGGTTGCCAGTGTCCGTGTTCCTTAATCGATCAGGCTACCATGGATTCTTCCCTCCAGATAGTAACGAGGTGGGTGGGGAAGATGGAGCCCAACTTATTATATATGGATACGGATATTTGTCGGTGAAATCTACGCTGCCGGATGCTGTAGAATTGCCTGGCTAGCCTGGCCTATAAAGTCGGGGCAGACTGGGCTGAGTGCCTCGGGTAATCTTTGCTCAAATTTTCATCGGTTATCTCATATTTGTTATTTAACTTCCTTGCATGAACTGGTAGACTGCTACTTCTCATTGTGCCAAAAAAAAAAAAAAAAAAAAAAAAAAAGGACTCGACCGTTCTTCAAAGCTTTCCTTTTTTCATTTCCAGGAAAAAGAAAAAAAGAAAAAAAAAAAAAAAGAAAAAAGAAAAAAAGAAAGAAGAAGAAGAAACGGAGCTTCCTCCCAACCAAAAGATCAATAGGACTTGTCCTTGCCCTTGACGCTTAAGGGCGCTTTCTTCCTCACTCTTAAGTGAGACTCCACCCACCTGTTTGGTCAAGGGTTATATGCAAGAATGTCATAAATTTGACACTTATATTTATATCTATTGTAATATTAAAGTTGGTAATTTTATTATTTTATGACACAAAAATTATCAACTTTAATATTGTAGTGGAGAAAATATAAGAAGGTGCTTGAAACATAACACCATCTAATTTTCTCTTGGTCAATGCTTCCTTAGCTGCAAGTAGATTTTAAAAATCTGTGAGAGATGATTAAGTTGCCCATCATTATAGAACGTCAACAAAGCCTCTATACTTTGATAATTACACAAAAGGTGCATATTTAGAATCTCATTTTAAATATGTTCGTTTTTAAACAATATTACATATACATCTATTTCTTATGAAATATATATTTGTAGTATTTATTTTATCCTTTACCATAATTGGCTTCGTCATTTAATTTATACAAATTCTCATATTTCTCTCTTTTTTTTTTTTTTTTTTAACTTTAAAGATGATTTTTTTCCTCACTAATGAGAATTACCTTTAATAAATGCAAACTGTTTTTCCCTCTCTCTCTCTCTCTTAATTCCCAATTGATTTTGAAAAATCCAATGAATTCTTTATGAAAAAACCAATTTATTTATGTAATCCACTACAAATCTGATGGTCACCATTTATTCATCAACCAAATAAATTCAAGAATAATAAAAATGATATCGAATTCTTTACCAAAAAACACTATTATTTATGTATATAAATCAGTAGAAATAAAATGAAAACTATCTTCATGGAAAAGCCTGATTCATTATAAGAAAGATGAAATTTTTATGAAAAAAAACTACTTATTTATGAACTTCATTATAAATCAAATGGATACTTTGTATTCCTCAACCAAATAAATTGATGAATAACGCACCAAATGATATTGAATTCTTTACCAAAAAACACTATTATTTATATAAACTAGTTGACATGAAAATCAAAACTAACTTTATGAGAAAGAATAATTCATTATACGAAATATGGATTCTTTGATACAAAATTAATTAATGATAAAGATGATTTTCAAAGTAAAACCAAAAAAAAAAAAAAAAAAAAAACTCACATTACTAATGGTATACCGTACGTACGAACATTTAATTATACTCTCTCTTTTTTTAGCTAGATTTTTCTTATTAATGTGAAATCTAATTTTAAGAAAACATTCATATTTTGGATCATTATGAATATTCACATATTTTTCACTACAAATCCAAAAAAAAAAAAAAAAAGAAAAAGAAAAAGAAAAAGAAACTTTCCTTTTTTTAATATTTCGGTATTCAATTCATACAAATCACCTCTAGTAGTAAACGTAATTCTATGCTTTTTCTTCTGTTCTTCTGTGTTAATTCTTTAATAATGGTAACACTGTTTTTATATTTATACTTTCAGATATATATGTAAATAAAAGGAAAAATGGACATATTTCAAAACAACACATTTAATTTAGACGGTCATGTAAATAATCTTATTTATTTATTTATTTTTTTTTCAATTCAGAATCTGCAACACGGGCGCTCAAGTTCATTCAAGTTTTGTACTTTCTGTAAAACATTTTATTGATCGTCAAATCTCATTGCTTGATGGCTACAACTCATTTTCTACAAGTAATCTTGTACAGTTTCTACGTGAGAAAGTGCTTTAAAACTGTCTCAGGCTGCTTTTGGTGTTTCTGTACTCTTTTATGTGCTCCAAGATTTCTTCGTGTGCTGTGGTCTTGATAGCAAAGCATAGCCTTTCCCGCTCTAATCTTATACCTTTTTAAATAGCTAGGAAAATTCAGTCTGTTCTACACATAATTTTCCAGCCATTTTGGGCTTGCAAGTAAGGCTTCATACACCTCGTCCATGTGCTAAGATTTCATTTGTTGAGCTTCATAATTCCTACAATGACTTAGTCACCCATCATCTTGACAATATATGGTAATACCAAACAAGCTGTCCTAGAAAACAAACTTGTAGCGTCCCAACTACTCACGATACAGAAAAGCTCTCCCAAAAATAGTCACTACCTATGTGGCTCTTGTCCAGGTGTTGAGCATAACACATGGATAATAGAAGAAACAACTTCTACATGTATTGCTCACACCTAGACCATCATAACAACATGCTAAATTCTCTCTAAATAAAACATAAAAGCAGGACTATTAAAAGATTGTCAGAACAGCAAAAAAAAAAAAAAAAAAAAAATAAATAAATAAATAGATAAATAATAAAAATAAAAAACTAGTTGTCGCCCACTAACTATCAAACCATTCGCTTCCTCCCTTGTCGTACGTCTAAAACTCAAGCGAGAACCTAGCTAGTAATAGCCATTACATACGGCTATTTTGTTTATTTCATTGTATAATTTATGCACTTAAGGGCATGTTTGGCATGCCGTAATGTGTTGTATTGTATTATATTATATAATGTGTATTGTATTGTATTATATTATTATTATACAATACGATATTTAGTTTTACATTGTATTATAATATTATACAACACAGTATATTGTTTGTTTATTATCGTATTGAATTGTATTAAAATCGAACTTTCAAAAGATAAAATTTATGTTATGACTGCAGGACTCGCGGGTTTCGAAATGAGGATTAAAGTCAGGTTTCTTAATTTGGGTCGGGGTTGAGATTCGAAATCGGAGTTGAGGTCAGGTGTTAAGATGGGGTTTGGGATCGGGTTTCGAAATGTGGTCGGGGTCGAAGTCAGGTTTCAGGATGGGGGTCGATGCCATCTTTCTGATGGGGTTGAGTTTCAGGAGTCGGGGTCGGGGTCAGGGTAGGGTTTTGGGATGGGTTTCAGGGGTCAAGGTCGAGGTTCAGAGTTAGGGTTGGGTTTCGGGATTAGGAATTTGGTTTCAGGGTCAGGGTCGGGTTATGTCGGGGGTGGGTTTCGGGATTGAGTTCCGAGGATAGGGTCTGGTCTGGTTTTCTGACGTGGGTCAGGTCAGATTTCAGGTTTGGATTGGGATCAGGTTTTGGGGTCGAGGTTAAGGTTAGGTTTCGGGCTTAGGCATAGGGGTCAGGTTTCGTGTTGATTTTCAAGATGTAGGTTGGGTTGGAGTCAGATTTTGAAGTCGGGGTCGAGTTTGAGATTCAGGCTCATGGACAGGTAGGTTAGGGTTGGGTTTTAGGATGGGGGTTGAGTGTGACCTCGAAACCCAACCCTAACCCCGACCACCGTCCTCACCATGACCCCAAAACCCAAACTCGATCCCATCTCTAAACCTGATTTCGACCCCGAACCCAAAACCCAACTTTGACCTTGACCTCGAACCCGAACCTGAATCTCGCTCCGAAACTTAACCCTGATCCTGAACCTCGTCACGAAACCCAACCTCGACCTGCCCCCGAAACCCGACTTTGACCCCAATCCTGAACCCAAAACTTGACCCCGACCCCCATCCTGACCCCGAGTCCAAAATCTGATTCCAATCCCAACTTCCATCCTGAAACCCAACCCCGACCCCGAAACCCGACCTTGACCTTGTCCCAAAACTCGATCATGTCTCCAAAACACGACTTCGACCCCGACCCTAGTCCCGAAATCCAACAACTGTACTGAAATCCATTATATTTTGTTTTTTAATATAATCATGTAGACTAAATTATGCAATAGAACCTAATACATATGTTTTTTCTCATATAAGATATCACAGACTGTATTGTATTAAACTATACAATATAAAGATGTTACCAAACATTGGATTAGGGTGGGTGGCCTAACTTAACTATCTAATCTACAAGATAGCTTAAACTTTTATTATGTAGTTAAATGGCCTATGTTTTGGTTAAATAATTTTCATTTTTCCTAAACACCTCCCCCTTCTCTCTCTCCTCTCTCTCTCTCCTTCTCTTTTGTGACTGAACTTCCGCCATTTCCTGAACCTGAGACTGAGCATCCATGACAGTGACGGAAACTGACAACCAGATCTACACCTCAGCAGCGTTTGGGAGGAGATCTCAGTAGTGGGAGCTGATCGCAACAGAGATCTTCACCGCGACTGATTCTTGGTAACAATGGCCGACATTCTGATCTCACAATCTAGCAGCTCTAATCGTGCTTCCATGGCGAATCTCCACACGAGCCACCGCCATCTTGTCTATATCTATCGCCCAGCATAATTACCGTCAGAGCTTCATATGCGGCCTCAGATTGGAGAGATCGGAGTCGTTCGAGTTGATTTCCTACTTCATATCTGATAGTTCAATCAGAAGCACACGAACTATAAGTTCGTCGTTTGTGCTCGCACCACCCATTACTACCTCTACGATCATCTTGTCCACCATGATGAAGCCATACCGCTGTAGAGCCGAAATCCTATGCGAGAAGAGTAGAGAGAAAGGGGGATAATGAGTTGGTGTTTTTGTTTTCTTTTGTTTTTTTGTAATTTTATTTTTATTTTTTTTATAAATTTTTTAACGGTAAATCAGTGATTTAGCATAGTTAATTATTAATTAACTATAAAATTATTGATTTTGGTTATAGTCAATAAATGATTAACTATGGTTAATCAATAATTGATTGTAAAAATTGATATTAATGATTGGTCAATCAGTGATTCACATCAGTTAATCATTTATTAGCCGAAAAATTATTGATATTGGTTATGATTAATCAATGATTGACTATAAAATCTGATAATATATTATGGCCAATCAGTGATTGAATGATGGTCAATCAGTAATTTACCATTCATAAAATTGATTGACCATTCTAAGAAGAAAAAAAAGAAAAAAAAAGTCATTTTAACTAATTTTTAAAAACTTGAGTCATTTATTAAAAAACTTAGTAAACAAGGTCATTTACCTCTATATTCTTTTCATAATACAATACAGAATGTTAATACGATGTACCAAATATGCCCTAAAACTTTAATAATATTATGAACCATCACATTTCATAATAAATAATCGACTACCTATAGAAAAAAAAAATAAAAAGAAAAGCAAAAAGGAAAGAAAACATCCATTCACCCATAATAATCATCAAGCAATAGTAAGCAATAGTAAAATGTAAAATATAAAGTACTTTTTTAGCAATTTCGTAGTTTTGTTTATTGTTATTTATGTTCATGAACGTCAGTCGGCCAACTGATTACTAGTACATATCGGCAGAAAATGCCGGGGTTGTTGGCGAGGACCGCACCTGGTTCGAGTGGTGCTGGTGTGTTTTGGGCTGCCGTAACTTTAGGTATGTTATAAACTAGATCTCGGAATAGATAATCAATCTGTGGCCAAAAATCAAATCTCAGAATAGATAATCAAGCTGCGGCCAAAAATCAATGGGAAGAATTAAATTTTTTTTTTTTTTCAATTTTCTGAAAATTTACTTCAATGTTATACACTAGAAAAGATAGCAATTAAACAAAATAGTTATCTTCTATCTTGGAACAATCCCATTGTGAAACCATCCGATCCCGGGGAGTTATCACTATCACTGAAAGAGAAATTTGAGATAATAATTTAGCAGCAAAAAGCCTAGTATGGTGGATTTTAAAAACTTTATTATGTTAACAGAATCGAACAAACCCATATTGCTATATACGATAATTAATTTACACAAATACATATCGGTTTCATAATCAATTCTGAATGATCAAGTAAGTTTTTAAACGATAAGTACCAACCACTTGATCTTCCATACTATGACTCTTCCAAATACGATTGTGGGAAGGCATATTTGGTAGAATTTCCGATCAAAAAATAGTATTCCTTTTTTTTTTTTTTTCCGTCTTTCATTTCTCAATGCTAAAAACCCTAATTTTATGAAGAATCCCTGAGCTAAAAAAACTTGAAGATTTTCTCTTTCCATTCTCTCAATAACATAGATAGATAGTGAGGTAGGTCAAAAATTGCTCCACCAATCAAATGTTTATAACATCCAATAAATATCTAATTAATAAATTTCTACTAAATTTGAATCTTTGAGTATAAGTAAAATAGTATCCATATTCATAGATAATTATTAATTTGAACTCAAGTAGTTCGAATTTCAAATAATATGTTTGCTTTTAAATTTAAATTAAATTATGATCTTTATATAAAGATAATAATCCGTTAATTAAAATCGTTATAAATCATTATCTTATCCAAGATAATTATTATTCAAATTTCAAATAAATTCTAAAATTAAAATACCTTACCAGTAAAATAAATTATTCACAAAATTTTCTGAAATAATCTGATACTACATCATCCTGTCACATGGGTACAATCCTTATCTGGGATTGCTCCTCTGGCTGCGCTTATACCTAGGATAGGGGAAGGTGATTTTTGCTTCTTCTTGTCCTTTCCAAGACAGTTCCGGCATAGTGATGGACCACCAAAAATTATTCCGTGACGTTTTCTTAGAGTTTGTTAGCTACAAAGGGGACCCAATGGATGCATAAAATCAAATCTAAGATAATTTTAGATAAGTTAATTAACCCAAATTAATGCATCCATATTATTAAACTTCATGACCAGATTAAAAGTGTAAAGCTAAAATATTTGATTTTACACTGAATTACACATCATTTCTTTGTTTTTTTTTCCTCTGAAATTAAATCAATGATATATACATATCTTTAAAATTGTGCTTTTTTATTTGTTATTACAGACTTGTTTGGTTTTTTTATTTTTACCCTTTAAATTATGCTCCCCATTTACTTTCTACTGTTTCCTTTTCTTTCTTGTTTGTGATTGCAGATAGACTTTCATAAGGCTGTTGTGGTTTTTTTTTTTTTTTTTTTTTTTTTTTTTTTTTTTTTTGGATAGAGAGAAGAAGTTTTTGGTAAACTAGATAGAAGAAATTAGGATTTATGTTATTCATTTTTTTATCCAACATGACCACATGATTTGGTTTGAAATTACCTGTGCTTAAGCTCTCACCTTGAATGTAGTTTGATTTCATTGCAAGCCCCTCCAAGCCAAGGGCTGGCTTGACAGCTTTCATAGGTTGTTTGAGCCTCAAATGCTGAAATTACCTGATTGTTTTAGTATTAGTATCAAGAAAAGTGTAACATACTAACTGGATAAAAAGATGATCGTTGACTCATTGTCTCCTTCTTGGTGTTACAACCTATACAGCGATGAAGTCAAACATTCATGTTTTTCTCTTGCCGATGTTATGTTGAGTTTGTATCATTTTAAAAAGAGACCTTTTGCTCTCCCCAATACATTTTGTAGTTCGTGTCTGACTGATAAAAGGGTGGAAATCTTAGTTTGAATACATTTTTCATTCCTTTGGCCTGTTGTTGGATAAGTTATGGATTTTAATTTTACACTTTGTGTGGATTAGTACCGGACTGTGTTTGGCTAGGAACTCTCAGGGTACATGAAAATCAAATATTAAAACAAATCTCTTGTCTTATAATGGCAAAACTTGGTCTTGATAGGAAAAAAAAAAAAAAAAAAACTTATGAAAGGCATCCTAATGATTTTCCAAAGAAACAACCTAACCAAACTTCAAAAAGTACAATTCTTCAACCATAAATTTAAATGAAGTATAAATTAACTTACATTCCGTTCCAACAACCCGCCCTACCATAATGCACAAATCCCCACCGAGCTTCCTCCTCCTTAGACTTTTACCTAATCTTTATCTGTAACATGAGAAGAAATTAACTAAAGTAAGCTAATGCTTAGTTAGTACATCCATAATCTCGGAAAATATTTTATCATCGAAGAAAATAATAGACATTATATATACGTTGAAAACTAAGAAACTCATAAGAGAGAATTAACTTGTCTTTTTATAAAGTCGTTATCTATGATCATCATCTTCATTATTATGTTTTCTACATCTCTTGGACGTTAGGTGATGTACCAATGCGCACAACCATGTAAGTAAGTTAGATAGACTCAACATCCACCGTAGCAACCATCTACATCCTTGTGCTCGACACCATCTTTTATCCACTACGATGTATATTGCTTATAGTATTATAAAACATTTTCGATCTTAGCTCTTTTATAAAAATAATGATGTTTGTAAATAAATTACAAAAAAGATATCATCATTGTACATCACATATCTCAATAAAAACCTCATTGAAAATAAATCTCATAAAAAACATCTGTCATCAAAACATTATGTAATTTAATATCATTTAAAATCATATAGAATTTTGAACAAACATGTTACATGTGACAAATGTACTTATCTTGTTCTTGAATTTTTTGTACTTACAAATCTTTATTCGGCAATGCGACTTCAAGTTCTCTTGGGATGCATAAAACTTTCATAGTTTTCATATGCTATAAAAGTACAACATAATCTTAATTTCATGAAATTCAAAAGGATTCATCATGTCATAATCATAACCTATACCATTATAAAAATAATTATATAACTCATACTTAGTATGAATCATCCACATAACACCATAACATCACATTAAACATATCATGTAAGGGCATATTCGATATGGTTATAAGAAACATCATATAAAATCACATTCATAACGAAATTCACTTATTTCAGTGGCGTTAGAAACTAAACTCCTAGATTTTTCTAATGGTATAACATATGATGTATTTCAATATTTTTAAGGCTTTCAAATATATATTATAAAACAGAACTCAAATCTCGTAGTTGCTATGGCAGAATTGTCAGCCTCTACGAGATAATTCATAATAAATTATATGAATATCAAAACCTTATGATTCTTGCTTTCAATTAAAATAGATATCAAGAGTGTTTCGAGTTCGTTAAGGTCATGAAAAATATGATATAAACTGAGTATACAAATCCCGTTTTTTTAATCCAGCACTTATTATAACTTTAAAATCCATAACTAAATGTACAAATCTCTGTTTTAAGCGATTCATATATGAAACGAAGCTTAGTGATTTACAAATAAAATTTTGATTTAACTAAAATCATAACAAAAATTATTCTAACTTTTCGTTCGAAGATTCCTTTTAAACTCGAGATAATATTTTTACTATTATACTTTTGCTATCTTTTGAGTTAGTTTATTATATAAAGTATGAAGAAACCATGACGTCCCTAAAAGGAAGTGTTATAAATGGCATCAAAGCCTATACCCAACCAAAAATATGGTCAACGAAGACGTTGGGCTCCAAAAGAATGAGTGATTGTGACAGTTATTAGTCCCTACAAGGAAAATGATAAGTTGTGCCATCTCATATCATTTGAGAATAAATATATATGATGGTTTAAGTAAATATATCACTTTCTAATGGTACGAGATCTTTTGGGATAAAGTCTAAGAGCAAAACTGTGGAGGCATAAGGTCCAAAGCGGACAATATCATATAAAGGGAGATATGGGTTGTTACAGAGTCGTAGAGTTCACTCCTAGTTTGCAAGATGTTTCTAACATGTCCAATTTTATAGAACGATTCAATCTTGTTTGTTTTTCATGAAAATTCTCATATAGCCAAAATTAATGGTAAACTTTCTATCATAAATATATATTGCATATATGAACTCTTTATTTTGCCGACTATTTATTTCCTTTTTTATGTAGATGGTGTTGTAGGTATATATATATATCACTCAAATATGGCAAACTAGTTATGTTTTCTTTCTTTTTCTTTTTATTTTAATTATGCGCTATTTTTTTTTTTCATTTCAGAAAAAAAAAATTGCTAACTCTTTTTTTTTAGTAGGTAAAGAAGAAGGCGATTCTTATGAAGATATGCAAAGTTTTAATTTAATTATTAACCTTTTGGTGTCTCAAATTGAAGACGTTTAGGACATGCCAATGCCTCTCACCAATACTGGAGATTATGCTAGTCGGGCCCAAATTTATCAACATTTAGTTCAACATCTAGAGCATACTTATCCAAGTGAATTTTTCATTCCTATAACTCATGGTTCAATGGTTCATATATATATATATATATATATATATATGTATATTCTGTAAATGTGACTGATGTTGTTACTGTCACTTGTACAAACTTCTTATTTGACATCACAACGGATCATATTATGGAAGATGCTTTCGAAGTTGGTACTTCCACTATGAGGGACAATGATCAAAAAATTATTTGTTCATTCTTTAATTTGTTTAACACGAATATGCAGATATCGGGTCAATTAAATGTCTCTTGGCTTGCTAAAAATCCATTTCAGGATTATTTTATCAATTCTCATGGAATTGGAGCCAACACCTATATCGTAGATTCTATAATCCATTGCACAGGAGTCCAATGACTGATTCATATACTCAACTAACTCATATGATCAATATTCCCAATTCAGTCTTGGATTTAATCTAAATGTGTTTCCTACTTCTTCTGGTTTTGTTGGACCAGTCATACAACCAACCCCCTGGGAGTTATAGTTACACTTGAATTATTTACAGATCATATAAGAGAAAAATACATTTTTTTTTGTTTCTTTATCATTCATTTTCTCTCTCTCTCTCTCTCTCTCTTTAACCATAAATATGAGGGAATGCTATCTAGGTCAGAAAACTACTGTAAATGTGACATCTAATTTATTGGGTATAATGGAGACACAATATGGTTAGCCATCAACAGGGTCAGGTTATTATGTTCAAGATGGGACATGATATTTCTATTTTTCAAACTTCTGCCTACAGAACCGGTGTGAATACCTCTGAACATGTGTGCGGAAGTAGTCATTTTTTATAGTATTATTACTTATTTTTATAGTCATTTTCATCCTGGAACTTGTGATGATTTCTATTTTTAGTCATTGTATTCTTACAGGTAATTTGATGACGTCAACATATTACTTTCCTTTTTTTTTTTTTTTTTGTAAAATTGTGTAATGTATGATATTGGTTATTGTAGGATCCAAATATTTCGTATCAATGTTTGCTATCTTTTTATAACATATTTCTGAATTTAAAAATCTTTTTTTTTTTAACCAGGGTTCCTCTTCAACTCCATCTGCAGATGGATTAGCAACCAAAACCTTGTTTGTGCCACTGATGGTACTAATTTAGGTACATCATAGTCATTTAGGGATTCATGTTTATAAATCGACTTTGAATTTTATTCTACTTATAAGTATATTTTTTAATTCGTATTGCTAGTACAAATGTTGAACATTGTGATGATATTAGGCTCGCTTAATCCAAAATCCTTGTCTTGAAGTGTTTGTGGATTTTATTCAGCAAATAGATTCACCTCTTATCCACCAGAACGTTACTTTGTTTTGTCATTCAATGAAATTTTTGATCCAAACTTTGCTTATAAACTTGAGCAACTTGATGCTGTGAGCCATCCATTTTATATGGACGGTAACAAGGATTATAAGTTTAATCATTGTCTTTTCTCCTAATGGTGTTCCTTCACCAGTTTTTGAGTATGTCTCTGTTGTATGGAGGCTTTTGAGTTAGATGGGTAAGAGTTTTGACATATCATTACCTATTTTGAGTGGCATTATAAATAATTGTCGTCAACCTAACCAAGCCACCATTATTCGGTAGCAGATCCAAGACTCATTTGGGCATATCAGGCGCATTCGTGAGGTTATAATATGCATGACACACCAAAAGCGCGTGAAGGAACTTATTATGTGTTAGTAGGCACTTTGAGGTGATTCCTCCACTCCCCTTAATATTATTGTAACGAACCCTCATAGACTATTCAGTTGAATGGCTTTTCAACATTCAACTCTTGTAAATTATGGAGCACCATAAACGTAAAATAATAATATTAATCTATCGAAAAATTACTTTGAAAATTTCAGTTAATTCTAAGAAATTCAATAATAATATTTCAATCAAATTAATTATAAGTCATTATCCCAATAATTTATTTGAAATTAAACATATTCATCTCATGATCAATCCTCCCATTTTCCCATAATATATTGTTCTCCTTTTACTCCAAGACTCTCCATTGCTACATCTTAGCCTTTCATCTATCTATAACATAAATTAATATATATAAAAAAAGGACTCAACAAGACACTTATATCGTACAAGTGTAATTACCATTTTTTTCATCATACAATAAACTTCATCATAAGCAAAGATGAAAATATCGGTATCTACAGAAATATTGATAATTAAGTTTTATATAAAATTGAGATATATTATCAATATCGGTGGAAAAAGTAAAAAAAAAAAAAAAAAAAAATTCACGGAAACTATGGTAATATAATTTAAAAGATATTTTTAACGTTTTATGGTAGTAACATTGAAAGATACATTAATTATAAGTTTTTTTTAAAGTAATATTGGTATCATGACTTGTTATTGGAATAGAAATTGAATATAGTTATAAATATGCTATATGTATGTTTGTTGATCTCTTCCTAGTATATTTTCATAAATAAGAAATTATACAAAACATATAGCAAGTGATAATTATAAGATACTAGTTGCTAGTTGCTCTCTCTCACCATTTATTTTTTAAAAAATAGAAGATAATTATAGCAATGATATAATTTTTCTTTCCCATGAATTACAAACTAATAGTTATTAAGTTAAATCATGAAACTTGTTTTCTTTAAAGTTTCTTTAAAGTTTCCCATGAACTACATAATATATTTAATTGTATTCTTTAAAGTTTAGAGTTGTTGTCCTAATATTTATTATAAAATCACTATTGTCTTTTTCTTTTCTTACAATTACAGCATTATATATGATAGATATCGTTCATAATAAATGAAATAAAATATAATTTGATAAAGTTTAAAAAACTTAAATCATATCAGATATTATTGAAAAGTAAAACAACGTTTACTAAACAACTTACTCTGTCAATGTCAATTGAATGTCTTGTTGAACATTATTTCTAAGGGGATAAAAAAAAAAGGTTTTGTTCTTCGTATGCATTAACGATGACTATCATCCAATATAATCGAGCCTATACAATTAAGATTTAGCTTATAGTTTATCAAACAATTAATTAATAAAAATATTATAATAATATTGTTAAGTAATAACTTATCCTTTATTTCAATGTGCAAGTAATACTTGACCAAGTGCCAATAATAACATCTTCGTCGCTATATTAACATCACGAATATTTTTCTTCCCAATTTCAAAACCAACAAGGGAAGGAGATATGAAAGCAAACATATGTAATCTTCCGAATCATGCATCTTATTATACAAACACTTAGAAACAAAAAGAAAAAGAGTTGGCTAAGTTATTACCAATGATCAATATATTAAATAAAAAAATTAATTAAACATATTTATACTTGACGTAAAATGTGATCGTGCATGTTCATATTTTAGAGAATGTACAAAACTGAAGTATATCTTCTTTCAAAATATATACTTCACAAGAAAAGTACAATGCCCCAAATTCTATCTAACAATAATATTAGGAAATTAATATTAGAATTAATATGGGCAATGTGATGAGATAACAACTTCTTAATTCTAATGTTATGTTGAGTTATTTTCACAGATGACATGACGAGGATTCGATGTGCTAGAACAAAGTTCATATCAAATTGATAAATTTTCCGTACGATGATTTGATGAATTTATGTGACAATTATTTTTAGTATATATAATATGATATGTTATATAAATAGATATGTATATGTCTATATAATATATTATAATTATATTTTGCTAGCTATATATATATTTATATATAATTAGTTATATATATATATATATATATATGAATGTTATATATATGGTATGTAGTATTTGTGATGAAGTTAATGTTTAAACAGGGGGAGAGGGGGGAGTATGTTATCCGAAAAAGATTTATTTTATATGATGTTAATTTCTAACTCAATTATGAATCTTTAAATATAAAAAATTATTCTGCAATTTAGATAAACTTATAGAGCTTTTTATAAGATTTCTAACGCCTACTCATTTGTACAAATCCGATATTAGAGCAAGAAGTTATAACCAGTATACTATCCGGATACCTACTAGTCACTAACCAGCTTACTATGTGCGATTGTAGGTGCAAAAATTCTAGAAGTTAACCTAGTTATTTCCTTTGCCTCTCACACATTTTCACACCCTATTTGAAATTAGTTTCATATCATTTGGAGATATATGTGAATTTTTATGATTTTTCAAATAGGCAGAGGTCCGGCTGCCAGATTCTATACAATTTTAGCGGTCTATTTTCAAAACTATTTTTGAGGATCTAAATGGTCACCATTTTTAACAAATTTAATATTGTTAGAAAACTACAGATGTTTATTTTCATTTGGAATTAGTTTTATATTATTTGGAAATATATATAATTTTTTTTTATTTTTCAAATAGGCAGATATCCGGCTACCAGTTTCGGTAAAATTTTAGAAATCAATTTCAAAACTATTTTTGAGGGTACAAATGGTCTTCATTGTTTACGAGTTGAGTACAATTACAAAGATCTGGAAGTCTACTTTCGTTTGTATTGGTTTTAGATCATTCGAAACCCTGTATACATTTTCATGAATTTTTTAAAGGACAAAGGTCTGACTAGCAGTTTCTATAAAGATTTGTAATTTCATGAATTGTTCAATTTTTGTGTTTTGATGTTATTGAATGATGAAATAGGCCTTGTAGGTACTATTATGATATGATGGATGTGTTTAATAAATTATTATGAGTTTTTGTTGATTTTATTATATTTATTATTTATGGCATAAACGGTTCTAAAAACGAGCACCTTATATCTCAATAGCGTGTTACCATTGGAAAATTTGAAAAGGTTAAGTAAGGTATTTATATAAGAACACGTTCACCTGCAACATGAATTAAAGATTTGAGAAGTATATATTTTGATGTTGATGATGATGGTATGATGTTCTTATATAATACTTCTCTTATGATGACGTTTTGATGAAAAGTATATATATGGTATGTATATGTATTTTATGTTTTAAAATGACGTTGTACATTCTTGATGATGATGATGATGTTATCTGATGAGCGGACTTTTATCACGTTGCTTGGGATTTGCTACCCTAACCCTTCCGTGACTAGGGCGCTATGATGGTACAATGCCGAGCCCAATATATGATACTTTTAAAAATCAAAAAGTTTTTTAATGATGTTTATACTTATGATGATAAAAGAAAAATATTTATTTACATTTGTGAGATTTAAATATCTTATTAAGCCCTTGCTTATATAAGTTAATTCATGTTGCAGATAAAGAAAAAGGGTAAGATATAATGTTGGAGGAGTTTGGAACAGATAACGAGACAATATGTGATAGGAAAACGGGAGGAACGATCATAAGATAAACGTTTTTTAATTTCAAATAAAGTTTTGAGACTTTAGTTTATTATTATTTGATTGGATGTTTTATGTGGACTTAAATTTTATTTCATGAATTGGGTTTATATATATATATATATATATATATATGTTAATTATGAAGTTTAATTTTGATATAGTTTAAAAAAAAATTCTAGTGTTTTTCTAAAATTATCTAAGCAAAGTTTTCCATTATGTAAAGATTTTTAATTTAAGCTTAATATTTTCTGCAATTTTGTAAGAGATGAATGATTAAATAAAAAGTAAACTATAATAGACCATGAGGGGTCATCACAGATATGGTATCAGAGAAGTTTCCTATTTCCTATCATGCATCGCCACATATCCATTTCAAATTTCTTCTAGTAAGTAATTAACTAATTTCTTTAAATAAAAATTTAAGAGTTGTGAGATGATATTATATTTATGGAAAGTTTGAAACCTGGCTCGATATCCAAAAAAAAAAAGTCTCTTATCGACAATTTTACTACTAATAGATGACTAAGATAAGATAGTACGCGGACGAGGACGGGCAGTTCGGGGACATGCAGTTTGAGGACGTTCTAATGACTGAGTGCATGCCGAAGATGAGGTTGCTGCGAAACCTAACTTGGCAGAAGTTATTGAGCAGTTACGTCAAGCCTAACGAAAGGGTCGTTGACAAGTTGAAAATGAAGCGGTGGTAGAGCCTAATTTAGTAGAAATTGTGGTTCAACTACAGTGGCAAGTTCAGGAACAACAGGCTCTCATTAACAATTTACAAGCTAATGCTAACAGAGTGGAAGTCCTCATTAAGCCACCGGCTGCGTAACCAGTGCAAGATAGAGGAGTTCATGCAGTAACAAATCACGAGCCCATGTATCTACGATTCAAGAGGATGAAGCCTAAGGAATTCAATGGTTTAACTGACCCTTTGGTAGCTCAAGATTGGTTGAAATCAATCGAGTTAGTCCTTAATTTTATGGGTTTAACCGAGAATGAGAAAGTGAAGTGTGCTTCCTAGTGTTTGATGGATGATGCTAGAATCTGGTGGGAAGGAATCGAGCTGAGCAGGGATATAAGTCAGATGACATGGGAATACTTTATTCAAGAATTTAATTAGCAGTATTTTAGCATGTCTGTGACCAGGGAATATTATGATGAGTTTAATAACTTTCATCTAGGAAATTTATTGATGACTGAAGTTATTAAGCAGTTTAATCAACTAGCATACCTTTGTCCCCACATGGTGCCAAATGAAGTAGAACGGCTGATGAGAATGATCGGGATGTTAAGACCCGAGATTGCAGTGATTGTTGATAGCGGGACTGCTCCACCAATCACCACAGCTGAATGTGTCATGTGTGCTCTTAGTGCTAAATATCATCTGAATAAGCAAAAAGAAAGCCAACCTCGTCAGAGCGAAGTCCCTAAAAACAATAACAACAACCAGAATCATGGCAATTTCATAAATCAAGGCAAGTCCCATGGAGATCAGTGGAACGATAACAAGTGGAAGGGGAACTTTTCCAATTAGAGGAACCATAACAACCGTCAAGGAGGGGGCCAACCAACTAAGCAAGCTAAGAACATTCCACCTTGTACTAAGTGTGGAAAGCTACATTTAGGGGAGTGCCATATGGGTACAAATCTATGTTATGATTGTGGGTGTGAGAGTCACCTATCCAAGGATTGTCTAAACAAGATGCACCAATCCTTCCAGTAAAGACAATAGAGAAGCCCACCGGCTCAACTCCACAGTATGCATGCGTTCTTGATGGACCTCATATTTACCAGGGATGACTTGACACTCCTCCATTTACCACCAATGCCAGAATTTTTACCATGACCAAAGAAGAAGCAGCTACTGAGACTTCTATTGTTGTCACAGGTCAGATACTTGTTAATAACCAGTATGATAATGTTCTTTTCGACACAGGAGCCTCACATTCCTTTTTTATGTCTTCTACTTTTGCTAAAAGACTAGGAATAAATCAGGATATCTTGAGATGAGGATTCACTACAAACTACCTTGTAGGGAAGTGATGATGTCCACTCATTAGCTACGAGCAGTGCCAATGAGAATTGTTGATAGAGAGTTCTAGAGTAATCTGATAGTGCTCGACATGTTTGACTATGACTTAATTTTAGGTATAGATTTCTTGGGGAAGTCTAACGCATCTATTGAATGCCGAAGACATAAGGTCGTGTTTAATTCCGAACGAGATGATCTGTTTGAATTCATTGGTGATGCGAAGAATAAGGCGAAGTTATTCTTGTCAGCAATGAAGGCTCGAAAGATGCTAGCCAATAGCTGTAATGGTTTCTTAGCCAGCATCGTGGATAAGAAGAAAAAGACAAATTGAAGCCTGAGGAGGTACCTGTCGTATGAGATTTTAATAATATATTTCCAGAGGACTTGCCATGTTTGCCACGAGATAGAGAAATCGAGTTCGAGATTGAGTTAGCATCAGGCACTGGGCCAATCTCTAAGACACCTTATCAAATGACACCTGCTGAATTGAAAGAATTACATAAGCAACTTCAAGAGCTGTTAACCAAATGTTTCATTCATCCTAGTCATTCACCGTAGGGAGCTCCAGTTTTATTTGTGAAGAAGGATGGGACAATGGGACTCTACATCGACTATAAAGAGTTAAACAAAGTGACCATAAGGAACAAGTACCCTTTGCCGAGTATTGATGATTTATTCGACCAACTGCAAGGTGCAACTGTGTTTTCAAAGATTGATTTATGATCTGGATATCACCAACTGAAGATCAAGGAAGGAGATATCCCCAAGTCAGCCTTTAGAACTCGATACGGTCATTATGAGTTTGTTGTCATGCTATTTGGGTTAACCAATGCCCATGCGGCTTTCATGAACCTTATGAATAGAGTGTTCAAGGAGTTTTTGGATAAGTTTGTGATACTGTTTATCGACGATATTCTTATTTATTCAAAGACTCAAGACCAACATGAGAAGCATATAAGGACAGTTTTGTAGACATTGAAATAGCACTAGTTGTATGCCAAATTCTCTAAATGCAAGTTTTGGTTGGATCGTGTGGCATTCTTTGGCCATGTGATTTCAAAATATGGCATAATGGTAGATCTTGTGAAGGTTGAGGCCGTTAGTAATTGGAAGAGATCAACCAACACAAGTGAGATCAGAAATTTTCTTAGTTTAACGGGATATTACAGGAAATTTGTAGCTGATTTCTTACAATTTGCTATGCCGCTTACGACACTTACCCAGAAAGGGAAGAAGTTCGAATGGACAGATGACTGTGAAAAGAGCTTTCAAGAGCTAAAGAGACGACTCACAAGTGCCTCACTCTTGACACTTCCAGATGAGGATGAAGGATTTGTAATTCACAGTGATGCTTTTAGAGTGGAACTTGGTGTAGTCTTGATGCAGAATAGGAAGGTAATTGCCTATGCTTCAAGGTAATTGAAGGACTATGAGAAGAACTATCCCACCCATGACTTAGAGTTGGCTGCTGTTGTTTTTGTATTGAACATATGGAGTCATTATTTGTATGGAGTTCGATGCTAAATATACACCGATCACTAAAGTTTGAAGTACTTCTTCATGCAGAAGGATTTGAATATGAGGCAAAGGATGTGGCTTGAGCTAGTAAAGGATTATGACTGTGAAATCCTATACCACCCGGGGAAGGCAAATAGGGTAGCTGATGCCTTGAACTAGTAAAGGATTACGATTGTGAAATCCTATACCACCCGGGGAAGGCAAATAGGGTAGCTGATGTGTTGAGTCAGAAGAACCCTGTCACATTAATGTCCTTGAATGCGATGTCCAAGCCCCTTCGAAAGGAGATTTTTGATTTTGGGTTGGAGTTAATAGTTGGATAACTCTCCGCAATGACCTTGTCTCTAACTATTTTAGATGACATTAGGAGCAAATAAGAACTTGATTCAAGCCTTGTGAGGATTAAAAAGGAAATTCTCAAAGGGAAGTGTAAAGGATTTAGTGTGTCTGATGATGAAGTGTTGAAGCTTAAGCAACGGTTATGTATTCCTAAGGACAAGGAGCTGAGGATAAAGATTTTTGAAGAGGCACACAATACCCCATATCCACTTCATCTTAGTGCAACCAAAATGTACATGGATCTCAAGAATAGTTTATGGTGGTTCGGAATGAAGAAGGATGTGGCACACTATGTGAAGCATTGTTTGACGTGCCAACAAGTTAAGGCTGAGCATCAAAAGCCAGGATGGGTGCTCCAGTTAATTCAGACACCCGAATGGAAATAGGAAGACATTACGATGGACTTTATTACTGGACTACCAAAGACTATGAATGGATATGATGGTTTATGGGTGGTCATTGATAGATTGACCAAGTCAGTACATTTTCTTCCAATACGATTGACATCCTTTATGGAACAGTTGGCAGAATTATATGTGAAATAGGCCGTGAGGCTTCATGGTTTCTCAGATCTATTATTTCGGATCAAGATAGTAGGTTCACCTCCCATTTTTGGAAGAATGTTCAAGTTGCTATGGGTACGAAGTTGAAATTTAGTACGACTTTTCATCCGTAAACAGACGGTCAGATGGAGAGGACTAATCAGACACTTGAGAATATGCTTCTAGCTTGTGCCTTGGTTTTCAAAGGGACTTGGTGTAAATTTTTACTGTTGGCTGAGTTCGCCTATAACAATAGTTATTAAGTGACGATTGGGATGGCTCCCTATGAGGTACTTGATGGAAGACGTTGTAGGTCCCTAATTTATTGACATAAGGTTGGGGAAAAGAAGCTATCAGAGTCGAAACTTAAGAAGAAAACTAACTTCATCAATAAGATGACCGAAGCATTGAAGGTGATTCAGTAGCGGATTGCCACAGCTCAAAGTAGGTAGAAAAGCTATGCGGATCTACGTTGAAGGCCCTTAGAGTTTGATGTTGGAGATTTGGTGTTTATCAAGATTATCCTGATGAATGGTGTAATGCAATTTGGGAAGAAAGACAAGATTAGTCCCAGGTATGTGGGACCATATATGGTGATTGAGCGTATCAACAATGTGGCATACAAGTTAGATTTGCCTTAGAAGATGACATCTATCCATAATGTATTTCATGTCTCGATGTTGAAGAAATATATACCGGATTCATCTCACATCATTCAACCGCAATCGATTCAAATTCAAGAGAATATGAGTTACGAAGAGAAACCAATTGAGATTCTTGATCGAAAGACGAAGACCTTGAGGAACAAAGAGATTCTCTAAGTAAAAGTTCTTCGGCGTAATCACAAGATAGAGGAAGCTACATGGGAGCGAGAAGACGCTATGAAATGGAATTATCTGGAATTATTCTAAGTTTTGAAGATGAAACTTTTATAAGGTAAGAGAGATTGTAACGCCCCAAATTCTATCTAACAATAATATTAGGAAATTAACATTAGAATTAATATGGGCAATGTGATGAGATAGCAACTTCTTAATTCTAATGTTATGTTGAGTTATTTTTACAGGTGACGCGACGAAGACTCGATGTGCTAGAACAAAGTTCATGCCAAATTGATAAATTTTCTTTATGATGATTTGATGAATTTATGTGACAATTTTTTTTAATATATATAATATGATATGTTATATAAATGGATATGTATATGTCTATATAATATATTATAATTATATTCCGCTAGCTATACGTATATTGATCTATAATTAGTTGTATATATATATATATATATGAAGGTTATATATATGATATGTAGTATTTGTGATGAAGTTAATATTAAAAAAAAAAAAAGGGGAGGGGGGAAGTATGTTATCCGAAAAAAACTTATTTAATATAATGTTAATTTCTAACACAATTATAAATCTTTAAATGTCGAAAATTATTCTATAATTTAGATAAACTTATAGAGCTTTTCATAAGCTTTCTAATGCCTACTCATTTGTGTAAATCCAATATTAGAGTAAGAAGTTATGACCACTATACTCTCCGAATACCTGCTAATCACCAACCAGTTTACCATGTGCGATTGTAGGAGCGAAAATTCTAAAAGTTAACCTAGTTATTTCTTTTTCCTCCCACACATTTTCACACCCTAATGACAGCCATTCCATTGCTATCAAGAGACAATTAGACTAAAAAATTCAATGTCAATTAATTCCAAAATTTATTTGGGATTAAATTACTTACAAATTTTTTTATAATTTTTAAAATTTCTCATTTTACATGCTCTCTCTCTCTCACTTCCCTAGTCTCCATCTCCTTATCATTCTCGTTATCCTTCTCTGCTCTCTCTAACCCTCTCACATGTACAAAAAAAAACAAAACAAAACAATTCCATCAAACCTCTAAATTCTTTCAAGCTAAAATCAAAGGATTTTAAGATATATTTTGGTATTGTTTGATGATGATGATGATTTTGTTATTGGTGTTTGTTTATGATTCTTTGAGGGATTGAATGATTTTCTTGATAAGTGTCTTCATGTGAGTTTGAGGAGATGATAAGAAATATTATCGAATAAAAACCAAAAGAATGGCTATATGGTTGATTTTGTGAAGAAGACGAATTTAGGGTTTTTGATTTCTTGATTTATGATTTTATTGGTATGGTGATTGAATAATAAAAAGATATCTTAGGGTTGTTTCGTGTGTGTGTGTATGTATGAATCATAGACATTATGATGATAATTCTTTTAATGTTTTTAATGCTTTTCGGATTTGACCACTGCTACTATAAATTTCATATTTTATGATAAGTATTCAAAACTGCGTTTAAGGATGCAAACATCCTCTATTTTTAACAAATTTAGTATTATTGGAAAGTTTTGGATGTCTATTTTTTTGAAATTAATTTCATATCGTTTAGAGATATATGTGAATTTTTATGATTTTTCAAATAGACAGAGGTCCGGCTGCAAGATTCTATACAATTTTAGCAGTCTGTTTTCAAAACTGTTTTTGAGGATTCAAACGGTCTCCGTTTTTAACAAATTTAATATTGTTAGAAAATTATATATATTTATTTTTATTTGGAATCAGTTTTATATCATTTAGAGACAAATGTAAATTTTTGTGATTTTTCAAATAGGCAGAGGTCCGGCTACCAGTTTCGATAAAATTTTAGAAATTAATTTCAAAACTATTTTTGAGGGTACAAACGGTTTTTATTATTTACAAATTAGGTACCATTACAAAGATCTGGAAGTCTACTTTTGTTTACAGTTAGTTTCAGATTATTCAGAATCCTATATAAATTTTTATGAATTTTTGAAAGGATAAAGGTCTGACTGACAGTTTCTGTAAAGATTTGTAATTTCATGAATTGTTCAGTTTTTGTGTTTTGATGTTATTGAATAATGAAATAGGCCTTGTAGGTGCTGCTATGATATGATGGATGTGTTTGATGAATTGTTATGAGCTTTTATTGATTTTATTATATTTATTATTCATGGCATAAACGGTTCTAAAGGCGAGCACCCAAGACCTCAATCGCGCGTCACCATCAGAAAATTTGAAAGAATAAGTAAGACGTTTATATAAGTACACTCTCACCTGTAATATGAATTAAGATCTAAGAACTACACTAGTAAAATTGTGAATTACACGACGGCTTTTTACCGTCGTGTAAAGTTTACACGACGGTTTACCAACCGTCGTATAATCCAGTGTCGTGGAAGATAACACGACGGTCCCGTTACCGTCGTCGTATCTCAATAATGTTAAACCATGGTAGTAGTCAACAAATCACATTACACGATGGTTTAGCCGAGAACCGTCGTGTAATATCAACATTACACGACGGTTCGGCCAAGACCATCGTGGAATGTGTGACATTACACGACGGTTCGGCCGCAAACCGTCGTGTAATGAGCGGTAATGTGTACATTACACGACGGTTCGGCCGCAAACCGTCGTGTAATGAGCGGTAATGTTTGACATTACACGACGGTTCGGACTAGAACCGTCGTGTAATGTGGATATTACACGACGGTTTCCACCGAACCGTCGTGTAATGTAACCGTAGTGTAAAATTTTATTTAAAAAAATTATTTTGGTTTTTTTGGTGATTTCCCGTGCTATTATAACCTACATGTTATCCAATACATGTTATCCAATACATACCAAATTTTTACATTACAAGTTCACATATCATATTTAATGAATTGCATTACATGGCTAGCCCATTCTCCCCTAATCAAATCCAAATCCTCAGAAGTATAAAATTCTTTACTTTCTAGTATGTCAATGTCGTTCAACACTATGTCCCTCATAAAACCTAAAATAAAATAACCACATTCAACACTTCCCTCTTGGAGAGGACAAGGACGGTCCGAGATTATGGTTTTATAGTCTTGTCTCCTTCTAATCCCTTGACCGGCTATAATCTTCCAATCCGATAGGGCCCTAGCAAATTGGTAAAATTGAAACTAATTAATTAAGATACATATAATAATTAAGATTAAAAAAAAATTAACCATGCTTAAAATTGACTTACATGTTCATTGGCTCCGTAAAATCGTCTCGTTTCTTCTCTCGAAGAGGATCAAAATAAAGGACGAAGTCCTCCCATGGGTCAATGACTCCCAAAACCCAATGATCCCTCTGTTATGTGGCACAAGATAAATCCGACCTTTTGGTCCGTCACGCAAAAACCTGATAAGATTGTCAGCTCAGTCTCTCATGTCAGCATCTTTAGTATCTGTTCTCACCGGAAATTTAAAAATTTAAAAAGGTGTCGGCTGGTTGGTGAAGTATGTGTGGTTACTTGAAAAAAAGTAGAGAGTGTTAAGAGAGAGACGGAGATGCGTGCGAAAATATGAAGAGAAATGAAGAGGAAAGTTGTATTTAAGTACTTAATTTAGTTTTCGCGCGGAATTCGAAAAATGAAAAGTGAAAATTTAAAAATTTTTTGAACATTACACGACAGGCCCCGTTGTGTAAGCCCCAATAATTGGGGGATTCCACGACGGTCCCACGTGGGACCGTCGTGGAAGCACCACGGGCCACTTCCACGACGGTCCCGAGGTACCGTCGTGGAAGCCCTCAATAATTGGGGGATTCCACGATGGTCCCCGTGGGACCGTCGTGGAAGCAGCCCAAAATAGGCCGCTTCCACGACGGTCCCGGGGGACCGTCGTGGTTTCCCCCATTTGGGGGATTACACGACGGTCCCCGGTGGGACCGTCGTGGAAGCCGCCCGGTATGCGGATTCCACGACGGTCCCTGGGGACCGTCGTGGTTTCCCCCAAACCCATTTGGGGGATTCCACGACGGTCCCCGTGGGACCGTCATGGAAGCCGCCTAAAAGGGGCCGCTTCCACGATGTTCCTGGGGGACCGTCGTGGTTTCCCCCATTTGGGGGATTCCACGATGGTCCCTTGTGGGATCGTCGTGTAATCACCCCTTAGACGACGGTTTTTCTGTTTACCGTCGTCTTATCTCCTGATTGGTTATTTCATATCCAGTTTTTTTTAATCGCCTAAAAACCCTGTTTTGTTTACAAAATTTTTTTATATATACCGTAGTGGCTGGGATCAAAATATAAAACAATAAACATAACAAAATAATTATATTATATATCTTCAATTATAATATAAATAAAGTAATGGGTTGTACCAAATAAATGGCATAACATATTCAAGTTTTTTTCTTTTTTCTCTTTGCTTGCTCAACACGGGTCCATTCAATATCAGGTCGAACCAAGTGGGAAACATCATCATCGAATTCGTCAATCTCCTCTATCAGTGGCAATCCCTGTGTGAAAGGAGGAATGTCGGAGCAATTTCCTCATCTTCTTGGCCATGGATAAATTTTGGCTGCGTCGGCACTACTAAGGACAACTCTAAATCATTGGGATCCGTCGGCACTACTAAGGAACCGTCGTGTAAGGTGTATACTTTACACGACGGTTTCAATAAACCGTCGTGTAAAGTGTGATTCGAACACACTTTACACGACGGTTTATTGAAACCGTCGTGTAAAGTTGTTTTTGAACATACTTTACACGACGGTTCCAAGAAACCGTCGTGTAAAGTGTGATTCGTACACACTTTACACGACGGTTGACTGAAACCGTCGTGTAAAGTACGCCTTTACACGACGGTTACAAGAAACCGTCGTGTAAAGTGGGATTAGTACACACTTTACACGACGGTTTCTTGGAACCGTCGTGTAAAGTCAAGTTTACACGACGGTTTCTTGGAACCATCGTGTAATCTCTGTCGTGTAATCTACCTTTTGTAGTAGTGCTATATATTTTGATGTTGATGATGATGTTATGATGTTCTTAAATAAAACTTCGCCTATGATGATATTTTGATGAAAAGTATATATATGGTATGTATATGTATTTTATATTTTAAAATGATATTATATATCCTTGATGATGATGATGATGATGATGATGTTTGGTGAGCGGACTTTTGTCACCGTTGATTTGGGATTTGCTACCCCAACTCTTCCGTGACTAGTGCGCTATGATGGTATAATACTGGGCCCAATATATGACGGTTTTAAAAGTTAAAAAGTTTTTAAATGATATTTATATTTATGATGATAAAAGAAAAATATTTATTAATATTTGTAAGATTTAAGTGTCTTACTAAACACTTGCTTATATAAGTTAATTCATATTGCAGATAAAGGAAAGGGTAAGATATAGTGTTGGAGGAGCTTGGAGCGGATAACGAGACGATATGTAATAGGAAAACGGGAGGAGCGATCATGACATGGACTTTTTTTAATTTCAAATAAAGTTTTGAGACTTTAATTTATTATTATTTGATTAGATGTTTCATATAGACTTAAATTTTATTTAATGAATTGGGTTTTTTAAAATATATATATTAATTATGAAGTTTTATTTTGATATAGTTTTTAAAAAAAAATTCTAGAGTTTTTCTAAAATTATCTAAGTAAAGTTTTCCGTTATATTAAAATTTTTATTTCAAGCTTAATATTTTTCACAATTTTATAAGAGATGAATGATTAAATAAGAAGTCAACTGTAACGGTCCGTGAGAGGTCGTTACAAAAAGCCCATAATAATTTCCTCTATAAAAATCTTTAAAGTTTACTCATATATCAAAAATTCATCTTACCAAAGATGGCATTTCATGCATTTTATCGTCATAATCAATCTGGGGTTGTCGAATTGGGCATTTGATACACAACATCATCATAATCACTTAGGATTTTTTGGCTGTTTCTTTCTTGGTTTTGAAACTTGTAATACAACTCACAAAAATTTAAAACTTGTAAAAAAAAAAAAAAATACAATATGTAAACCATATTTAAAATAAAATATGAAATTGTCTTACCATTGACACTTATTCATCATCAAAATATGACTAGTGTATAGTGCCATACCACAATTGACCCGACTACATTTCCAACACAGAACATTTGTTGGGTAGGTATTGGAATAGGTAATCGAGCAAAGTTATCACATCGTACTCCCACAAAACTTTATAGTTAAGTTGTCCAAGGGGTTGCTAATGACCAATTTCATTTAAATCGCTATCAACATATGCTACCCGTATTGCAACTATGTTGTCCATAGCATCCACAACTAGTTAGTATTTTCTATCCTATATTATTAATAAAGTGACATTATAATTATAAAGTTAAAAATGAACAAAATAGATTTTTATATAGATATTGTTGTACTTACTCTTACCATAGGAGTGTGAGATGGATCCACTGGTTGAGGGATATCAGCTTCTTGGTTCAATGGTTTGAGTGAAGTTTGAGGATTCTTGGTGAGGGCTTTATATCCGCTTTTCAACTATTGTATCATTCTTTTGTACTTAGCATCCATGTGGTTAAATCGCTCATCAATTTTTGTTTATTGTTTTATATGAAACGTTGTTACCTAAATGCAAGTTCATTCATAGTCATAGTTGACTTATCAAAGTAAGCTGTTAATGTCATATAAGCACCACGCACTTTTCCTAATTTTCTGGCGTACCCAACGTCATAGTTAATATATCATTACTGCCTTCGACTTTCAAAGTGCCTTGTTCTTTAATTTCAGTCAACTCTTCCTACAAAATATAATATCAGCATTATAAGTCAAATAAAATTTTCGTGTAAAATATATTGATAAAGTTTACCGTGTTTGAAGCAACATCCATATCATCAAAGGATAACTACTTATTTTTCTTTTATTGTTCTTCAACCTAAACTTTAGATCTATCAATTTGCGTATTGGGGCGCTAGCTATATAAGATTAAAGATTAAATTAAATACAAATGAAAGACATTTTATAAATTAAACATACAAAGTATTTGACTTATACTTACAAGTTCATGCTCTAGTTATGTATAAGGTTTTTAAAAAGTTATATGGTATATAGTGTATTTTTTTGTGATTCTTTCTATTCGATTTACTTAATTCCTACGTCGGTAAAGACTAAAAAAAATCACTTGAAAGATATTGGTTTATATGTGAAGAACCTGTAAAGAAAATAATGAATTAAGAATAACGTACTTGAAAATTATCAGTTAGGCAATGCATAACAAATGGTCCCCAGAACTGTCGCCGAATTTCTTTCAAGTCACTTGGTGGAATCATCATATCCGTAGACTAATTGAAATTATTAACGTCAGCTTTTGTAAGAGTAGTTTTTGTGATCTTTCCATTTGACATTGGCAGAAATCCAAACATCTTTTTTGCTCTTAAGATCCACTACCAAAAATTCCTGCAACAAAAAGTTGTTAAAAACAAATATAATATTATATTTCATATCAAATGCAATATGACTTACATTAACTTCCTCACAGAGCAAGTTCTTGAATCCTTGACCAGCATCCTTCCAATTGTTGTAATGAATGGGAATGATTCGACGTGCTAAGATACCAATAAAACTTTGCAAAGATGTACTTAAATCATCTATTGGTTGACATTTTTCGATGTAATTGAGAATATATTTTCCACCTTTACTTCCATTTCTTATCACGTCACTACACACTGTATTCCGTCTAACTCCCGACAAATTCGGATCCATGTGCCTGCAAAGTAAATAAAAGCCACTATCAGATTTCTTTAACCAATATATATATATATATATATATATACATATATATATTGTTTACAAATCAAAACTAAACAAAACAATAATATAATCCATTTAAAATCAAATAAATCATTCCAATGATTCAGTAATTAGAATTCCTCTACTATCGATCCATGTACCTTTAACATTTCTCTAGTATAAATATTATCACACTCTTCTATGTTATTGTCAATATCTAAACTAGGTAATTTATGTGTAAATGTTTCATGTTCAACTATCATCTTATCATCTTCTGAAGAATTTTTGTGGTAATATTTTGACCTTGTTGTAAGGACTACATATCACTTTTCTAGACACTTCGGATCTTTCATGTAAAACATTTGTTTTGCTTGAGATGCTAAGATAAATGAATAGTTCCTGTGACCTAGCCTATTAAGATCAACCAAAATAAATCCATCTTCATATTTGGTCACATAAGAACACAGGAACGCAAAATCGAACATTATCAAACTCCCATATTTCTTTGATAACTCCATAAAATGACATGTTATTATAAACAAGATTTTTTCCCTTCGAACTTGAAAATTGTATAGTTTTTGCAACTATGCTCACGCCACCATTCTGTGTAGTTCTATTATTGTCGTGTCCTTTAGTGCTGAAACGAGTTCCATTGATGGCATATCCATCATCTTGTAAAACTACCAAGTTAGGTACGTTTGATTACCAACGTAATGTCTCAAATACATTATTTGTGTTCTTTTTCATCTCATCTCTAATCTTCAAAACACATTTTTAAAAAATGGTTATAAATTGTAGAATTTTCTAAGTACTCAAATGTTAGAGATAGTTCAATCATTAATACCCGCTTCTGGAACCAACCAATAAAGGTGTGATGATGTGTGTCTTGGAAGCACCTTTTTTTTTTTTTTTGCTTGTATGCACTTGACTTTTCTTGATTGTACTTGAGATTTAAGTGTCTTGCAAATCCATTGCTTATATAAGTTGATTCATGTCACAGATAATAAAAAGTATAAGATGTAAAAATGGAGAAGCTATCTTGGAATGGAATCGGAACGACGAATGAAAGGTAAACGGGAGGGTCAATCATGGTATGATCATGTTTAATTTTAAATATTTTTGGAACTTTGGTTTATGGTTAGTTGATTGGAAGATTACCATGAACTTTCTTAAATTTATTTTATGATATGGATTTTAGAATTTATTTAATTATAAAGATTTATTTTTGGTAAGATAAACAAAATTCCGAGAATTTACTGAATACAAAGTAATTTTTCCGATAAAATTAATAATATTAATTCAAGCTTATAGTTTTCCAAAATTTTACAAGAGATGAATATTGAAAAGATAAGTCAACTGTAACGGCTTGTAAGAGTTCGTTACAGATTTGCATTAGCAATTGTATTAGATTTGAAAATTTTTGTTGGAAATGGGTTTTTCCGTCTTAACATTAGGCATATGTGGGCTTTTCATAAATAGTTTAATAGAAAATTACATTATACCAATTTGAAATTTAGAAGATAAATTGTCAAAATTAGAAATTTGAGACATAAGTTGCCAAAATGTGATAAATTTAGAGGGCATCAATGCTAAATACCCTTTAAATTAAGTGATGGGGATCAAGTTCATGTTATTGATAATAAGGCGACAAATCATACTGTAAGGCCACTAGAACTTATAGCTCGTTGTGGATATTGGTGCATTACTTTTATTTTCTTGGATATAAGGCAAGTAAATACTCATTCAATTGAACTTTAAGGACTTTGATATGTTTATGTAATACCTGTGAAATTGTGTCTGTCATGGTTTTAATTATGATATTATTATGCTAGTGGATTTTTTCATTTAAAAGTCTCATATTGCCATCCTCATGCATGAAAAAATTTTACAAAAATGGAATTTAATAAATAAATCATCATATCGTATTCTATGATGTTAAGTCTTCTGTACTACTTGTCTTTTGGGTTTTGGATAGGCAGAGGGACGTAGCGAACCGACGGAACCCACCACGAAGCCTCGACTCAAAGTTGCTGTCTTAATCAAAGTTCTGTTTTGCTGCAAAGTGATCATGTATGACATAAATGTGGGAAGTCCTTTATCGATCATAAGGGAAATGTGATTTTAAAATCCCCGCACGGCTGCGTCAATCATGTGACACATTGTCACCACGTATTATTCTATTTATTGACCATCATGAAACATGTCCTGCTAAAGATCACTTACTAGCCCCAGAGATGAGTATTGCACCATGTGAGAATAGCTAAACGTTTTTCCAATAATAACTATGAAAATATTTACAAACATAAAAAGTAGAATGGGTTTTGTAAAAGTTACAAGTTTTTTCACTCATTTTCATGTATATCTTTACTTTCTTAATGTTGGCTCATTTTTAGTCCTTGTGATGCAGCCAGTACTCAATCAGAGTTTGTTGGAGCGGTTTTCTACATCAATGTCCTTGCACTATCTCCATAGTTCTCCATCATGCTCCTCTGTCTCCTATGGTTGGAGGGCGATGGGCTTGTACCTGCAAAGGACACTCTGACGCTCAAGTTAGATTAACAGTTGTGGAGGCAAAAAAGAGACTGAGCATTAGTAAATGGCAAGTACTCAATTAGAGTCATGAGTTGACTGAGTACAGAGGTCCGAGATCCCATGACTAGCCTATTAAGCTCTTGATCTATAAAATGATTTTGTATTTCTAAGAGATTATGTAATAAGTTATTCCATTGTACATAGATCTTGTTTGTTTGAGTCAAGATAAATTTAGGAGAAGTAGCGCCATTTAGACTAGCTATATTGTAATTGTCCTACTAGCTTAGGGGGTGTTATGAGGCATGCCTGTTCAAAATGAGGGAATCTTATTAGAAGATAATTACATATTTGAAACAAATTATGAACAACCATAATTTTTAAGAAGTGAAACTTAATTGGATCTTGTCAAATTGAGGGATGACGTTGAACTCTTTCGCAAAAGAATAGGGAAAAAAAAAGTCCAGAAATAAGAATGATGTTGAACTACATAGCAAAAGACGAGGAAAAAACATAATGGATTGGAATTAAATAACACGTATTAGAAATAGTAATCCAAAAAGTGCCTAAATCATTAATCTGTTAAGACTCTTCTGATCGAACCACCAAAAGAATGTTATGCTTTTACTTTTTGTGTGCAAAATAGATGCCAGGATTGGAGGAATCTTCATTTTTTATTTTTAAATGAAGATGCTTTCTAAGTAGTGCACCTATTTTCCATGAACATATTTCTTTTCTGTTTATATTTGTATAGTACCTATTTGGGACGTATCAACCATTATAATACAAATCGTCTGTGCTCCAGGTGGCGCTTTCTCCCCTTGTGGGTTGTCTCGAGTTACAGACACTTCGTTCATTTGTTCTTATGCTTATTTTTGGTATGGTTAACTAGCCGGAGAGCTATTTCTTTTTTTTTTTTTTTTTTTCTGTAGGTTGTGATCTTTATTGGGTCTTTGTTGGAGACTTGGATCTTGCAATCGAGTCCGGGGATTGGGTGTAGACGTTGGTTCCAATAGGGTGATTTGGGTTTTGCTGGAGGCTGAGTGTTGGGTGGTGGATGGCTGTAGACCAGTCAGGAAAGTTAGTGATGGAGAGTAAAAGTGAAGGTGTGGGTACTTGGGGAGGGAAGGCTCAGAAGAAGTGTTTTCTTTCGATGACATTGAGCTGGTCCACGATGATGAAGAGGTTAAAATGAAATGAAGGCTTCTGGGTCTTCAGTGGGTAAGATTATTGGGCGGATAGGAATTTTTAAAGTTGTCTGTATGGTAGAGAATATCCTTCAAAAAGCTTGGTCTAGAGTGGAGGGGTTTGTGGCTTCCATGATTGGTGTAAATAAAAAAATTCGTGTTTCTTTTCTAGAATGTTCATGATAGAGATAAAGATTTGGGTCAGCATTCAATTGTGTAAAACATCAAGTCAGGTCATCACCACTAGCCAAAGCTTTCCTGGTTTTCCAAGTCCTCTCGAACTCCATTTGCTCTCCCCTTCCCTTGCTCTTCCTTCCACATACTCGCGTAGCCAGGGCTTTCCGTTTGTTCGGAGCTATTCCAGCTAATAATCTCACAATCTTCTTAAGAGACCATTACATGTATTAGTATTGTACAATTAGTGCTCTTCTTCCAGCTAATCCTACATATAAACAAAGATGAAAATATCGATATCAACGTAAATATTGATAGTCTAATTTTATAGAAATTTCATAGATATTATCAATATCGATACAAATATTAGAAAAAATTACGGAAGTTACTGAAATATGATTTAAAATATATATATTTTTTAACATTTTAGTATAACATAAGTATTAAAAAGATACGAAAATATATCAGTTTTACATAAGAAACATATTGTATCTCATATATCTTATTACTAAAAGCAAGTCCTATGAAGTTCAAACATGATTGGAATACCTTCATGATTCAAGCAAAATTGGTGTCATGCATGTTATTTGGATAAAGTTGAATGTAATTGTAAACATATTAATAGGTAGGTTTGTTGATCTCTTTCCAACTTATTTTCATAAATAAGAAATTATGCAAAGTTTGTAAAAGTCTAGGGAAATATATTCTCTCAACTTTTGTGTTATCTTTTATTTTATTTTATTTTATAAGACAATTATGGCATGCTAGTTGCTTTATTTCATCATCTATTTAAAAAAAAAAATAGAAGATAACTATAGCATTTTCAAAATGATAAAAATATAACCCTCTGTTTGGATGAGAGGTCCAGTTTCGTAAATTAGAAATTTTTTGCAAAAAAGTGTTTGTCTTTACTTTTTTCATCATTCTCTCATTTTGAAAAAGAAAAAGAATTCATTTTCAAAACTTACTTTGTACAGTACTATTTTGAAAAAAGAAAATAAATATTTTTAAAATATTCTCACAATGCACAATTTCTAATATCATTTCTTCTCATTCTAAACAATTTTTTGTTTTTAGGAAGAAATTTTTTTACATATCCAAACGTCATCTTATTCTCAAAATGAAAATACTTTTTCACTTAAAACAAGAAAATTTTTTTTTTTCGAAAATGGACATGCCATCCAAATAGAACATAAAATTTTGAAAATTTTCAAACTACAATTTCTACCCGAAATTTCCAATATTCCCTCGATATTTTGCAAAAATAACACCACATTTTACCGATATCAATATTTTTACTGATATTTCCTCCATATTTTAACGGATAAGATATTATACCTAAAAGATATTTCGATACCTCTCAAACACAGAAATTTCAGTGAAATTTTTGAAAATATCATGAATAATAGTGTTCAGCAAGTTTGAGTTACAAATAGTCCTGCAATCAGTGTTATTTATCTTCCTCTCTGCCTAGTAGATGTGAAAAACAGCAAGACTAGAATGACAGGGTTGTTTCTAGTTGCGTCCGATAATTGGGATCTCCCAGGAACATTTTCCTAATGGAATTTATTTTTTCTTTTTTTTTTCTTTTTTTTTTTTTTAGGTGTGCAAAATCCTTCGAAAATGTTTTTATGCATGCCTTGTTGCTCTTATGAACTCCCAAAATGCATGGATACAAAGCACAGGGATCCGTCCAGTAGAGACTTGTTGAAACGAACAAATGAACAATTCAAAATATAATCATATTACAAGTAAAAGCCCAGGCAAACTATCGTCATAAGCACGATTGAAATGAAAGATAATTAGCCATTAATCATAGGAGTAATTGTATATAAGAATGCGTACATTAGCAAACTTCTTTACGCTGGAAAATTCAATAGCCATCTCAAGGGAAAAAAAAAACATAGACACGAGAAGAAAGAAAAAAACACGAGAAGGCAAAAACAAAAAGAAAGAAAGACAGAAAAACAAATACTTGATTGGACTGAAACAATCCACGACCTCACTCAAGAAAAAGAAGCCACTCTCCCCCAATTTCTATTTTTACCTCGTCAAGGGAGGAAATGAAAAACGAAAACAAAAACGAAAACATGGCAATAAACTCTATAACTATGAACGACAACTACATTTTGACCAAAGCAATGAAATATACAATTAAGAGTCGGTATAGTGTACCCCCGACATTTACAAAACGGTGTTGATATGAAGTGCTTTCAGCAGAGAAGTTGCCATTTGCTTCACCAACACCTGGCCTCCGGAGCTGTGTCCATCTCTGCGCTCCTCTATTAAACTTTGAAGCTTCTGTGGCAAATCATTCTCAACGATCAACTGCTTTGGCCGTGGGTGGTGCTCGTAGACAGCCTGAAATGACCATCAAAATCAGAGTAAGCACAATGACAATTTTTTTCTTTATTAAAAAAAAAAGAGGAGGAACAAGCAATAAGATCTAACACAACTTAAATGGAATAAAACCGGATAGCAAAATTTTGCAGTACAAATCCCTTTTGAAGTGTATTTAACGATAAGTTGCAACTAAAGAAATCTCGAAGCATGAAAAGGTAAACATGAAAGAACACAGAACAAAGTAATTAAAAGAAGCCAAATTCAGATGCTGAATAAAATTAAAGTTGTTAGGTAAAAAAATCACAAACCCAAAATTCCCCAAGCAATAAAAGGTTTGCCTACAAAAATTAAAGCATGAGAAAATAAACTAGAAGTTGATTCTAAGTAAAACCAAGAATTCAACAACAATAAATACATCAAACTTATGGTACTCAGAATTTTAACCATCTCCCTACCGCTTTCAATATTACGAGTAGCAGTATACACACGAGAGAAGAAAATATAATAAAAGAAACAATAATGAGATAGATAAAAATAAAATAAAATAAAACTAACTAGAAACTATCCTCGTTAATTTTAAATTGCCCAACCTGATTAATGAAGAGTAAAATTATCACGTCTGTATAAAACCTTTACCAACATAGAGTAACACAATAAGCTAACATGCTAATTCACCTTCTTTTGGTTTGAGTCATTACAGATGCGGATAGGATAATAATGATTAAATCTCACATAATAGATTAACAAAAAAAAAAACCAGGTCTTACCTTTATCAGTTTCAGAAGATTCAAACGAGCAATAGCATCTTGGTGGTCCAACCTTGCAATAAGCAATGGTGTCAAACCATTAACAGCCAGTGTTGTGTTAATACGAGATGATTTGCTGCAAAAAAAAAAAAAAAAAAATGCTGTTACTTCTCTAAGTTTAAATAATTAGGGACAGATAACCCCAGGTTGCTTATGACCAACTCCCCGTCGGGAAGGGATTAAAAATTTGCTAGTCAAAAGAAAACGTGAATATACTTAGTGCCCAATAAGAACACCAATGAAGTATATCTCCAGGTCAAATTCTGTAATGAAACTAACCTCATGCACAATTAACTTTCATCCTGTAGGGCTATTAAATAATCACTTTTAACAAACATAGACAGGAATGATACAATCACGTACGTGATAATTTTCAAGAACGGCTCCAATGTGTGGACGAAATGTTGTTCTGGACAGCATTGGAAAAACTTCACCAGTTTTTGAACTGCATCCTTTTTCAGTAATGCTTGTTCCACTTTCCGGTTGTCATTGTCATGAGCTAAGCAAACCGCAATTGAATCCAATGCAGTCACAGACCAGAATTCATCCTCGAGGAGACTCAAATACACATCCAACCCACCATGCGCCCTTAGTTGTTCCCTTGAATTACGTGATGCATGAGCCATATCACACAATAGAGGCAAGGCAAATGGCTTCAACGGAGAATCGGACTCAATAAATTGCATTAAGTGTGGAATTATTCCATTTTCAGCTGCTTGCTCTTGTCTCCTCTTGTTTATCTTACACAGATTGAATAGTGCATTGAGGACCTGCATTTAGGGGTGAAACAATTCGAACAAGATGTGAGGATTCAACAATTTGAAAGGTAAAACCCTGCACAACTTTGAATAATAAAAATTAAAGTAAAATGGAAATTGAAATCATACAGAAAACAGAAACCAAATGAAGTCCTGATACATGCAATGTGAAATTTAAGTCGCAAGCAATAAAATAAAAGGAAAAAAATTATGCAGAATGCAACAAGATATCACTGGCATTTCAGTAAAACAGCTTAAGAATCTATTATTTTCCTTCTCTTTACAAAAACGAAATCACCTATTTTGGCCAGACAAAAGAATTCTTTTGATTGCTAATAAATATCAACATACAAGAAGTCGAGCAGATCAGTGCATGTAATCACTTGTTTCACTAGAACGTGAAAATGAAAAGCAATTTACAATCCACATTCTGCAAGAGGGTAGGAAAACAAAATTGGAAACCTAAAAATCAACCCAAACCTCTATAAAGTCTATGCCAATAAACTAAAGTTGACAAGAAACCATCTATGAGCAATTTTGTGGCTTTCAGCCCTCTTGATAATTTATCATAATCACAAACCAAGCAATAACAAGGAGTCTTTCTGCCACGAGATGCAATTATGTTTTCTCATATGAATTCTTTTCTTAGAAGCATCTGACAAATAAAAACGGGCAAGTATTTTTCAGGGGGAGACAAAAAAAAAAATAACAGATGGAAAAGGTACAGAAAAGAAGAGGCAGATCATACTACAAGAAAAACTAATAAAATGCCAAAGGCATTAATTGAAGAAAAGAAAAGCAGTCGTACCGTGAGACAAGAAGTAAATAAGAGTGTGGCCAATATCAATAGTTATAATCTTTTTCGATGTCAAATACTATGAAAACAGCTAACAGATCAGCCGTAAAGTATTTGAAAAGTTCAGAAATACGAGCACCTCATGATGTATCTGAGACACAAGAGATCCTTCTTTAAGTTCGAGATTCGGAATCAAATACTTGATTGCATCCGCACGCTGAAGATTCTCTAAGCAGTTTGGATCGGTTGACAAATGGTTGATACACTTTAATATCTAAGAAATAAAAACAATAATAGAGTAACATGAGTACAAAAGACTGCAAAAAAGGAATTAAACATGCTCCAATGAGAAGAAGAAGTTTTCAGTTTTCAGAATGTACCTTTAAAAGAATTGGGGGCTCTACTCTATTGAACATCTGGAAGAGACGACTAAGCAAGCTTTGGCTGCACATATATGACTTTACCGTTGTGTCTGCTTGGGCAAACTCAAGCAGAAGATCTGCAACCTTATCCAGATAATCCCTAGCAACATCAGCATTCAATGTTGACACCATGTGGGAAAGCAGTCCGGATGATGTTGCACTCCCCGGCCTAGCATTTAGAACACCTGAACCAGACAGTACACCCGATGCAGTCTGAGATGCAATTCCCGATGTTGATGCAGGCCCCTCATTAGACGACATCGTTCCTATCTTTTTATTTACTGCTTTATGAGAAATTCTAGCAGCAGAATCAAGATTTCCATTTTCTCTTCCACGTTGAGAGACATCTGTTAAACCAAAAACATATCATTTTCTATAAGAGATACGTCTAGACAAACTTATTTATTTATTTTTTCTTTTTTGTGTTTACATAAAACATAATGTTTGTATGTGTGTGTGTGTCTGTGAGTGTGTGTGTGTGTGTGTGTGTGTGTCAAAAAGCAAAGCAAAAGTACAAAGAAAAAAAGACAAGACATCCACCGGTAAGTAGAAAAACAAAATAAACTGAACAAAACTACACAAAACGTTATGCCAATTCCTAAAGCCATAGAAAAACAGATATAAGAAAAGGAGGTGCATGATGGAACCTATACCAACAAAAACAATTATCTCTAAAACAAATCTTGTAATGATATGTTCATTAGTCTCAAACCAAATGACCATCAATAAGGTTAGGACAGAATATTGCAAAATCTCTATCTTTGACTCCAATACGTTTTATGTTAACAAGAAAAAAATATCTGCACCAAACTGAATGTTTAAACAACAGATTTACAACGGAAAGGAGAATAGTTGGTCATCATTATAAGTTGGACAAATGTAACAAATTCAAAATTTCAAGGTCTTCATCGTGGCAGATGCTACCAACAGGCAAACAAGATGTGTCATGTGAACCAATAAGGGGGTCAGGAAACAGTTAAAATATACATTTCGACCGCATTCCAGATCTATGCAAGTTATAAAAACTAGATTTTTTTCCGTGTGTGTGTTGATGCACGTGCACACACATACTTGGCAGTAGTTACTAGTAGTACAGATATTGTTCCAGGAATATAACCATCAAAACATTAGTAGCTGGAATAAGCCAATACCTGCAAATTCTGCCATTAAGAAATCTAGTTCCCCATTTATCTTCTTTTCATGTGAAGCGTGCAAGAGAGGTAATATACTTTCATGCCTCTCCAGTCCTGAGAGGTGGCGTACATAATCAAGCTGACCAGAGAAATGTCTTGAAGGGGGTTCCTTCTCCAACAAGCTAAGAAGAGGTCGAACTTGCTCTTGATGAGTAGCAACTGTTGTAGGAAACCCGTTTAGGGAACCTTCTATCAACTTTGGAGGCCTGTCTATAGATGCTGTATTAGCTGAATTAGTAACTCGCTGCTGTCTAAGGTCAAAATCTACCCGAGAAGGATCACTTTTCCATCTGTCTAAATTTTCGCGCTCTTTAGAAGCGGTCACTGAAGATTCTTTAGTTCCAACATTTGTTACTTTTTCTAAAGATGTCTGCTCGGACAATTTTGAAGGAACTGAAATATCAGTTGCTGCATAGCTAGATTGAGGCCTATCAATATCCGTATGGAGATATCGCACATCTGATTGATTAGCATCTGCCCCTTGCGAATGTGAAACGGAAGCACGTAAAGGTTCAGATGCTCCAGTTGAAACATGATGATCAATCGTTCCATGCCTAACCTTCGAAAGATCAAGTTGATCAATTGAAGCAAATGGTGCCTCAGTCTGAACAAAAATGGGATGGTTAGAATCTAATGGACCAGATCGTGGCCGCTGAACTGATCCATCAGCCGGAAATCCACCTCCAACAGATATAGAAGCTAGACGAGTTGCCTCATTCAAGCTATAAAGAGTGTTTATGAGCCTCAACAGTATTCCATTTTTTGCAGCAATGCGACAGAAGTCATTTCTAGGGGTTGACCGCTGAAGCTTAAAGACCTGCCACATGCCGTCAATAGCTAGATGAACCATTTCCCTGGGTGTAAAAATCCTAATGAGCATGTTTCGAGTTGAAAGTACAAGCAACAACCAAAAAATAAAAAACATACAAATATGAATGAAAAATAAAAAACAAGAAGAGAGAACGCGATGGAGAGAAAATGCGTGTAGAAGATCATGCATACAACGAAAATATGCATGCATAAGGGCAATGCATGTTCCAAATGGTGAGTTATGTAAGTATGGATCATCTCACTGCAATACTCAAGCATACCAAGGAACCATCCACATTGGTGGAAGCACTGGGGTCCATTTCTAATCGCTCAAGTTCACCAGGGGAAAAAAAAAATTATATCCTCAAATTACATTCCCTCAAGCTTTCACCCCTACATTAAGATTGACTGACAAAACCATTGACATGGTAAAGTTGGTCATTCGAGGATCACTCAACTGTTCTGTTTCTGCACCAGATTGTATCTGACACTCTTTTATGTTTGATAGGATATAGCTTACACATGCAGATACACTGCTTATCTGATCTCTTTTGTTTAATTGAATTACACAGACCACATAAACATGACCGCAGAGGGTGATACTTATCAGATGATAACCCTTTGAATGGTTTTTGAGGATAATTACTTTGTCTAGACTCCTAAGGGAGCTCGAATATCAATACTCGGCCATTTATTTTATTTATTTATTTTAAGCCATTATATATCTTTCTTTATCTATTTAACAGTTTGGAGAGAGTTTCCTACAGTGGTTCGATTGTTTTGGACAAAATAAATTTCTACTTCGGTTCCAAATTGTTTAGTCTATAATATTCTCATTTACTAGCGAATCAGAAAAATAAGTCCTAACCATGAAATCGCACAATCCGGTACAAAACATTCTTAAAAATACAAATCCAAATTTAAAAAAAAAAATTTATAAGGAGAATCGAGAACCCACATAGAGAGAGAGAGAGAGAGAGAGAGAGAGAGAGATCAGTAAATCATAACTACCACGTTGAGGTATGTCTAACTTTAGATTTCAATTCTCTCATCTTCATGCAACTTTCATTTACCAATGACATGATCCGTACTATCTATATGAAAAAGAAGAAGAGATAGTGCAAACCTGTACTTTGCATAATCAGCTTCTAGAAATCCTACCAAAACAGGTATTCCTCGACAAGCTACAAACATTTGCAATGTCAAGGCACTGCAAGAACAAGCATTTGATTTTCCATAAATATATTTTCTTGTCATAAGAAATGAAAGGTACTTGTAAGCATGAGGAGACGGCTCTACCTTGACTGACAAAGCTGCTGCAAGAAACAAGCTGCCTCCATTCGAATTTCCCGCGGACGGTCAGGAACTGCAAAGCTCATTACCGCAGGGATCTGTCGTGACACTTGGAATTGAATTAACTGCATCTACAGTAAGTCTTAAAGCCATTCCAAACACCTTATTCATGAATAGTATATAAGAAATTCTATGGCACAACACTGAAAGAGGAAAAGAGGGGGATATCAAAATGCAATTTTTTACATCAAACTACCATTTATTATTACAAGAAAACTCCTTTAATTAATAAAAATAAAATACAAAGGAAAGAAGGTGAGATCCTCGAAAACAAGAAGAAAAGATTACATGAACAAAACAAAAAACAAGAAAGAGAAAAAACTACATGATCGGAAGCCAATTTAACACAATCAATGAAAAAGGAAAATCCTTGAAAGTTTGTCCGTTGAGCACACAATGATACTGAGAATTTATCCTCCTCAAACTAGTCCAGTTCAATCTACTAAAACAAATACCATTCAAATTACTAAGAAGCCAAAACATGAAAATGAATATTGAACTAGAACCATTGGAAGGTAAAGATTGAGAGTGGAAATACTCAGACAAGCAATCAACATTATGACATTCAGCAATCCAGAGATATTACAATACAAGATAGAAAAGATCAATTCCACTCACTCTAAAATGTTCAAACTAGATAAAAACCTTAGAAGATAAAAATAAATTGTGTCAAAATAAAAGTGATAATAAAAAGGAATTATGTTACATCTTTTCTTGAATATGGTGGATAATCAGAAAGAGAGGAAAAGGATTCAGAAAGATTAATCCACCGGCAAAAACAAAGTTTACACGCTAGAAGCTTGTGTAGCAATTGCCAAATGAAAGTGATAATGAAAAGGAATTATGTTACATCTTGAATATGGTGGATAATCAGAAAGAGAGGAAAAGGATTCAGAAAGATTAATCCAAAGTTGCCAAACAACTAAAAAAAAAAAAGGTTCCAAACAAGTGCGCAACTTTCTCAAGGCCCAAAAAAATTTTGGAATATTCTATAAAGGGGGCAAAAATTAGTACGCAAAAAATACCCACCAGACCAACAAGGCAAGCATTTTCCTGGAAGTCGGTATTATCCCTGATAATATGATTTATAATTTGAAGCACCGAACAAATAACCTGGAAAACCAAAGCACACCTTCACAAATTTAGCTGTTTTACGACTAATTCAAAAATTCGGCAAGTTATAAAAATAAATATCAGATATATATTAGATACAGTATAAGATGACATACACGAGTTTTAGGTATTTCAAGCAATTCCATTAAAGGCAGCAAACCATGCTGAGTAACAAAAACAATTTTCTGCTCAGGGCGCTGATGGAAGATGGCAATAAGCTTCTGACAAGCAGAGACAATCACTTCTTCTGATTCGTCTGGTCTCAAAGACCCAACTAACCTGTTAAACTCAACAGCCTTCCAAACAAACCCATCCAGCAAACCAGCCAAAAAAAATATATATATATATTACTGCTTGTCCATCTTCAACGATAAAAGACATAAACATAAGAAATTATTTTACACACACACACACACACACGCAATCCAAAAGAAAACCACTTCATTTGACAATTAAAGATGAGAACAAGAAAGCAAAAATCAAGTTACTTGGATGGATACAGAGTACGGCCTTTTACTCGAGATAATCACTCACGATTTGAGCACCTTAAGTTACTTCATGAAATGCCACAAGAAAGTTCCTTGGTAAGGTGACAAAAGTCATGGCAGAAGCTGATGATTACATGTAACTTCATTTAATCCCAGCATCGTTCTTTTACACTAAATGAGTCTTTAACTTGCTTCCTTTTTATTTTTTATTTTTTGATACAAAACAGCAACATTTAATAAAGTAAATGAAAAGGGAAGACAAACAAGCTTACGAATCAGGAAGGATAAGAATAGGAAGTCCTCAGGTAATAAGACATTAAAGACTAAACCAAAAAGGTCCAATCCTTTCTTTTACCTTTGACATGCTTCATCCTAAGTATTAGATAAATACCTCTACTACTTATATTTACATTGTTTATGCACGGCATTTCCTAGTCTAACCAGATCTAATAGCTATATACAAAAATACTAGTCAATATCATTAATTGGCATACAAGCTAATTTTAGAAAAAGAAGAAAAGAGTACTGACTACCTGCAGGGGGAATAGATTTTCTCCAGACAACTTTTCATCAAAAACCTGCAAAAGAGAATCTATCAGTTACAATGTTGAAGACAATGAGGATACATGATATCAAATCAAAAATTTTATCATACCAAACCATCGATATCAATTACATCATCTTTCAGATAACCCATCATAAAGCTTAATAAGTTGCCGCCTCCACCATTTTCCTGCCCCATTTCACTTTCCATTCGTTTTTGAGCAATTGTAGCTCTCAATTTTGTGGCCAGGTCATTTGTCCCGGAATCATTGACTGGCAAATTCCCTTGGTTTAGATGCGATGTTGATGCAAATGTTGAAGCCTCAGTTCTCCGATCCTCTGGATTTCTATCCAAGGGATGAAACAAATCATCCAAAGAAGCATCTCCTGGAGTGTCACTAAATCTGCTTAGCTCATTCTCTCCCATGGTGACTGACATCTTGACCGCCTTCAAAAGCAATTATATAGATCCAATAAGATTCATTATGTGCACACGTATATTCAGGAGAAGAATAAAGTATTGTAGGTTCCATTAAATTCAAAGTTTATTTAGACACAAATTAGGGTCGGGGTCATAGCTATATGGCTTCATTGACATATAATGGAAAAAGAAAATGATAAAAACGCATCAAGTTTTATACGTACATGGAAAAAAATAATGCCCAAAAGTGTGCAATTGTAGTAAAAATTTTCAAAAAATATTAAAAAAATTACAAAAATCAATATAAAGCTAAATATCAGGGGAAACCAACAGAAGAGAAATAGCAAAATGTTGTTGCTGGGTTTCACGATTGAGCTGCCTCTACATAAAGAGACCAACTTGCTAATATTCAGCATTTGATTATTGAAACTTATAAAGTGCTTCTCCTGCTCCTTTTTCCTCTTTTTCTGGGTTTCTCTTTCCCCCTTTTGCTTCTGCGTCAGGTTTAGCTGCTTCAACAGCTATTTCTACCACCTAAAGTTCTAAAAGTTGCAGATCTAAATTCTGGTAAAAACCACACTTAGATGCATAGCACTTCAGATCTGAAAGATAAGAAATAATCTACAGCAACCATTTGGAAGCGAAGTATCTGAAAATCGTCATTAACACAAAATCCACACAATTACTTCAATCACGCATGAACATATTCCAACACTACCAAAAACCGAACTAGGCTACCATCTCCCACATTGCACCTTTTTTTTTATTAATGTTGCGAGGCTTACCCCACCAAACAGTCAAGTTGTTCATCAAATAGGATTTGGGATGATGTGTAAAAAGGGATAATGGCAATAATAAAAAGATAACCAGATACACGAAACAGCAGGATTCATAAAACGAATGCAAGTCTTTGCAGGAATAGAGAGTAGTAGACTTTATTATTAATGGCAGGAAGTTTATAAATAAAAATAAAACATAAACACACACACACACACATCAAGTTCGTTAAATAGAAAAACCAGCTAAAAAAATAGTGAGAATCTACCTTTTGAAAACTGGTATCTTGATTTTGTCCAAAACCAAATGGTCTATTTGTAATGGATGAAGAACTTACTTTCCCTCCATTTTTCATCCTTGATGCAGGGGATCCCACCACACCATTAACCAGAACTTCATCACGGTTGGTTGGTTGTGGTGGCTCAAGACGCCCAGCTTGATCAGACGTAGTCCCTTCCTGATCAGAAGACACTCTGCCTGCAACATCTTGTAGGGATGATTTCTCATGGATGGCTAAAGTGGGAACCTGATCTGACAGATCATCTTCCGGATTCTCTGTCCTCTCATCAATAAGATCTAAATCTAAAGCAGGACGCTGCCCAGACCTGGTCATGTCTACAACCTCAGTTGATGATAACTCTTTCCTCGAGTCCTGAACCCAAAGGTCCCTTGTTAATATTAAAATTCCGTCAAGCACATAGAAGAAAAATCAAAACAAGTATAACTCCAACACTATAAGAAATCATATATTGTAGTTGATGGTAAGAGATAGGATTCAGACATTTTTCATTCCAGAAGCAACCATTTCCACTTTCTCCACAGAAGGGCTCCCGCTGGAACTTTGGTGATCTCCATTTGAGATCTCTGCATCTGTTGAGTCATCTTCTTGTATATTTCTGCAAAAGAACTGGGTTGTTTATCGCAATTACCAACCAACAAAAATTTCAAAGATAAATACCCCATTTGGGTAAATGCTTCGAATAGAACTTTTTGGTTCAAATTCGAATTTCTTTTGAATTTTTGTGAGATACAACACTAGCAGAAAGGGTTTGAAACAAAACTTTTTGGATTCAAACCCTTTACCCAAACACAATAAAGCCATTCACCAATACCGCAAGATAATTCAAGCCCAACACCTAATGGCCAGAACACCAAATAAGCAGAAGGAATCGTCAATAATATTGTTAGTCATATTAAGTTCCATTCTCGGGGAAAATAGGAGCTAGACTTTATGTACAAAGATGGATTCATAGAAGTAAAGTTTTTGAAAGGATTCAACAGCCAACATTTCCCCATTTTCTTGTTAGAAACTTAGAAATTTTGATTTTACCGAGAAATATGAGGACAAAAGGAATAAAAATAAGTAAGCTTTAGAGAGCAAAGAGAGTAACTTCTTAGATGCAGTGATGTTGCAAGTTCAAGGCCTCAGAAATACAAACTAAAGTAGTCCACAATATCATATATGGAACATAATCATACGGTGTTTTTCCTCAAATATAAAAGTAGGCATATTTTGCACTCAGCATCAGTAGATACTGTATAAAAGCACATTGCAAAACCAACTGTTGGTAAGTAAAATAATAACAGAGGTAAAAAAAATTGATCATCTGCAATTGACATAAGTGATGGTTCACTCTTACACAAGGCTTCCGTTGACAAGGAAACGGTTAATACAATACTACTTTTCCTCAAGTCTTCCAACGAAAATACTAGGCAATTGAACGTAGTGTAACACATTACAAGGTAAACATGATAAAACTGTGCAGGAATTTATTCCGTTAAATAATCTATTATTTACCTTAGTGTTCCACTATGTCGGATTGAAGACTGCAAAGCACGCCTACAATTTTGTATCCAAGGGTGAGAAAGCAGTGTTTTGGCATCAGGTCTTTGCCTAGCATCCTGGAAAGAAAAAAGAAATGTCATATGGCGAAGGCAAATATTTTTAACTAAATAAACAAGGCATCTATTAACAACTTCAGAGAGAGAAGGGGTAAGAGAAGATGAAAATCCTAACACAAACAACGGTTATGCATAAGAACATGCTAAAGGTAAAATATAAGTAAGTTCAACCCCACCTTCTTAAAGCACTGTCGCAGAAAATCTGTTATATCAGGAGATAGGCTATCAGGTATTGGAGGATGGTCATCCTGAAAGAGAGTTGAGAAAGGGGAGGGAGAGAGAGGGGGTGGGGGGTTGGGAGAAGTGGAAAAGTTATCAGCATTACTGTACAGAATGCAGCAACGCTGTTTTATCAGGCATTTCAACAAGACCAAAAACATACAAAGTGATAAATAAACATCTAGAAAAACATTACATGCAATTGTGCCTTTTTTCAGTACAAGAACAACTTTCTGTAGCACTTAAAGAAGGGATAAACTCCATCATATCCCCAGTAACTGGAGACATTTCTTTCCAGACACAATGAGTTGATAAAAATTAGCAGTTAAAAACACCAGTTGTCGCACCTGAACAATACGAAATAAAGCTGGCATGGGCTGTAGATCATAGTAAGGAGGTACACACGTAAGAAGTTCAATCACAGTGCAACCAACACTCCAAATGTCAGAAGCAGCACAAACCCCCGACATTTCAATCACCTGAAACATTGAGCATTTTGTCAAAATAAACAAGTACAAGTTGTTAAAAATCTAAAGACCAAAAGGAATGCGAAAAATATTTGCAAGCTCACACAAGCTCTGACGAGATGCCAGCATTTTATTTTTTTAAATAAGAAAAAGCCTTTTCATTGATTATACATCAATTACAAGGAAAGAGGATGAGAAATCCTCAACATAAGAGAGACAACAGAAAATAAAAAGTAAACCATACAAACTCTAAACAATTATAATCCTCATCAACCCACCATCTACCAAATACATCCATCCAATTTAAAATGATCAAGGAGAATGGAAAACCCTTAAAATTTTTGTCTGTTGAAGACCATAAGGAAGCTAAGTATTTTGCCTTTTCAAAAATGTCAATCAATTCCATATTCCTTTCCTCAAAAATCCAAGAATTTCTCTCCATCCAAATGGTCCATAATAATGATAGCACCATACATCTCCACAGAACTTTTGCCTTTTTATTGGACCCCAATCCCACCATGTCTTCCACCATCAACGACTGGCAATGCACTGAAAAGACCCACAAGAATCCCACTTCCTTTAGCAATATTTTCCATAAGGCACTCGCCACTTCACAATGAAGCAACAAGTGATCCAATGTTTCGCCATTGTTCCTGCAAAGAATACGCCAAGAGGGAGACAATGCTGAATGAGGATTTCTCCTCTGGACCATGTCACAAGTGTTAATCTTACCATGAAATACCAGCCATAGATTTCCATATGAAACTAAAGGGTTCAAACTTTGGTATTTAGTGGTTATCCAGTAAGGAAAGAAAAAAGGACTTGCAAGTAAATCCTGATGAATCACACACCCATACCCTACGATATTGCCTCGGCCCATTTTGTGAAAAAGAATGGATCCTTAACAGCAAAGATTGCATCTCCTCAGCCTCCCTATTATTGAGCCCTCTCCTAAACCCAAAATCCCAACCTAAATCAGTATTTGCATCAGTAGACAAATTATCGGCTATAAACACATTAGGGATAACAGATAGTCTAAACAACTGAGGGAATGAAGACTCAAAGGTTGTGTCTCCACACCAACCATCTCTCCAGAACCTGATTCTATTTCCCGCTCCCACTCTCAAGGAAATATTTTTAAGAAAAGTTTGCAAACCCTGGATACAAATTTCCAAGGATTTCTAAATGATCCCCTAAATACCACATCCGAGTCCCAACCATTTAATTGAATGCCATACTTGCTCTTAATTATCTTTGCCCACAAAGATTGTTGTTCCAACGGAAATCTCCGTATCCACTTACCCAAGAGTGCCACATTCTTCTTCTTCAAATTGCCCAAACCCAACCCTCCATTCCACTTACTCTTCATGATAATTTCCTATTGAAATCTAAAACTATTGTTGGCTCACCTCCTAACAGCTTAAGCTTTTGGGAGAATTGGTTAACTAACATGGTTTCAGAGATGAAGGTCCTGAGTTCGAACCCCTGTAATTACACTATTTAACTCCCTTTATCATCATTGTGTGTTGGGCCTTTAATATGTTTCGGGCTTCTTATAATTTGTTTTGGACTTTCAAATTAATATTTGTCTGCACATTTGCCCATTGTCTGGCCTTCACGTGAGGGGGAGTATTGAAATCTAAAACTATTGTTGGCTCACCTCCTAACAGCTTAAGCTTTTGGGAGAATTGGTTAACTAACATGTTGGAAAGAGGAGATTTCGGTTTTACCGAAATCAGGGATTCTTATTAGCTGTAAATAGGCAATTAGTCAATTCTGTAAATTAGAAAACTTCCTAGGACAGATTGTAGTTGTAAATCAGTTTCCTATTCTTTGTTCTTTCCTTTTTTGTTATTCTTGTGTTCTCTTCTATAAGAGAAAAACCGTGTATACCTTGTAAGGTGTAGTTGAGGAAATACAGAAAATATTTTTCACCATTCTCTGTCTTTTATGGTATCAGAGCCGACCCTCAAAAACTCCTAAAAACCCTAAACATGTCTGAAGTTTCCTCTGTAACCCCGCCCACTGCAACTCAGCCAATGAACCCTACACACCCTTCCACCCAGCCCGATTCTCACTCTGTTCAGATCACTAATATTCGCCTCCATGGTGATAATTTTTTGCGGTGGTCTCAATCAGTCCGGATGTATATCAGAGGACGTGGTAAGATTGGGTATTTGACAGAAGATAAATCGGCGCCAACACCGGAGGACCCAGCGTACATGACCTGGGATGCAGAAAATTCAATGGTGATGACTTGGTTGGTGAACTCCATGGAGGAGGATATCAGCTCCAACTATCTGTGTTATTCCACGGCCAAAGAACTCTGGGACAACGTGACTCAAATGTACTCTGATTTGGGTAATCAATCTCAAGTTTATGAATTGACTTTAAAACTTGGTGATATTCGGCAAGGAGAAGATTCGGTCACCAAGTACTTCAATTCCTTGAAGCGTCTGTGGCAAGACTTGGACCTATTCAGCGATTATGAATGGAAATCTGTTGAAGATGCCAGTCTTTATAAATGGATTGTGGAGTATCATCGGATCTATAAATTTCTTGCAGGACTTAATGTGGAATTTGATGAAGTCCGGGGGAGGATAATTGGCAGGACTCCACTTCCATCGATGGCTGAAGTGTTTGCTGAAGTTCGAAGGGAGGAGAGTCGGAGACATGTGATGTTGGGGAAGAAACCACATGGTGGAGCTGTGGAGACTTCTGCGCTTTTTATCCAAGAAGCTGCTGCCAACAAAGCAACCGGTTTTCAGCCCAAAACAAGGGACAAGCCGCGGGTTTGGTGTGATTACTGTAACAAACCGCGCCACACAAGGGAGAATTGCTGGAAACTCCACGGCAAACCAGCACACTTGAAGAATGGTAAACCCGGTGAAAGGAGCAGCCAGGTTACCGCCACTGCCAATGAAGCTAAGGCAAGTCCTTTTAGCAAGGAGCAGATGGATCATCTTCTAAAGCTGCTAAAATCCAATTCCTCATCGGGTATTCCTAGTGTTTCTCTTGCATAAACAGGTAGTGCACTTCACACCCTTTCTTTTTGTCAAGATTCCGTTCCATGGATCATAGATTCTGGGGCATCTGATCATATGACCAACCTATCCAATATCTTTAGCACTTATTCTCCTTGTTCCGGTTTTGAAAAAATTAGAATACCAGATTGTAGTTTTTCATCCATTGGAGGAAAAGGGCTGATAAAAATCTCGGAAACTATCGACCTTAAGTCAGTTCTCCATGTTCCTAAATTAGCCCGTAACCTTTTGTCTGTGAGTAAATTAACCCGAGAATCTAATTGTGTTGTTTTCTATGATTCTCATTGTGAATTTCAGGACCGGAACTCGAGGAAGAAGATTGGCAGTGCTAAGCTGATAGATGGACTTTACTACTTTGATGATGATTTCTCCAAGAATAAAAAGGCTCAGGGCCTCAGTAGTGTTAGTTCTAATTCTGTTTATGAACAAATAATGCTTTGGCACTTAATACTTGGCCATCCTAGTTTTCAATATCTTAAACATTTGTTCCCTCATTTATTTAAAGGATTGGAGTGCTCATCTTTTTATTGTGAAAGTTGTTTTTTGTCTAAGAGTCATCGTACTACTTATTTGCCAAAACTTTATAAACCTTCAAAACCGTTTTTCTTAATACATAGTGACGTTTGGGGACCTTCCCGAATCACTACTCTCTCTAAGAAAAAATGGTTTGTTACCTTTATTGATGATCACACTCGGCTATGTTGGGTTTATCTGATAAATGAAAAATCTGAGGTTGAAAAATTTTTTAAGAACTTTTATACTATGGTAGAAACTCAGTTTCAAGAAAAAATTAGTATTTTACATACTGATAATGGAACCGAGTACTTTAATGAAGTTCTAGGAGATTTTTTAAGAAATAAAGGCATTCACCATCAGTCTACTTGTGTGGATACACCTCAACAAAACGGAATTGCCGAAAGGAAGAATAAACATTTACTTGAAGTGGCTCGTGCGATGATGTTTTCAATGAATGTTCCTAAATAACTTTGGGGGGGTGCTATTTTGACAGCCTCCTATTTGATTAATAGAATGCCAACACAAGTTTTACATTATCGCACGCCATTGGATTCTTTTAAAACAATTTTTCCTTTCTCTCGGCTATTCTCTGATTTACCTTTAAAAATATTTGGTTGTAGTGCTTTTGTTCATATACCCAACAATACTCAGTCGAAACTTGATCCTCAAGCTATTAAATGTGTTTTCATAGGATATGCTCCTAATAAGAAGGGGTATAAGTGTTACAATCCTCAAACTAAGAAAGTTTAGGTAAGAATGGATGTAAATTTATTTGAACAAAAGTCATACCTTTCACAAAAATTCTCTTCAGGGGGAGAATGAGGTGATGGAAGAAAATTTTTAGGACTTAAATCCTACTTCTTTACCTAATACAATTCTGAATATTTCACCTCATTCTTCACCTCATCCTATTGTCACTCCAGACACTAATGCTCATTTTGATAAAAATAACCCTAGTCATATAGAGCCAAGTATTACTATATCTGAAACAGGGGGAGAAACACTACAATCAGGTGAAGAACCACCTAATACTGAGCTTCTGGTTTATACTCGGAGAAAACTTCATCCTAAGAGTCAAAATAAAACTCTCTCTCTTGGCATTGATCAATCTCAACCCTCAGGAACTGGACCTACAGAGATCACAGGTACTTCTAAACCCAATTCTTTTTCTTCAATTCCTTCAGTTCTACCAAATCTAGAATCAGCAGATCTTGACATTTCTATAGCCATTAGGAAAGGTACCCGAACTTGCACCAAATATCCCATAGCCAAATATTTGTCGTATGAAAAATTGTCTCACTCTTATAGAGCTTTCACCTCAAAAGTGTCGAACCTGTTTGTCCCTAGAAATATTCAGGAAGCACTTGATGATCCGAATTGGAAATTAGTGGTAATGGAAGAGATGAATGCTCTAAGAAAAAGTGGTACTTGGGAGTTAGTTGATCTACCTAAGGAGAAGAAAACAGTGGGTTGCAAGTGGGTCTTTACTGTCAAATGTAAAGCTGATGGTAGTATAGAAAGATACAAGGCGAGACTAGTAGCAAAGGGGTTTACCCAAACCTTTGGGATTGATTATCAAGAAACGTTTGCTCCTGTAGCTAAGATAAACTCTATCAGGGTCTTACTATCTCTAGCTGTAAACTTCAACTGGTCTTTACACCAGTTAGATGTGAAAAATGCTTTCTTGAATGGTGATTTAGAACAAGAGGTTTTTATGGATCTACCACCTGGGTTTGAAGATAAATTGGGGATGGAGAAAGTTTGCAGACTAAAGACATCTTTATTATGGCCTTAAACAGTCTCCCAGAGCTTGGTTTGAGAGGTTTGGGAAAGCTGTGAAGAGTTATGGCTACTGTCAGAGTCAAGCTGATCATACCATGTTTCACAGGCATAGTAAAGAAGGCAAGGTTGCTATCTTAATTGTCTATGTGGATGATATAATTTTGACAGGTGATGATAGTGAAGAACTGAAGAGACTCAAGAAGAGACTTGCAGTTGATTTTGAGATCAAAGATTTGGGTGCATTGAAGTATTTTCTCGGAATGGAGTTTGCCAGATCTAAAGAAGGTATCTTTGTAAACCAACGTAAATATGTTATTGATTTACTTGGTGAAACAGGCTTACTAGGATGTAAACCTGCCAAGACACCTATTGAGCCCAATCTTAAACTCCAGCCAGCTAAAGCTGAAGAAGTCTTGAATAAAGAGCGATATCAACGACTTGTTGGAAGATTGATCTATTTGTCACATACACGGCCAGATATAGCCTTTGCTGTTAGCATGGTTAGTCAGTTTATGCATTCACCTGGCCAAGAACATTTTGATGTTGTCTATAGAATTCTCAAGTACCTAAAGGGCAATCCAGGTAGAGGCCTATTGTTTAAAAAACATGGGCACTTGCGAGTGGAAGTCTACACTGATGCAGATTGGGTTGAGAGTATCACAAATAGGAGGTCAACTTCAGGATATTGCACCTTCGTTGGAGGTAATCTGGTCACTTGGCGAAGTAAGAAACAGAATGTAGTAGCAAGAAGCAATGCAGAAGCCGAATTTAGATCAGTTGCTCATGGTATTTGTGAGGTATTGTGGATTAAGAGACTTTTGGAGGAGTTAAAGATCTCTAATCAACTGCCTATGAGAGTATACTGTGATAATAAAGCTGCTATTTCAATTGCTCACAATCCTGTATTACACGATAGAACTAAACATGTGGAGATAGACAAACACTTTATCAAGGAAAAGCTTGAACAAGGTTTAATCTGTATTCCATACATGCCTACAACTGAACAAGTTGCTGATGTACTTACCAAGGGACTTCCTACAAGACAGTACGACAAGCTAGTTGGCAAGCTGGGTATGAAGGATATCTTCAAACCAGCTTGAGGGGGAGTGTTGGAAAAGAGGAGATTTCGGTTTTACCGAAATCAGGGATTCTTATTAGCTGTAAATAGGCAATTAGTCAATTCTGCAAATTAGGAAACTTCCTAGGACAGATTGTAGTTGTAAATCAGATTCCTATTCTTTGTTCTTTCCTTTTTTGTTATTCTTGTGTTCTCTTCTATAAGAGAAAAACCATGTATACCTTGTAAAGTGCAGTTGAGGAAATACAGAAAATATTTTTCACCATTCTGTGTCTTTTATTTCCCATGCCACAAGACTCTTCACTCTCCCCCCTTCTTGAACGTCCCATAGGAAAGCCCCCGTCATTTTCTCCAAAATCTCCACCACTTGTCCTGGGAACTTGAAAATCGACATGTAGTATATTGGCAAACCAGTAAGAACTAATTGAATCAAAGTCAGTCTCCCTCCTCTAGAGAGAACCTTTCTTCCATCCATCTAATCTTTTGGAAACCTTTTCTATTGCTAGTGTCCAAAATTCCAATGCCAACGGATTTCCCCCTCAATGGAAGGCCCAAATACTTTAGGAGCCATTCCCCCAGTTCACAACCAAACTCTAAAGCCAAATCTTTAACCATAGCCTCATCCACATTTATACAAAAATAAATGTATATAATCCAAATTTGTTTATTTAAAGTATATTTTCACAAAGTGCATTTATTTAAAGTACATTTTCACAAAATTATTTAGGAAACATATAAACAAAAACATTTGAATTATAATCCGAATTGATGTATGGATATTTGCAATTTGAATGGCCGTTTGAATGTGTGTTTGGATAGATGTTGAAAACAATTCTAACAAATATTACAAAACCTCAAGGTCCATGGCAGATTTTGATGGGGTTTTATTCCTCTTTTTGCTCTGAACGCATTAAAAAAAAAAAAAAAGAGAGATATCATCTCAATTGTATTTAAAACAAAAGGTCATGGCATTATTTAATCAACTGATTAAGTTGATTCCTCAAAAAAAAAAATGTATATATTTTGTTAGGATTGCTGTAACTTTAGCAATTAGCATTAACTGTAAATATTTTGTTTATTTTTGGATAGTCTAATTATGGTAAATGTTCAGCTATATTAGCCATTGTAAACAGCCCTGTAAAGTTTCTTTTAATTGAGAAGATTATTCTTTCATTACAGCAAAGACAAAGGTTTCATTCCTTCTAATATCTTTTATGTTATCAGAGCATAAAAGGGTATTAGCAAGTTGAACAAAACCATGTCGGGAATGAGCAGAGAATCCGAATATGAGGTACCACCGATTTTACCTCAATCGGTCTTTAAAATTGTTCCGGCTGTAACCGTTGAAAATACTTCTCATAACCTTCAAATCACCACACAAAAACTGAACGGGAAAAATTTTCTTCAATGGTCCCACTCCGCTGCCATGGTGATTAGAGGAAAAGGCAAAATCTCCTACGTTGATGGTTTCTTCCCTCGACCACCAGTGGATGATCCCTCGTACACAACATAGGATTCAAATAATTCTTAGTTATGGCATGGTTAATCCATTCCATGGAGGACGATATAGGCGACACGTACCTATTCTATTCCACCGCCAAGGAGATATGGGATGCTGTGGCTCTTGCATATTCAGACCTGGACAACTCCTCCCAACTGTTTGAGATCCGAAACCGAGCACGTAATCTTCGCCAAGGGGATCTTGATGTCACCCAATATTTCAGTGCCTTTTGAGAAAGTTATGGCAAGAAGTTGATCTATTCCAGTCCATCCCTTGGAAAGATCCAGCAGATGCTATTCTCTTCAAGAAATTCATCCAAAAGGATCGTGTCTATGATTTCTGGCAGGCTTGAATAAGGATCTTGATGAGGTACGAGGCCGCATTCTCAGACTTCGACCTTTATCGTCAATTGATGAGGTGTTTGCTGAAGTTCGGTGCAAGGAATACCGCAGAAAAGTGATGCTTGGCGACTCCGCTCTTCTTTCAGCGACTCATCTGCACTAGCAGCAACTCGTCCAGCCCCTCCTCGACCTAATTCCCAGAAGAATAATTCATGGTGCGACCATTGCAATAAATCATATCATACTCGTGACACTTGCTGGCTTCTCCACGGCAAGCCAGAGAACTGGGTGCCAAATCGTCTTAAAAAAAAAGGGTGCCCAACCTCAGGCTGACCATTCCAGCACCGTCACCTTCACCAAATCACAAGTTTGACCACTTGTGCAAACTTCTCTCCGGTTCCTCTGCATCAAGCACATCTCTCATGGCACAATCCGGTACACCAGAAACCACTATGGCAGCCATTTCAGGTGCGCAGTGGATTATCGACTCCGGTGCTACAGATCATATGACCGGCAACTCTCATTTTTTCCACAGCTATTGTCCTAGTTCTGGCCAGAAAAAGTTCCAACTTGCTGATGGCAGTTTCTCTATCATAGCAGGCAAAGGGACTATTAGAATAACTCCTCACATTATTTTGCAGAATGTGTTACACGTGCCAAATTTAACCTATAACCTGATTTCAGTTTGTCAATTGACAAGTGATCTGCCTTGTGGTGTTCAATTTTCTAAATCTTCTTGTGTTTTTCAAGACTTGAAGACGGGGAAGAGGATCGGCAGTGCTAGAGCTCTTAATGGACTTTATCTCCTTTCATTTGCTCAGCCCGTGAGTAGTCAAGTTTATCCTTCAGTGTGTCTTTCGTCATTGTCTCTTGAGAAACAAATAATGTCACTACATTTTCGTCTTGGACACCCAAGTTATGGTTATATGCAAAAACTGTTCCCTTCCTTATTCACGAATAAAAATTCTGTTTTTCAATGTAATGTTTGCCAACTAGCAAAACATACACGTTCATTCCTCCCATCTCAAATTTATCGTCCGTCATCACCATTTACGTTAATCCATAGTGATATCTGGGGTCCTTCGAGGGTTAATACTCTAGCATCTCACAAGTGGTTTATAACCTTCATAGATGATCATACACGGGTTTCTTGGGTGTATATCCTCAAAGAAAAATCTGATGCATGTAAGATTTTTAAAGATTTCTACCAAATGGTTCAAACCCAATCAACACAAAAATTAAAATACTTCGTACGGATAATGGTACGGAATATTTCAATTCTATTATGGGTGATTTCTGTAAAAATCATGGCATCTTACACCACAGTTCGTGTATCAACACACCAAAACAAAATGGTGTTGCCGAACGAAAAAACCGACATTTGCTAGAGGTTGCTCGCTCCTTGCTATTCTCTACCAATGTTCGTAAACATTTTTGGGGGGATGCTATTTTAACGGTCTGTTATTTGATTAACCGTTTACCTTCCAAAATTTTGAACTATCAAACACCACTTGATTATTTCTCCTCACTCTATCCGGCGTATAGATCCTTTTCTACCCTTGAGTCACGTGTGTTTGGTAGTGTTGCCTTTGTACATGTTCCAAGTACCAATCGTTCCAAACTTAATCCTCAGTCTCTAAAATGCGTTTTCCTTGGTTATTCCCCAACCCAAAAAGGCTACAAATGTTACAGTCCTGAAAAAAGAAAGTATTTGGTATCCACTGATGTTACATTCTTTGAAAATCAATCTTTTTTCCCTAAAAATCCGCCTCAGGGGGAGAATATGGGTGAGTCACATTTTTGGGAACATTTTAGAATTGGAAAAGATGTAGCCATGTTACCATATTCGGATACCAAATCTAGTTTCCAAAATCAGGACAAAGACCTTAATTCTTGGGAATATCTTTGGGATTCTACTCCTCAAAATTTGCACCTTCAAATAGAAAATCCTCCTCAAATCTCAAATCAGTCCTTGACCGAAACAATAGAAAGGGAAAAATGTGATTTGCCTAAAATTCCTGATTCTTCCAAATCTGTCCAGCCAGGTTCCAATTTTGAGTCTACCATTACACCAAAACAAAAGGATCTGTTGACTTACTCACGGAAGAAAAAACAAAAGGGGGAAAAAGAAATCAAGACTCTAAGCTGCCAAAAATCATCCTCTTATTCGGGTCAAGGAAAACAGGATTTGGAGAGCCTTGTTATGCCGGAAAAGGAAACTGAAGGCTGTACAAAACATCCCATTTCAAACTTTGTGGGATATGGTTATTTACGTGGGCAATTTAAATCATTTGTGACAGACTTATCAAGTGTGAAGATCCTGAAATCTGTTGATGAGGCCATGAAGAAACCGGAGTGGAGGAGTGCTATTCTAGAAGAAATCCGGGCTCTTAAAAAAAATAAGACATGGGACGTTGTGGAGAAACCAAAAGATAAAGCAGTGATCGGTTGTAAGTGGGTATTTACTGTTAAGTACAATTCAGATGGTACTCTTGAACGGTATAAAGCAAGGTTAGTAGCAAAAGGATATACACAAACGTATGGTGTGGATTATCAGGAAACTTTTGCTCCGGTTGCTAAAATTAATATTGTTCGTGTTCTCTTGTCTATTGCCGCCAACCTAGATTGGCCGTTACAACAGTTAGATGTAAAGAATGCTTTTTTGAATGGAGAACTAAAGGAAGACGTGTACATGGAACTGCCACCGGGATTCAATCAAGAAGGCCAAGGCAAAGTAGTGAAACTACGCAAGTCTCTGTATGGACTTAAACAGTCGCCTCGGGCATGGTTTGATCGCTTCATGAAAGCAATCAAGAAGCACGGATATACACAAGCACAGGCTGATCATACACTGTTTTTCAAACATAATGGTGATAAAGTAGCTATTCTAATAGTGTATGTGGATGATATTATTTTAACAGGGGATGATGTTGAGGAGTTGGCACGGATTAAAACAGGTCTAGCAGCTGAATTCGAGATGAAGGATTTGGGTAAACTTTGGTATTTTCTTGGCATGGAAGTCGCTAGAAGTCGAGAAGGAATATCAGTCTCACAGAGAAAGTATGTACTTGATTTGCTGAGTGAAACCGGAATGTTAGGGTGCAAGCCTGCAGAAACGCCTATGGATCCTAATGTTAAGCTCAATAGCCAAGGCAACAGTGTTCCAGTTGACCGAGGAAGATATCAGAGGTTGGTAGGTAAATTGATTTATCTATCACATATAAGACCAGATATTGGTTTTGCAGTAAGCTATATAAGTCGGTTCATGCATGCACCCACCAAGGAGCATATGGCAGCTGTTAATCGTGTGTTCAGACATTTGAAAGGAACCCCTGGAAGAGGCTTATCATTCAAGAAAGCTTCAAATCGTGGAGTTGAGGCCTACACTGATGCAAATTGGGCTGGTTCTGATACAGATAGGAGATCAACTTCGGGATATTGTTCGTTTGTGTGGGGCAGCTTGGTTACGTGGCGTAGCAAGAAGCAAACTGTGGTTGCAAGGAGTAGCGTAGAAGCAGAGTTAAGGTCCTTAGCTCATGGTCTATGCGAGACTTTGTGGTTAAAAAATCTGCTCAATGAACTACGACAGACTATACAAGAACCCTTGAAGCTTTACTGTGATAATAAAGTTGCCATTAGTATCTCACATAATCCTGTTCATCACGACAGAACAAAACACGTTGAAGTAGACCGCCACTTTATCAAGGAAAAGATTGAAGATGGAACTGTGTGTATCGTGTATGTTTCAACTTCAAGCCAAGCTGCAGATATCCTCACAAAGAATCTCTGGAAACCTACCTTTGAGAAGTTGATTGACAAGCTTGAACTATTTAATATCTATAGCCAAGCTTGAGGGGGAGTGTTAGGATTGCTGTAACTTTAGCAATTAGCATTAACTATAAATATTTTGTTTATTTTTGGATAGTCTAATTATGGTAAATGTTCAGCTATATTAGCCATTGTAAACAGCCCTGTAAAGTTTCTTTTTAATTGAGAAGATTATTCTTTCATTACAGCAAAGACAAAGGTTTCATTCCTTCTAATATCTTTTATATTTTTGTCAGCAACACTATGCTAGAATGAAAAAACATGACCAAGGCCTGTAAATAAAAAGGAGAAAAGAAGATGAAAGAGAAGAAAGAACAGGATAAAGAAAAAGGAATCCTACATGCATGCTTCAGGAAAACTTAATTTCATTTATCAAACCCTAGTATCCATAAGACTATGTTACTCAACCACTTCTACTTTCGTAAGAAAAACAAAATCAAGACCGACTCTCATTGCCAAATTGTATCAAACCAGGACCACATCAATACCCATACCTAAGTTACATGTTACCACTAGTAGAATCAAACCACCAAATAAAATTATAGTCATGTCCAATAACTAGGGAAATTTGCAAAATATAACCTTTCAAAACAGCCAGGTGGCTCCTAGCGAGAATCGACTCTTAAGGCTCCGTTTGGTGAAACGGTTTGAGTTGAAATTTTTAAGTTTGAGTTGGTTGACTTTTTAAAAACTAGTTATAATTTTTATTGACTTTTCAGAAAAAGACAAAAATTGAGATGAAAAAGTACAATTTAGTTTGAGTTAAACATAATCACCAAACGGGGCATTAGCATGAAATGCATCTTGCATGCTACGACCAGTGATTAACCACATTTTTTGCTCCCATCCCAAATGTTTCATATGTATTTTTTTTTTTTTCCATCATATAAGTATTGATTAGCTTAGTATTCTTGGTTTGACTTAAGAAGATTGCATACATGGATTAGGATTAAGCTACAAAGAAGAATTGGATATGACTTTTGCCATCATTACCAGACCACAGTAAAATAACATAACAATTCAAACTGTAAAGATGCAACTATGAGCGGATAAAAAACAAAAGGAATGTGTGTTGACCAGAAGAGGGATAGGGAAAAAAATAAAGAGATTGTCCATTTCAGCTAAAATTATCTTAAGTACCTCTGGGGCCATCCAATATGGTGTTCCAACAACTGAATGAGTGTTGACGTCAGCCTCTGTTAATTTTGTTGCAACGCCAAAATCAGCAAGTTTCACAAGACCCTGAAAATATCGATCAGGGACACATAAAAACAAATAACAAAAATTCTTTTACCACACCAAACAAAGTATCATAGAACAGATGAATGAAACTAGGGTGGGAAAAAATGGAGGGAGGGCGGAAAAAGTTAACCTAACACAATGACAACCACCTAAGAGAAATAAACATATCTCATCAATGCACAAGGGTAAAATCCACGCTTTTTGAGAGAGAAAATTGAACAATGTAATTACAATCTGTAATAGACCATAAAAAAAATTAAAATAAAATAATAAAAACATACAAACAAACAAACAAACAATCTTAAGGAATGAAAAGAAAAGAGAAAAAGTTGTTTTGCCTCTTTAGTTGTCAATATATTTGCACCCTTGATGTCACGATGGATTACACCCTGTTCATGTAGATATACCAAGCCTTCCAAAACCTGTGGCTCAACGAGTATACAAATCACAAAATACAACCCCAAAAACATTATGAAAGAAAACTGCAAACTGCAAGGACACTAGCTGACCTGTGAAATGTACACAGCAACCAGCGATTCTGGAAAAGGTCCAAATTTGTTTGGCTTTATAATGTTTGCCAGAGAACCATTTTCCACATACCTACAGAATGAACACTAAGTAAATAAAACAACTTCTAAAAGAAAATTTCAAACACTATATCATAAAGAATTTTCATTTACTCAAGAATTATATGGATTAAGAATTTTCACTTACTCAAGAATTATATGGAGGTGAGTCTTTGTCTTTAAGGATCCAAGATATTTCACAATGTTTTTGTGGTTGAGATTCTGCAAAAGAGATAAAGCTCAAAATGGTAAGCTTCTATTCACCATCTTCCGCAGGCACCAACCAAAAGCAGATAGCATATAAAAGCTACAGAGTAGAGACTGCTTTTTAGGTTGTGCGGCTGCAGTGGTGGTATGGTGGAATCAGTAGTTAAATGATGAGTAGCTGACTACAGAGTGGAATGAAACTAAACTATATTTTGATAAAAATACCATTAACCTCTTTTTTGTACATAAGAAAACTCCTTATATTGATTAATGAATCAAATACAAAGAAAGGAGGAAAGGTAGCCTCTTGGAGAACAAAAATGAAAAATAACTTAAAAGATACAAACTTCAAAATAGAAAATAAGCAAAACTGTAGCTATATCTATAATCAAAACACCAGAAAAGCAATACTAACTTGAGTGATCAATCACATCTTTCCAATTTAGAACTAGCAAGGAGAAGGGGAATAATAATACCAACAGAATAGGCATTCTTACATTAATACAATAACCGAACAATAGAATGACACTTTAGAGGACTTATCTTTCCATTCCCAAACCCATTACTCAACCAATCACAGCCTTAAGGAAACAGAGTTCATAAAAACTGAAAAATCCGATCAGTAAGTGGGGTTTTTTTTTTTTTGAGCTGGTCTTTTTTCTCCCTCTCTCTTTCAATAGGTATCCTCCTTTTAGAAACCCAAATTTTCAATTGCAACAGGTCTTGTCATAAATCAGTCAGACAGTTTTTAACTGTAAGTTCAAAGTTTGGCCCAAAGAATAAATACAACTTGAATTGCAGAAGCAAGAACACGTTACAGAGAGGAAGAGAACAAAAGCAAATGTGTACCTTTAGTAAATCAATCTCTTGCTGCAATTTCGAAGCATCCGGCAAACCAGAAAGCAACCAAAAAGAGTACCGTTAGCCAAATTAATCTTGTAGAGAAAATAGTAGTTATGAGAAGCTGAGCTACTTGAATAGCAGACATAGATGAGAGTTCACATCTCACTTTTGATGTCATAACCTAACACTAAACAGCATATTATCACCAATAAGGAAAAAGTTCCAAATGGAAGATGATTGTTTCGGATAAAATGGTGACAAGGAAAAAGTTTCAAATGGAAGATTGATTGTTTCAGGTCAAACAAAAAAGCTAAAGTCTAATAGAGATGCATGGTGCTTTCATTAGTACATCAACTTCGTGGGCGGAAAGCAATTCTAGAATTTTTTAAAGTAAAGAGACGGGTGCTCGGAATATCTTTGAAAAGGCCAAGTTCTCGGCGTCATGATGGGCATCAACTGATAAGACATTCGAGGGATTTCCCTTCTCCTTAATCGTTCTGAATTGCAGGGATGTTGCTGGGGATTGAAAATTACAGAGCGTTACTAATGGTGTTTTATATTAATTGTCTGAGAAGATTTCTGTATCGCTGTTCGGGGAATTGGAGTGATGTTTTTGGGGATTACAAATTAAAGAGTCTAGTGTTACTAGCGTTACTAAATGTCTAGTGTTAGTTGTCATTTTAAGAGGATGCCTTGTCCTCTCTTCCTTGTAATCGATTCTCAATCAATGAAACATTTATTCTTATTAAAGAAAAAAGATTGAAAACTTCAAGGACATTCTTTAAAACTTTAATGGTCCATAATAAGCATAGCAGAGAGAGACAGAGATAAGGGAGGGGGGATGTTGAATGCGGTTTCACTAGACTTTAAACTAGTTATATATAACTAAAACTCATCTGGTAAATTCAATCTGGTTAAATCGTAGGAGACCTGAGAATAAGCATAATCCAGAAAGACTGAAAATGAAAAGAGGTCAAAAAAATATTGAATTGGAAGATGGAACCAACAACCAATAATCTATTGCAACTAGCATTGTTGATTAAATCCATTATTAGATATTCTCGTGCATCATCCTCAGAGGAAAAACCCATTATTACAGCTTCAGATAATTTTTGCTTACAAATACACCAGATCATGCATTTTCAATCCAGTCTAGATTAGGTTCCACCATCTAAATATTTTAACCTCTTCCAGATGCACGGACCATTAAAATTAGAATAACAATATTCAACAACTTATTGTTTCTAGGTAGATTAAAAAATCAATTACTGTGGAACCTCAACTCATTGGTCCTTTGGTTATCTCAAATTGCAAGGGGAATACAACAGATATGCCTACTATAACAACTCCTAAATTTCTTTGTTTTATATAGAAAACAGCTGCCAAATATGTTTAGAATAATAATTAGCTGACGTTTTAGGCTGCCACACCAAGACAAGGCAAGTTGGTATATAGCACTTAGGTTTTCGTCCTTAATTATTTATCAATAACAGCGATACATTTGAGCTGCTAGACATTGCAATCTAGTCTTCATGTTTTCTTAGATGATTAATGAGCTTTCCAGTTTTCAAGTCTTTCACTATTGCCATGAGGACCTCGCTGAGATTTAGACAACTTTAAAATTCCCAAGTTCAGAAGGAAAAAGAATTTTATTTTTCTTTTTAAGAAGATCCAATCTTGATGGTACTTAAACCATGAACTTTAAAGCAACAACAAAACCTAAATGATTTTAAAATTAACTACGCACGACACTTCTGAATTTCACTTTTTTCCTTCAATTAGCATAAGAGAAACAGAAGAAAAAATTGAAACAGCGCAGAGGGCTTTGATCTAACCATTATGATGTTGAGATCCTCTTGAGCGATATTCTCCAAAGAAACCTGTTTAATTGCAACAAAGTCTGCTTTATCCAAATCCAAACCTTTGTAAACTCGACCATAAGCTCCTTTGCCAATCTCATCTCCAAGAATCTACACGAGATATAATCCAATAATGCAGGAGAAATAAACAATTAGAAAGAGTAGCAATGAAATACAAACTCCCAATCAGTTTATCAAAAGAAATTGAAGCTTTTCGATGCAGCTTTTTAGTCTTTTTTTCTTTTTCCCCCCTCTTTTGCTTTCTTTCTTTTTCCTGCTTTTTGAGGATTCCTTATCCTCTTTCCTTAGTAATTGCTTTTATTGATTTCCTACTGAGTTTTGTCCACTGGCCCTAGGAATTTTTGAAGTGTTAAGGATCAGAAATCTTTTGAAAGAGATACAGTTGGAGCCTAAAGGACTAGCAACTATTCATCGTCACAACAAGTCTGCTATAATATTGCCCACAATATGATTCAACATAACAAAAAAACATCTGTTTAAGTGTCTATACACTTCATAAAGGAGAAAATCGAATCCGAGCAGATTCCAACTCCTTTTGTACCTACAAGTCAACAACTAGTAGACAAGCTTGGAATGCATAAAATCTACTATCTAGCACCAGCTTGAAGGGGAGCGCTAGAAACTCTAGTGAATAAATCTATGCTGCAAGATATACTTGTAAATCAATTTTATATTATTAGTTACCTTAATTTTTACTCTTTCTTTTTTTGAAAAAATTTCGTTACCTTAATTTAGCTCAGCCATAGATGGTGGAGTATTTTTGTTTATTTGTATATTATTAGCTAGCTGCCTTACTTAGATTAGGCTAGAAAGTCAAATTTTCTTTTGTATAAAACTGTGTAGCCACTGACTAGACATGAATGAAAAATATCATCCAATTCAATTCTGATTTCCTTCACCAACAAAGAACCAAACTCCTACTTGAGAGCCTCTTTAGCTACTTCTTCACAATTCATTTTAAGTCTATCAAAAGAGATAGAAAAACAAACTAAAAATTACAGAGTGGTCACAATTAATCAAATAGGTCCCAATTCAAATTTGTTCTCTTTTTTTTTTTTCTTTTTGCACCAAAATTGAATTGACAAAAACTGAGAAATTTCATAAATTTCAGATAATTCAATTTGCAACTGTACCAATTCAACTCAAGCACTATTGACATTGCAATTTTCCATTTTCTAAATCGACATTTTAGGCCAAGAAATAGCGTCAGAATTCAGAATTTAGAAATAACTTGGAAAGAGAAAAGATCAGCTGTAACTAAAAAAAAAAAAAAAACCCAACCAAATACGAAGCTGAAAAATTCAAAACTCAAAATTCTTACATATTTATTGTCGAGGGTCTTCGACTTGTGGAAATGCAAGGACGTACTTTGGCGAGACATCTCTGCGGCAGTTGGAGGGCAGCGTCAGAAGAAGACGACGACGAAGAAGAAGAATCGGTCCATTTTCCGCTGGCTGGCAGAGAAAGGACGCAAAAGGTTAGGGTTCCGATCAGAGAAATGGCGACATGGCAGAGGGCGAGGAACTCCGGTGAAGAGAGAGAAAGAGACACCGACGGAGGAGAGAGAGAGAGAGAGAGGGAGGAGAGAGAAAGTGGCCGCAGGGAGGGTACAATCGGAGGGGAAGAGAGAGGGGTTAATTCTTTAAGGCGGGGTCGCCTTGGTGGCATAATAATGATTATCGAGAAAGAATTATCGTATTATTGTAGTACTTTCATAGAAAAAAAAAAATTAAGAACTTTATTTTTAGAAGCATTTTAAAAAGAAAAAATTTGCTCTCACTTTATGCACTGTTTCAAAAGAAACGGAAAAACAAAAAAACAAAAAAAAAACAATACAAAACAATACAAAACAAAATCCTTTTAAAAAAGATAGTAGCTGTAATGTTAACTTCCCGTTCTTAATTCAAAATGAAATTTTTAATTTAGTATTGATTGATGTTTTAAAATTTTATTATAATTTTTATTAATTTTTTATAAAAAGATCAAAATTAAAATAAAAAATTTGAGTTTCAATTAAAATATCAAATAAAAAAAATGAAAATAAATTTATTTAATATTGTTTTTCTAAAAAGCTCAATAATTAAATGACTAACCTAGAAAAAAATGAGTTAAAAGAAATAACAGGTGAGAGAATAATAGGGCACTTCTGGGATGGAATGTTTCACTTTCAACCGACTCAAATTGCTTCTCCAAAAAAAAACTACTCAAAAAAATTAAAAATTAAAAATAAAAACCAACTCAAACTGCCATTCCTGAAAAAAATGACAAAAGAAAAGGAAAATTTCAAGTTGTCATCAATAAACAAATAAACAAAGTGTAAATAATCCAGGCATAAAAAAAATGGCACCTAATGTCAATGTCCCCCCAAAGAGATATTTTAAAAAGGGATAGAGAGGGAAATAGCATAATTTAGGGTGGAACTAATAAATTATAGCATATTTTAAATACAAATGTATAAACTACCGAAAATGCTCCTCTTCTACTCCAACCGAGAACCTACAGCTACCTCACCATTGCATTCGTCATCCCGCCGTCATTGGCGACGTCGCAAGAACTCAACATGGTCCATCATGTTTACTCCCCACCATCCATTCCTAAGATCATCGTGATTTTGCCTCGTCATGAGTCCACTGGAATCGTCGTCACTGGAGTTTACGAGTAGATGTAGATCTCCACCCACATCGCAAGCATATCTCCCCTGCGAGATCATTGTTACCTTTTCATGAAATCTTCGGTCACAAGATCATCGTTAGTCCAACTGTAGCTGCCGGAGAATATCGCGACGATTACCGCCCAAGATCTATCTTGCCATCGTCGTCAAATTGTGACCTGATCTCTTCGTCGATGTTGCCGTCGTGATCTGGTCTTCCTCCAACGCAGCACCATTGGTAACGGGAGTGAGGGAGAGAGACACAGAGAGAGACACTGTGTGTAAAAAAGTTTGGGAGAGAGAGATAGGATGGATGAGGGTACAAGTAGAATTTTAGTACTTATTTTAAAGAAAAAAAACATAACTATGCTCTAATTTATCACAACTAGAAAAACGTGCTCTAAACTTTATTGATATGAACAGAATATGTTACACACTATAATTTCCCTTTTAAAAATCATTTTTACGGTGGTCGAACTAGTAGTAATTGAATACAATGGCTTTTAATACCATCGAGTTTAAATCTCTTCTTTTATAAATTGGCGAAGAAATCTTTTTTTTTTTTTTTACATATATAATATAGATTGAAAAGTTATTTATTATTATTCCAAGAGAAGTACTCCATTGTTGACTTAAAAATCAATTTATAATATTTGTCTTTTCCTTTGTTTTTCAAGTTTTCTGTTTTGGGGATTGATCAACCAAAAGAATTATAAATAAATAATAAATTGACATCAAATTTTACGACATAATAATTATTAGCACTCCAAAAATTTGGGAAAAGGCCTAGTTTAGATGTTTGGCATGAAACAAGGACAACAAGGGGGAAAAAATAATAATAAGGAGAGGAAAAAATGTGGTCTTGTTTGAATCGAATGTTCACTTTCAAAAGAAAAAATTTTTTTGTTTTAAATGAGAAAATCTTTTCATTTTGAGAATAAGTTGGTGCTTGAATATATAAAAAAAATTTCTTACAAACAAAAAGTCTGGAATGAGAAAAAAAAAATGTGTTAAAAATTGTACATTATGAGAAGATTTCAAAAATATTTTTTTCTTTTCTAAAATGATACTATACAAAGTAAGTTTGAAAACTATGTAGTTTACCTTTTTCAAACTAAGAGAATGATTGAAAAAAAAATTAGGAAAAACATTCTTTTGTAAAAAATTTTCAATTTTCAAAATTAGATATGTCATTCAAACAAGTAGTTAGTTTTTTTTTTTATATTGTTCAGTAGCATAAATGGGAGAAAATAAAAAAGTTGTATGATTAATATTGTGTTCATCTATCTATATTCTTTTACTTTAAAAGTAGAACAGAAAGTAATTTTAATAATTATTGGTAGATTTAAATTTTCTCCTAATATTATCTATCTACATTTTTACTTTAAAAGTAAGGACAAAAAGAAATTTTAGTAATTATTAGTATACTTAAATTTCCTCCAATATTATATGATTAAGGTTGTAGGTTCTACTATAAATTTTATCTTATCATATTTTCATTTTCCTCGTGTTTCCATACTTACCAAACAAACTATTGTATAAATTTTCATCTAATAATTTTACAAATGAATCTAGGGTTAATTTCATTAATAGTACCTGTAGAAATTTTATTATTAAAAATAGTATCACTTTTTTTTCCCTTCATTACTAGCATTTAATGAGGGGGCCTAGTAGCATTTAATGTATATCAAATTACGGGTTTACCCTCATCTCCTACAAGCTCAAATATCCCTCTCCCTCGCATAGCCCAAAAAAATTTTTCAAACCAACATCTACAGTATTTTAGAGAGAGAAAACTGAAATCTAAAGAGAGAAAGAGTTACTACCCACCGGAATCTTTTTTTTTTTTTCACTTTTCCGCTTAGCCCCCCAACCATTTTGAAACCCAAATGTTTATATAATAGAGAGAAACTTCTATCTAAAGAGAGAAACTTCCATCGAAAGTTTTTTTTTTTTTTTTTAAATCTAACATTTTTGGCCATTTTTGAGTAAAGGTCATAAACATTATGACCACCTGGTCATAACCGTTATGATCAAATTTTTTTTTAATCTAACATTTTTAGCTATTTTTGAGTAAAGGTCATAACTATTATGACCACCCGGTCATAACCGTAATGATCAGGTATTTTTTTTAAATCTAACATTTTTTGCCATTTTTGAGTAAAGGTCATAACGATTATGACCACCCGGTCATAACTGTTATGACCAGTTTTTTTTTTAAATTGAACATTTTTGGTCATTTTTGAGTAAAGGTCACAACGGTTTTGACCACCCGATCATAACCATTATGACCAATTTTTTTTTTAATCTAACATTTTTGGTCATTTTTGAATAAATGTCATAACCATTATGACCATATGGTCATAACCATTATGACCAGTCTTTTTTTTTAATCTAACATTTTTGGCCATTTTTTGAGTAAAGGTCATAATTATTATGACTATCCGGTCATAACCGTTATGACCAGTTTTTTTTTTAAATCTAACATTTTTGGCTATTTTTGAGTAAAGATCATAACTATTATGACCACCCGGTCATAACCGTTATGACCACACTGTTATGTCCTGTACTAAAAAATGATCAAAAATGTTATATTTTTAAAAAAAAAAAAATTTTAAACATAGGTCATAACTATTATGACCGGATGGTCATAACAGGAATGACCTTTACTCAAAAATGACCAAAAATGTTAGATTTAAAGAAAAAAAAACTTTCGATGGAAGTTTCTCTCTCTAAATGGAAGTTTCTCTCTTTAGATGGAAGTTTCTCTCTATTATATTAAGATTTGGATTTCAAAATGGGTGGGGAGCTAGGCGGAAAAGTGAAAAAAAATAAGATTCCGGTGGGTAGTAACTCTTTCTCTCTCTAGATTTCAGTTTTCTCTCTCTAAAATACTGTAGATGTTGGTTTGAAAAAATTTTTAGGCCATGTGAGGGAGAGGGATATTTGAGCTTGTAGGAGATGAGGATAAACTCGTAATTTGATATATATTAAATACTACTGGCCCCACATTAAGTGCTAGTAATGAAGAGAAAAAAAAGTGATATTATTTTTAATAATAAAATTTCTACAGGTGCTATTAATATAATTCCCTTTTATAATCTTATAAACTTAGTTCGAACATTATGTAAGCCATGTGGGACATATGCTAATAAAATCATGGTTGCATAATAATATAGTTCAGAACTCAAAAAAAAAAAAAGTAAGATTTTGTTTGAATCGTGAGAATGAATAACATGTACAATGAAGCTCACATTCGAGAATGTGCATTAATATGTAAATTAAGTGAAAATTAACATGAAAAATGCATAATATCAAACTTCTACGGCATATACTTAAAAAATATATATTAGTCTCACTTCGTATTGTTACAGATGTAACTATCTAACTTTGTCTCTTAACTCATTAGCTATTTTTATAAGAAGTTGAATTACACAGCCATTAATTAGAAGTCTAAAATGTGACCTTCATTATTCCTAATGCAATGATTGTGTAAAACCATTCTATATTTTCTTCTTCTTTTTTTTTTTTCTTTCTTTTTTTTAAACGACGGATCATGGACATGACTACCAAAGGCGAGTGGGAGCTCCTAAAAAGTATGGATCTCACAAGGTTTTTAATCCTTTTTGTTTTCATTCCCTCTGGAAATCACTCTAACAAAACATCATAGTTTTTTATTTTGTTTAATAGTTTAGTTTAATAATGTTTTAAATTGTACTTAAAATACCTCGTATTTTAGAAATTATAGATGCCAAACCACTTAATTGAAAACTATTAAAACCCATTTGGGGCAACATTTTCGGACGATAAAATGTCATATGGATTCAAAATTTTCAACTTTATATCAAACTTTCTCTATCTCTCTCTTTTTCAAAAAAAAACTCAAACTTTAAAAATATATAATTTTTTATTTCAAATCAAAATGAAATGATTCTTGTGTTACAACGCTCCCAAAAACGAGATAAATAAGGCAATATCCATTTTGCATATTTTTTTTCGAAACATATTTCAAATTTTTGTACTTTTTACTATACCATAAAACTTTTCCAAAAGTCTTACCCACAAACACACATTTCCAATTCAACCTCCAAAATACCATCTTCAAACGTTCACACAAACGGGCCTTAGTGTGCATTTGTTTAAATCATTTTATCAACTGAGACATATTCTATCTAGATAGTCCATTTACATATATATTTGGTTTCTTCTCATTTCAAATACTCTATTTAAATTGTCTATTTTAAAATAGGTCCAAATAAAAATAAGCATCATCTCAAACATATCATATTTGGAATCATATTATAAAGTGTTTCTAGATGATTCATTTCAGATGGTTTTTTCTTTTTAATTCACTCCTCTCTCGCTCTCTCTTCTAGCACTTTTTATAATTTTCATTTTCTTTAATATTTCTAATTCATTTTTTTAATTATATTTATGCATTTATATTTTAATAGTTTTTAATTAATTATTTTTTGAGTATAAGTTATTGAACATCAAATCATCTTGAGTTGTAAATACTTTATAGTTAAATACTACTTTCAAAATTTTCTCATTTCAAATGACAATTTTCAACAATTATCCAAATAAAAATGGAAATATTTTTTTTTCTAGATATTAACATTCATTATATTGATATGTTACTTTTTGACTTGAGCTTTTGGCTCACCCTTGTTTTGTTAATGGTTAGTTTGGATCAGACATTCACTTAATATTGTATTCCAATGTAATGGAAGTGGAATGTGCGTTTCGACTGTTTACATTTAAATAGTCATTCTAAAATGCATTGGTAAGAGAGAGTGTGAGTGATGTAATTAGAAAAATTGGATAGAAAAAGAGAATAAATGAATGGTAAAATGATTGGATGTACTATTCAAATGCATGTGTATTCAAATACAACATATGTAGGAACCAAATAAGCATTACATTATATTAAAGTTAAATGTGTTATTTTCCCCTTTTAGAGTTTTGCATCCTAGCTATAGAGTTATGTTTCAGTTGCCTTCGCATTCAAACTTTCAAGATGAATAAGTTGGTATTGATTCTGTTGTTATTTATGCTTTGTTTGGTAGGTAGAAAAGAGAAAGGAAGAAAGTGAGGGGAGGGCGAAGTAGTGGGAAAATATTAAACTAGCTTGTTTGGTAGGAAGGATGACAAGAAGCAAAGGAAAATTGAGTGAAAAAAAAAATGTAATTGGACCCACAAATTCAATTTCTTCAAAAGTGTGAGCAAAACTAAAATCCACCAAATAAATACTAAAAAATTTTTTTTTTCTCATTGCTTTTAAAAGACAATAATATAGATAAATAAAATAGTAATTACACAATAATTTTATTTTCTTTCCTTCTGTCATACTAAACAATATAAAGGAAAAACAAAATCTTTAGTCGCCTACTTATTTTCTATCACTTCCATTTTCCTTTCCCTCTTGTTTTATTTCTTACCAAACATAGACTTAGCTTGCATTTGGTTCGCTAGTTGGAGATGAAAATTTTAAGTTAGAGTTAGTTGACTTTTCAAAAACTAGTTATAAATTTTGTTGACTTTTCAGGGGAAAAAAAAAACAAAAATTGAGATGAAAATAAGGTATAATTTAGTTAGATTTAAATTTAAATGCCAAACAATATCTTAATTTTAAGGTATTATGTATTAGTGTATATAAATTGTATTAGTAGACATTATCCAAGAGTCTATTTATTGGAGAAAGATTGTAAATAATTGGACTATTTTAATATTACTTATTAATCAAAGTTTCCAAAACAATACATCTTATTAGTCATTGTTACACTAGACTCGAAGACTAGATATCGTTACTGATGGCAATAAACTTAGGTGAAACAGTTTGAGTTAAGATTTTAAGTTGAGTTGAAGATAAGTTGAGTTGAGCATTTGATAAAAAGTTTGAGTTGAAAAGTTTAACTTGAATTGAGTATTTGGATGTAAAACGTTTGAGTTGAAAAGCTTCAATTGAGTTGAGCATTTGGATGTATCAAAGTTTGAGTTAAAAAGTTTAACTTGAGTTAGGGCCCTATTTGAATGAAAAATATTTGAGTTAAAAGTTTAACTTGACGAACGCGAGTTAACATATCATTATAAGTTGTGAATGAAAAATTGAAAAAAATAAAATAAATTAAAATAAAAACACACATCAACAACATGCATGAAAACCTTTTCCAATATTTCTGACATAGGCATAAAAAAACAACAACATGAATATTCACGAAGTTGCTAACTAAAAATGCTAATAAAAAAACATGAAATTCTCCCCCCAATCTGATTTAAATAGATAAAAATGGGCTTGATTTCAAGTGGATTTATATCATGGATTTCGTTGATATCTGTCCCACATATCATCGGTCAATATATCTCTCAGCTGATTCATTGTACCATTTCTCGATGTATCTTGATGCCTTCCTGTACTTGGCCTTGTATCATTAACCCCCTCGGCCAACATGTAATCCACGTTAACATCGACATGTCCACCGACAGGCACACCATCTGCCGCATACTCTTCAAGAATAGGATCCCCAACCTGTACCATCCTTATGAAATTATGAACAATCGCATACACCATTGGTTTCTTCATGGGATAATTGTTGATGCCTTTAAGTATTTTAAATCTTGACTTCCATACACAAAAAGTTCTCTAAATACAATTCTATAGCGATGACTGCGTGTAGTTAAATACTTCCCTGCGGTTGCCTAATCCGACGCGACGTCTTCGATATTCAGGTAAATGATACATCTCTTATTGAAATGGACTAAGGAAACAATCCTTATTCGCATAGTCTGAATCGGCTACGTAAAATTTTCCTTCGAAGTAAACATGGCATTATCAATATAAATTCAATATTTTGTAATTACTTGTACATTTATAAATAGTCATATCATATGATAGATTATCTTATTAGGTAACGGTATTGGGAAGCTGTAAAATGCTATTGCTTCTTCTAATATTTTAGCATCATGATAAGATCTCTCGTACTCAGCCAACATATATGTAAATTTCATATCAAATGAACGGGCTGCTAATACATTCTGCGAGTTTACACCTTTCCGATTAATCAATGCTTCAGAATTTTCCTCGCCTGGCATACATGATACGTATGTTCTATCTATAGCGCCAATACAATCTACATGAAGAAGTCAAATGTTGATCATTGCTACCGACATTAATATCACGTGTTGAATAAAAAATATTGTAGTTTCTATTTTTTTATAATTCATTAATACGATCATATAATACGATGATATCGATAACGTACATCAAACCATAGCCCATATTTGTAGGAATGCTTCATAATCAAATATTGAACCTCTTTGTAGTCAGGCTGTCTGATAAATTCATCTTCTATAGCACAAATAGCCGTCAACAATTTAAAGAACCAACGTGAAATTGTCTCTCTAGAATGCTGGAACAAATAAGAAACGTGTCTGTTCATTGCACTTTGTGCACAAATGGATAAAAAAATGAATAGCTGCTCGTCGATAATCATGTCACAAGTTGGCCTCAATAATTCCCTACTACTTAATACGTAACTTAGTGCTTTGAATGTATTTGATTTCATACTGATCAAATCTTGAATAATTTCTTTTTGAAATATAATTATTATATTCGAAATTACTTTTTTTTAAAATCCAAATATCAAAATTTATAATTGTGTATACTAATTTAATATTGTGTTAGAGATACTCTTAGTTATATAATATAAAGTTATGATAGAGTTAGGATTAAAAAAAAAAAAAAAGATTAGGCTCTGTTTGGACCGCGTGTCTGTTTTCGAAAATGAAAATTTTCTTATTTTAGATGAAAAACCATTTGTTTCGATGACAAGTCCGATTTTAAAATTGGAAAATTTTTATAAAAAAGTGTTTTTTTTTTTCCAATTTTTCTATCACTCTCTCATTTTGAAAAAAAAAAGTATCTCATTTTTAAATTTATTTTCTATATTACCTTTTTGGAAAAAGAAAAGAAATCTTTTTAAAATTTTCTTACAATACACAATTCCCAACACCATTTTTTCTCATTTAAAACAACCTTTTATTTTAAAAAAAAGGGAGAGGCTGTGGTAGAATCTCTCCCAGAGACCCTATCGGTAGAGCTCTTTTTTTAACCGTTAGATTTTAATCGATCGGTTAATATATTATAGGTATATCATTGTTATCATAGACCTTACCTCATATAAACTTTCCCATCTCAAGTCTTCTCCGCCGTCGTTGACTTGTCCACCGCCGACGACCGACGCCAGTGACTCACCCCGACGCTGGCGACCACCCCGACGCCGTCGACCCACCTCCGATACTTTTTTCGACCGCCGGCATCCCTTTCTCTCTCTTCTCTTCTCTCTTCCCCTCTCTCTCTTCCCCACCCCGGCCCACCCAGCCTCGACGGCCCCGACCACCCCAGCCCCGGCGACCCACCTCCGGCCCCAACTCCGACCGCCGACGACCCCCCATTTCTTTCTCTCTTCCCCTTTCTCTCTCTTTTCTCTTCCCCTCTCTTTCTCTTCTCTCTTCCCCTCTATCTTCCCCTTTCTGTCTCTTTTCTCTTCCCCTCTCTCTTTCCCTTTCTCTCTCTTCTCTCTTCCCCTCTTTCTCTTCCCCACCCCGGCCCCACCTAGCCCCGGCGCCCCGATACCCAAGCCAGTTCCCCCCTCCCCGTCGGCCCCTCGGCCCCCAGCCAGCCTGGCGCCCCCCTGGCCGCCCCCCCGGCGCCCCCTTCCCCATCAGGCGTGAAATCGCGATTTTGCGATTTTGTGATTTTGTGACTGATGGGGAAGGGGGTGCCGGGGGGGGGGGAGCAGGGGAAGAGAGAGAGAAGGGAAGAGAGAAGAGAGAAGAGAGAGAGGGGAAGAGAGAAGAGAGAGAGGGGAAGAGAGAGAAAGGGGAAGAGAGAGGGGAAGAGAAAAGAGACAGAAAGGGGAAGAGAGAGGGGAAGAGAGAAGAGAGAGAGAGAGGGGAAGAGAGAAGAGAGAGAAAGGGGAAGAGAGAGAGAAAAGGGGGTCGTCGGCGGCCGAAGTTGAGGCCTGAGGTGGGTCGTTGGGGTTGGGGTGGTCGGGGCCGTTAGGGTTGGGGGGGCCGGGGTGGGGAAGAGAGAGAGAGGGGAAGAGAGAAGAGAAGAGAGAGAAAGGGGCGCCGGCGGTCGAAAAAAGTATCGGAGGTGGGTCGACGGCGTCGGGGTGGGTCACCGGCGTTGGTCGCCGGCGGCGGAGAAGACTTGGGATGGGAAAGTTTATATAAGGTAAGGTCTATTATAACAATGATATATCAACCGTTCGATTAAAATCTAATGGTTAAAAAAAGAACTCTACTGATAGGGTCTCTGGGAGAGGCTCTATCACAGCCTCTCCCTAAAAAAAAAATTTACATATCTAAACACCATTTTATTTTTAAAATGAAAACTTTCTTATTTAAAACAAAAAAATTTTCCTTTCTAAAATGGACATACAATCCAAATGGGGCCTTTTATTCATTTTGAGAATAAATGGTGTTTGGATGTGTAAAAAAAAATTTTCTTTTTGAAAACAAAAAGTTATTTGGAATGAGAAAAAACAATATTGGGAATAATGCACTATAAGAAAATTTTAAAAAAATTCATTTTCTTTTTCTAAAATGGTATTGTATAAAATATGTTTTGAAATATGATAATATTTTTTTTTAAATGAGAAGAAAGATAAAAAAAATTAGAAAAAAAATATTTTTTTGCAAAAATATTCTTATTTTGGAAAATGGAAATTCCTTCTCAATGGAGGGTGGGATTATGATATATTCGTATATTCTTATGTATCATATACTTATCTCAATATATATATATATATTCATAAGTAGTAATGTCAAAATCTTTATTTTTTCGACCCTTGTTATATTTTTATTAATAAATATAATTAATTAATGTAATAATATTTTAAATATTTATTAATAAAAAATTATAAGTTATATATATAAATTACATAAATTATTATTTAAAAAATTAAGATTATAAGGGATGGGATTGATTTTTTTTTTTATATAAAATATTGGAAACCCACCAAGGAACAAATTCCACGGCTTAAAAAGCAATAAAATTCCAAAACCCCGCAATTAGTTGGACGAAATTATAAATTCCGCCGGAGTTCCGTGCGCAAACCCTGCTGTCAGTGCCGGAATTCCATAGAAAACACCACGTCCGGCCAAAAAAAAAAAAAAAAACCAAACTTGAAATAAAGAATTGATTTTACGTCACAGAGGGGCATATATCCAAAGTGGTAAAGGGTTAGCGTTGAATCTTTCTTCTTTCTTCCAAAAAAAAAAAAAAAAAAGAAAATAGAAAAAAAATGAATGAGGAGAGGGTTTCGTGAGTTAGGCATAGTTTTTCCTTTTCCTTTTCCTTCTTCTTTGGCGCCGTCTTTCTCATTCTTCTCCATTCGTTCTTCTTCTTCTTTATTTTCGTATCAGACGCCGTCATTTTCCTGTTCTTCTTCTTCATCCGCCGCCGCCGTCGCCGTCGCCGCCGCCATGGGTTCGCAGGACGTGGAGTGGCCGGCCAAGCGCGTGAGGGACACCTTCATCAAGTTCTTCGAGGACAAGAACCATGTCTACTGGAAGTCTAGCCCTGTCGTCCCTCTCAACGATCCAACTCTCCTTTTCGCCAATGCTGGTCTGCTCAACTCCTCATTCATTTCTGTTTGTTTCTCGCGAAATTTTTTTCATTTCGTGAATTTCCCGCTTTATTTGCAAATACCTCATACGCCGATTTTAATTTATTTTATTTTTAACCATAAAAGCTGAAATTTACTTGAACTCCAGTTGTTTTGTGAATTTTCGATACTGAATCAGTGGTATCGCATTTTTGTTAATCTGTTTGGTTCTTAGGAAAACGAGTGTGGATTTTCCTAATTCCACCATGCATTTTTTCGAGTTCTTTTACACTCTTGTGAACTGTCCGACACACACACACATACATATATTTGTACTTCTTGTTTCTGGCGAAAATCTGAGTTTTCAATTAAACGTCGTTTGTAATTTTAAGTTTTTTGTGAATTTGCCTCTTTGAAACCGTGATTTTGATTGAGAAAGAGACATTTTTATCCGTTTGGTACTTGGGAAAACTCTGAGAAATTTCGATTTTTTTTTTAAACCTAACCTGCTCTGGTTATTTAAGTTGCTGTGAATTCTTCTTTTTTGCTTTACTTTATTTGACAGAAGAAATTTGAATAACAGGGATGAATCAGTTCAAGCCGATATTTTTGGGGACGGCGGATCCGAATACTGCGTTGAGCAAGCTGAGTCGGGCTTGCAACACTCAGAAGTGTATTCGAGCGGGTGGGAAACACAATGATCTTGATGATGTGGGGAAAGACACTTACCACCACACCTTCTTTGAGATGCTTGGCAATTGGTCTTTTGGTGATTACTTCAAGAAAGAAGCCATTGAATGGGCTTGGGAACTTCTCACGAAGGCAAGTGTTGGTTAAAATTGCATAGGTTTGGTAGTTATTACTGTTTTGGCTTTCTAATTTGACTTGAATTTAAATTGAGAAAGAGACATTTGTTACTATGAGTAGGCCAACATAGCTGAACTGTTAGTCTGGCTTAATTTGAGTTGAAAGGATGTGATTTGTTTTAGTTTCTGGGTTTTGGGTATTGTTAATTCTTGGTGGAATTTTTTATTTTTATTTTTTTTTATTGTTGGTGGATTAGTTTAAGGTCTTCCATCTTCTTGAGGATTTCTCATCCTTCTTATTTTGTACTGATTCAAAAGTTATATTGAAGGATGTGGTTTTGGAGTTTTGAAAAGTTATACGGATTAGTTCAAAATGAACTGCGTAATTGAGCTTCTTCTTTTTTTTTTTTTGGTTGGGTTTTAAATGTTAAAATCAAAGGTCATTTTATTTATATCCTCTTGCTTCCTCTTGTTTTTCACCAATTTGCGGAATCTTTTTACCAAATGTTTTATGAAATAATTTCTGCTCCAATGCATTTTCACTTGCAACCTTCTGCATTTGTGATAGCTTATACCTCTTTGCGAATAAATTTGAATTTTGGCATTGGGACTATATACCAAAGGTTAATGGTAAAACTTTGGAATTTAGGTGAAGAATCCAGTTCATTTCCAACATGTCAAGACATTGTTATTGTTATTGTTATTATTTTGGTATCATTACATGTTTACTCAATTTTACGACCTGCTTTGGTTGCTTTCTTCTTGTTGGCTTAAAATCCTAGCAGTTCTTCGCTTCAGATTGAGATTTTAATTGCTTATTATATTTCTTCATTTCCTGACCTACAGGTTTATAAGCTTCCCACTGATCGGATCTATGCAACCTATTTTGGTGGTGATGAGAAAGCTGGCCTTGCTCCTGACAATGAAGCCAGAGATATATGGCTCCAGTTTTTGCCGGCTGGACATGTTCTGCCTTTTGGCTGTAAAGTATGCTTTTCTTCCACTGTTTTGTCTTGCTTTGTGTGATGAAAAATTCGCCACTATGTCTTTGAATTCTACATCACATTGTTAAATTGGCAGCAATATTTAGTTTCTCATTTTTACATTCTGAACAGGACAATTTCTGGGAGATGGGTGACACTGGTCCATGTGGACCATGCACTGAGATTCATTTTGACAGAATTGGTAACCGTGATGCTGCATCACTGGTTAACAACGATGATCCCACGTGCATTGAGATATGGAATCTTGTCTTTATTCAGGTAAATCTTCTTGTATTTCTTGTTAAGACTTTGTGCACTTTTCTTAAGTCTTTATGTGGTACTTGCTATCCCATATGTGAGGTTGTCAAGCAAATCAGCAACTGATAATTTGAATTCTGTTTTGAAGTTTATTTATCAAAAGCAGAAGACTTTCTTTTTTTTTTTTTTTCCCTTGATGATTTGTATTTCTAAGCCTTTTTTTTTTTTAGGGTATGTATGATTTCTAAGCTGAAATAACCTTGCTACACTTAGACTGGGTGATTCATTTTTTTTGTTGGGTGCAATATTTGCATAAGACGTAATTTTAATATATTGTCACCCCCCCCCCCCCCCCCCCCCCCACCATTCTTCAATAGTTTAACAGGGAAAATGATGGCTCCCTAAAGCCTTTGCCTGCTAAGCATGTTGATACGGGGCTGGGTTTTGAGAGATTGACTTCTGTACTTCAGAACAAGATGAGCAACTATGATACTGATGTGTTCTTACCCATCTTTGATGCTATCCAAAAGGTAAATCCGTTACTTCTTTTAGATGGTTTTTTGTTTTCCCTCTTTGTTGTGTCTTTTAAGTGGATTCCAGTAAATTATGTTTCTTAAAAAATAAATTATGTTTTATGTGTACATACATATATGTTTTTTTTTTTAATCAGATGCATACATATATGTTAATTCTTCTGCTCTTAGATCTTCACATATTCCTTTAAAATGACCTGTTTTCCTTTTCAATTTGTTTGCAGGCAACTGGGGCAAGACCGTATAGTGGGAAAGTTGGATCAGATGATGTTGACAATGTTGACATGGCATATAGAGTTGTTGCAGATCATATAAGAACACTTTCATTTGCCATTGCTGATGGTTCTTGTCCTGGTACAGAAACATAGTTCTGTTTTTTGTTTTGTTGTTTTTTTATTTTTTTATTTTGTTGTTTTTTTGTTTGTGCGTGTGTGTAAATCTTATGAGTGGGGTTGCAGACCTTCTCTGATTGAATGTGGTTGTGCAACTTTCTGCTTTTTCAAGTTTTTTGAAACCCCCTTTGATGCTTTTCTTCATAAAACGTAAAAGGAAGATAAGTAGCAAGATTTATTTTCCCATTTTTATGGTTCTAGAAATTATCACCAATGATACGATTCTTTTTAATACAGTTAAGATTCATATTTTTTTTCCCTTTTTTTTTTTTCGTTCAAAGTACGTATTTGTTCAACAATCTATAAAGAGTACACAAGGGAAGGGGGAGAAAAGGAAGAATAGGGCTCATTCTGTACATCGGAGAAATTCAAGAAAAGATGAAATCATTCTGAACCAAGAATGATTGTAAATTACCTTCCAATTTAAATTGTTGTTTTCTTCAAAAGTTGTTGTTTCTTGTCTCAGCTTAGTTTCTCAGGGAAATATGCTACAGTGGCAGTGGCAGTTTCAAGTGGAACTGGATATTTGATGTGCCATTTGAATGAAACATGTTACATTTTTTGATTGGTTGATTTGCTGGTTATCATCTAGAATGCATGACATATGCAGTCGCTAGTCTTTCTAGACTGGTCTTTTTACCAGGGTTGTTTTTGATGTTATATAGGGAGGTTTTTTTTTTCTTTTTCACTTCTGACATCTTACTTGCTACTAGGCAATGAGGGTCGTGAATATGTTCTCAGGCGTATTCTTCGACGAGCTGTTCGATATGGAAGTGAGGTCCTAAAAGCTCAAGAAGGATTTTTCCACGGGTAAAAAATGCTTGTCAATATGCTTCCATGACTACCATTCATCCAACAAGTTTAAAAGTTTAATTTTGTTTTCAAAGTTATGTTTCGGATAAAGATAGACCTTGCATTCAGTTTTCTTTCGATCTCTCTTAATTTATATTCATAGTTGGATAGGGATTCTATTTCATTTATCCCCAGCAAAATGTGCGCAGTCCTTAATATCTGTGATAAATACAGGCTTGTAAATATTGTGGGGAAAGTGTTGGGTGATGTTTTTCCGGAGCTAAAGCAATATGAGGTGCGCATCAGGGAAATAATAGCTGAAGAAGAAGCAAGTTTTGGGAAGACATTACTTAAGGTGAATGTGTTTGTTGTATGCATGTAAACCCCTTTTTATTTGTATTGGAAATGTATTTTGTTTCTGTTATTTGAATGTGTGTATATATTTTTATTTGAGGGCAAGCACCCCAAAAGGAAAAGTTCGGTTCTTGGGTTGTAGCTTGTTAAAAAAAAGGTCTTGGAATGAACAAGAGCTGAATTTTCTCATGAAGGTTGTTCGAGGAACTCTGATGTTGTTTCTCCTCTCATAACTTGTTGGTTCTTCATCCAAAATACAAATAGTCAAGTTGATGTAGCAGTCTAGCTTGTATGTGATGAACGGGTTAATGATTTATGCCACATCAACTTCTATGATTACTTTGTTTGAGACATTAAAATTTAATTTTAAACTTTCCTTTTCGTTTCCAGTTCATTGCACTGTGAGAAACCTTAGAAACATTTCTTTGTTGAGTTTGTCTATTTAGGAAGGGGGTTATCTTAAGGAGATGAAATTGGTAGTTTGGTTTGAGATCGTTTCTAGCTTTTATGCACCTTATTGAACCAGATTTATTTCCTTTCTTATATTCAATAAAAATTGACTTGATAATCTCTCTGTTTTGTTTAGGGGATTGAGAAATTTAAGAAAGCTGCTCAGGAACTTGAGGGGAAGACATTGAGTGGGCAGGTCAGTCTTATGCTGAATTTATCTTGCCCTTATCTTGAATAGGAGTTTTGTTTCCTACCTAAAATAAGAGCGAAGAAATGACATCATGTTTATCCCTGGTTCAATTAGTGGGGGAAAGATTTGTTTTCTTCACTTTGCCACTAAATTTGCTCCATATTATATCTTTGGAGTATAAGTTTCATTGATTTAGTCACTACGTTGTTTAAGTTTTGATTGCAGTTGATTTTCCAAGATAGCTTCAATTCAGATTTCTGAAATGACAAGTTAATGGATGTTTTACCCATATCACGAGTTAGAACACTGCTGGGCCTTAGATATCTGCAATTGAAAATTTCACCCCATTAACACAGAAGCCAAGACAACAAGATATTTTGGATTTCTTGCCCAATCTGTATAATAGTTAGAACTAACCTTGCACTTTCATAAAGTTGAAGTTTATGTGCTTGGTAACTGATGCTAAATGCAGATAACATAGATATTGAAATTAGATAGTGCACAAGAGTCAAGACAAGGTTTCATGAAGCGGACAACATAACGTAAAGAAAAATAACAAATGTTTGAGTTGTCATTAAAATTATATTGGCATAGGAAAAATATTTATTTCCTTTGGGGAATTGAGTTAATAGCTTATCTGTTATGGTATTTAACTCTGTTACTGTTCTGGCTGTAGGATGCTTTCATCTTGTGGGATACATATGGTTTCCCGTTAGATTTGACTCAGGTACACGGAGCTCATCAATGTTTTGTTGTGCTAAATATTTTGTGTATGCATCATACTTAGGATTTTTCCTGCAGTTAATGGCAGAGGAAAGGGGCTTACTAGTGGATGTCGAGGGCTTCAATAATGCCATGGATGAGGCAAGGGAAAGATCAAGGAATGCTCAATCTAAGGTATTATGTTTTTGCTTTGTATTTTCACTGTCTTGTGTCCGCATTCTAAATGACCTGTTTCCTTGATAGTGGGGCTAGTTACAAATTGGAGATCATAGAAGCCTAATGTGCAAAATTTTGTAACCGGCTCTTTAATGCAACAGAAAATGAATTTTCAAATGGGTTGGCACTCATGTCAATTTTATTGTTGTAACTGGCTCTTTAATGCAACAGAAAATGAATTTTCAAATGAGTTGGCACTCATGTCAATTTTATTCCAATGTTCTCGCAGCAATCTGGTGGTGCTATTAATATGGATGCTGATGCTACTGCGGCATTGCACAAGAAGGGGATTATTGCAACCGATGATAGCTTCAAATTTGTTTGGTTCAAGGTTAATGAACATGCATTGCTATTATTATTTACTCGTCCTTAGATATTTGATGGTTTACATGCTTTCTTTTAGTTGTTAGCAACTACTGTTTATTCCATGATACAAAGAAACATATCAAGCTCTGTTAAATTAGTTATTGGTAATTGCATATATTGTTCTTAGATTTTTTAATTTTATCATGGCTTAGAACGCCAAAAATGTCTTTAAGGTCAATACTTTTGTAATAAATCAATTACAATTGCAAAGGAAGATTGCAAGAATAGTTGGAGTGCCTAAACAGCTGACAGACTTCCTGTTTTAGCTACATCTCACAGGACTTCTTTTTTTGCGATTTAACTGACTTAATGGTTTAATTCTAAAATGACCATTCAACTGTGTGGATTTGATTATTGCAGTCACATCTTTTTACTTTTGTTAGAATTTGTCAAACGTCACCAAGGATACAAGTTTGCGCTTCTAAGGGGCAATTTAGATCTTATTCTGAGAGAATTCCTTTCTCCTTGATTGTCAGCGATTAGAAGGCTTGCTGTGATACATGATATTTTGTTTGTTTTGCTAGTTTCTGATTATATTTTACTCCTGATATGGAATGAACTTTATTTAAATAAAGTTACCTAAAAAATAGAACTTTGGGGATTGCACCAATCTATTTTATTTGGCACATTTCTTTGTATACCCATCTTTTCAGGGCCATGAAAGTTCAATAAAAGCAATTTACACTGGTTCTGAATTTTTGGAATGTGCTTCTGGCGGTGGTGATGTCGGTGTAGTTTTGGAGTCCACAAGTTTCTATGCCGAGCAAGGTGGTCAGGTATTGTGCTCTTGTATTGTTTGTGCAAAAGTTCTATAAGTTATTGCCGAAAATGTGTGTTCAAGAATCTTTGTTGTTATATATATACACGCACACTTTTTTTTTAAGAAACAAAGAAATATTGAGGAAATGAAAAAAAAAAAATCTGAATTTTTGTAAATTTTTAGTTTAATATATAGAAATTAATTATTTTAAATAGGATGTCTTTTGAATTTGGGCTTGTAAGATTTGAACCAGTTCTGTTTAAGGAAGTATTTTCTTCCTGATCTAGTGTGCTTATCTCTGTTACTAACTATAAATAATATAAACCTGAGTTCATTGAGATTGTTAGCTTGCATCAAGGTTTGTTTGTAGATCTGAGCTGGAAGTGGGGCAAATTTTGTGTGCGCACTAGTATATATGTATGTGCATAACAGGATATATAAGTATTATTATTAGGTAAACATATGGAACAAGTAGGCAAAAGAGTGATCTTATAACTTATTTGGAGGGATCAGGATCGTTATCTTGTAAATTGTTCTTTAAGTTTTTTTTATTATTATTTTTTTATCTGTAATCATTCCTCTTCCTATTTTAAATCTTGTAATTCTATTTGGAAGTCGATTCCTACTAAATTCAAGTGTTTAAGTGGCTGTTGGCGCTTGGTAACTCATGAAATGTTGCAAAGGAGAAACCCTCATCTTTCTCTTTCTCCAGGATGGTTTGCTGGGGCCAAAATGAATCTTTTGATCTTCTTTTCCTTCAGTTTCCATGGTCCCTACTTGACATAAAGTATTGGTGGTGCGGGTGGGTGCGGGTGCAGGGTAGTTGTGTTGCATTTCTTGGGTGATTCCAGGCGAATGTGTTGATCTGTTGAATGGTAATTTTAGTTTGTGGAAGAAATACTAGATGCAGTGAGTCATTGGAATGTAGTTGTTCTAGCGGTCACATCGGCATTGTGGCTAGAAAGGAAAAAACGTATTTTTGAAGAAGTGGAGGAAGATAATGGAGAGGTTTGGGAATGAGTTGAACATTCGCTAGCTTTGTCAGTTTTCAAGATCAAGGGATTGCAATCTTTCTCTTTTCTGATTTGTTGCGGGGCTGGGACAATTTTGTAACGAGACTCAGTTTGGGTGTTTCTTGTTCTTGGTGTTGTCTGTTTTTGTTTGTGTTGTTTTTCTATTAGGACTCTTTGTCCACTGCTTTACTTGAACAGGTACTTTTCTTTGTTATTAATGAAGTCGTTTTTTCTAAATAACAAAAAAAGAAGGCAAAAGAGTGTTTAAAACTCGGATTGAGTTTTGTGTATATGAGCACGTTAAGTTATCTTTGCTTCTTTGCGCATCTTTCATTGTTGTTCTGGTTGTAGATTTTTGATACTGGAGCACTTGAAGGTCCTTTTGGCTCATTTGAAGTTGTTAATGTTCAAATTTTTGGAGGTTTTATTCTCCATATTGGTCATTTCTCTAGCGAGAGTGGAAAGTTCTATGTGGGTGACAAAGTAATTTGCAAGGTAATTTATTCTGCTATCTGAAGACTGAATCCAGTTGCCAGTAACCCACTTAGCATGTGGCATGCTCTTTATGTTTGTGTGTGATACTAATGCAGTAAGTGAACTGTATATACGGTTGTGTCAATGCAAGCATATGTCTAAACTGTATTTTTAACTCTCTTGCACAGGTTGACTATGACAGACGTACGCTCATTGCCCCAAATCATACCTGCACGCACATGCTGAACTTTGCTCTTAGGGTATACTCAAATAACATAAGATTCGTAATTTTATTTTTCCTAACACAGCTGTGTTCTTAAACATCCTGTGATATGATTGAAGGAAGTACTTGGGAATCATGTTGACCAGAAGGGCTCTATTGTTCTTCCTGAAAAATTGAGATTTGATTTTTCTCATGGTATGATTGGCCTAACTTGCTGAGTTAGATTATTTATATTAGGTTATCTAAATTTGAGGCTGTGTAACGGTGTTTAAACTTTAATAGGTAAGCCAGTAGATCCAGAAGATTTAAGAAGGATTGAATCTATTGTGAATGAGCAAATTGAAGCAGAATTAGATGTTTATGCCAAGGAGGTATCCCTGGCAGATGCAAAGCGCATTAATGGTTTGCGAGCTGTCTTTGGAGAAGTAAGTTTCTTATGTTGATATTGTTCTCTTCTCATTTTCTTTTTCTTAGTTTTGCTATTATTTATTTACTTTTGGAAAACAATATCCGGATTATGTTATTTCAAAATGTATAAATGTAGGTCTACCCTGATCCAGTTAGAGTGGTAGTCGTCGGGAGAAAAGTTGAGGATCTTCTGGCTGATCCGGAAAATGATGAATGGTCATCAATTTCAGCAGAACTGTGTGGAGGTGAATGCTTGTAGTTGTTAAACTTTTATTGGGATCTGTATCAATTTCAGCAGAAATGTTTTTCCCTGAAGTTTGGCTTTCTTGTCACTGTTAATTTTACACTTTTGGATATGCAATAGGGACCCATATATCAAATACAAGAGAAGCTAAGGCTTTTGCCCTTTTATCTGAGGAGGGAATCGCGAAAGGAATTCGAAGAGTTACTGCTGTCACAACGAACTGTGCTTTTGAGGCAATTAGGTTTGCCAAGTCACTTGAGCAGGAAGTAGATGATGCGTCTAAGGATGAAGGAAGCTCGCTAGAAAAGGTAGTCATTTCCACCACCTCCCCCTTTTCCGCTGCATTCTGTTTTGTTTATTTAATTTTCCTTTTCTGCTCCATTTTCATAGAAATTGTAATACGAGCTGTCCATCCATACTATAGGCTCGAACATGTCTTAACCTTTTTTTTTCCTATGGTTTAATTAATGCATCTAGTTATTCCATTATTTGACTAGTTTTGTGTAACAGTTATGTTGTACATATCTTGTTTGCTTAATTTCCCTTGGATTGTACTTTCAATGTCATCATCCATCTTTCCATATATTTCCTCGGTGTATTTGCGATCCTTGGACCCAACGATTGGATAGGACTTGGCGTGGTCAAACCTTTTACTTAGTTCGGTTATCTATGCTTTATGTTTTTGTATATTTCCTTGCATCCAATATTTGTGATATTCCCTTCGTTTAGGCACATGTTTTGGTACATTACGAATCAAATGGTTGTCATATAACATAGCATATCTGTTCCCTCGTTTTTGCTTTAGTTTTAGTATATTTCATATCTACTTTTTATCACACTGCATGTTACTAGTATTCTTACAATTAATGCAGCTGATAATATTGTGTCTTTTCAGAAAGTTGCTTCTTTGAAAAATCGTGTGGATTCTGCACTAATTCCTGCTGCCAAGAAAGCCGATATTAGGAGCAAGATTGCCCTTCTTCTGGTATTGCAATTAAGCCAATTAGAAACTTTTTTTCTTTTTTTTGCCTCTTATTTCAATTTATGCTCCCTCTATTCTTCTGCTTAATCTTGTTGTTGAATGGCTTTAACAGAACCAAGTGAAAAAGGCGCAAAAGAAGATTGCTGAAGAAAATCTTCAGAAAGCTATCCAGGTTACAACTATGATTGCTGATAATGCTGTGTCCGAGGGAAAGGCATTCTGCATATGCAATGTTGATGTTGGCTTGGACGTAAATGCAGTCCGAGAAGCAGTCTCAAAAGTCATTAAGGACAAGGTAGCTCTTGTTACTTTTGTTTTTCTTCACCGATTCCAAAACAATTTTATGCTTAAAAAAACTCACATTCATCATGCAAATCCTATATAACTTCAATGTATGAACAGGGCGACCTTTATGAACTTTATGATTTATATATAAGTAATATTTAACCAAGTTGAGCCAATGAATCTGAACAAAATAAAAAAAATGTTGGTGGTTGGACAACAGGGAATATCTGCTATGGTTTTTAGCACGGACGTTACTACAAATAAGGCTGTCGTATGTGCTGGAGTTCCAGAGAAAGGAGACAAAAGCAAGCTATTGGATGTGACTGCCTGGTTGACGACATCCTTGGAGCCCCTAAAGGGAAGGTGTGGCAAGGGCAAAGGTGGACTTGCTACTGGCCAGGTTGGTTGTTATCTCGAACTCTTGGTTATGATTGATATTAACAATTTTGCAATGAAACAATCATGATAGGCATAGGAAACATATTTAAGCCCTTTGAATGCTATTAAAAATTGAAGAGAAACTCGAACTTTAATTTCCCATTTGATCACCTCTTCAAAATAATCCTCTTTTTATTATTTATTTATTATTATTACTTTTAATAAATGAAAATGGCTGGTGGCCATGGTTGATGCGTTGGTCAACTAGGTTTGGAAATTAGTAATTGACCAATAAATCGTTGATTGATCTTGGTTAAACACCAATTCATATCGGTTGGTCAATTGCTAGTTGACCACCAAGTGCTCAATCACTAATTAATCCTTTTTAAGAAAACGGCTGGTTTCCTAATCTAACAAAACTGGAGACATTTATTAAAGACATCGACATTTATTAAAGACATCCAATATGAGTTTACTTCAAACTTCTGGTTTTTTTTTTGCATCTAGTTTGGAACTAGGTTTTCTTGATATCAAAGTTAGACTTGTAATATAATATAAGATAAGAACAAAGAATTTTCGTGGGTGCAAAAAACCTCCTGCACCCCTTTCTTTCTTCTTGGTTATACCAGATGCATATGACTCGTCTCTTTTGTGTGTTCGCATGTTTTTTCGTGTTTTGCATAGTCAATATCATAGATTTCTGAATTGATTCGCAAAATACAGGGGACAGATGCATCAAATGTACAAGAGGCCATGTCTCTTGCATCATCCTTTGCGTCGTTGAAATTGAGATGAAGAATCCCATGAAGTTCTTTCTGGAGCAAGCACGGGCGTTGTTCGAGCTTCCACCCAACGGAAGATGAGAGAAAGGACGCCGTATCAGTAACTTATTTGAGAAGCTGTCATTTGGAGATATTTATTTGAATGCCACCGCAAGAATTACTTCAATCTCACAAAGGTGTTGTCATTAACACAAATATGTATTCATAGGAAAACAAATTGTTTATCAGTGTTACTTATGTTTTATTGAGCAACATGGCCTCACTTACTTACCTATTAATTTGCTTATGTGAGTTTGTCAAAAACAATTATACTTCCAATTTTCTGCTCCTTTTTTTTTTTTGGTTATTAAATCTATTATTTGCCAGATTTTCCAGAGCAAATTGATATACTTGGTAAGTGGATCAGCTTAAGCAAATTTGTTGAAGATAAAGATAAATCAAAGGGAAAAATTGTACAGAAAAAATTTCGGCCATTTATGCAAAAATACTCGTAGCTAAATCCTAGTAATGCTTGGTCTTTTATTAATGTGGTTAAATTATCTTTGTTGGGTTTTGCCATCTTTAGGACTTTTATTGAAGAGTAATTGATCCAAATAGTCTCTGAACTATTTATAAGGTGATGATTTGATCCTAATTTTTTTAATTTTGATCAAGACAATACTAAATTATTTAAATATTGGTAATCTTAATCCTTTCTATCCAAGTCCGTTAAATTTCTAACGGAATGCGTTATGTAACTCATTACATGAGCTTACTTAATCATTAAAAAAAAAATCCTTATTCACACCAATGACATTTATTTTATATATATATATATATATATATATATAAAAGATAAAAGAGCCGAGTTCCCCTGCCTAGCCCCTCCCCCCCTATTGATTTAGTCTAAGTTTCTGACGTAACGCCACTACCATCGTCGGACGCCACAAATCCAGTGCCTGTCCGCCTAGATCCATCGCCCCAAACTCGTGAGTCTCCATTGTGTTGTCCTAGCCGAATCTTTTTTGTTCCGATACCGACAACGATGAGCCACCACCATTAGCCCTCCAATCCCTTACACACCGACACCAAAACCCTAAATTGCGATATCTCTCCTACAAAACATAAAAATCAACATCAAATGCACAATTCCACAACAAATTCCCAAAAAAAAAAAAAAAGATTAATTAGAAACCATGAAACCAATCGAAATTTTTCCAAAAAAAAAAAAAACAAAAAACAAAAAAAGAATTTGGGGAAAAAAACCCTAAATAGAAAACTGCACTTTTTTAGCGGAGATGGAGATCCAGTGTGATCTTGCGAGGAAATAAAGATCTTAGATATGTCTTGGCCATTGTAGTAGAGCTCTTCTTTGGAGTTTCACGATGGATCCATGGTGGAGGCCCATTGAATGGCGTTGTTTGCGTAATCATAGAAGAAAGCCAAGTCTGCTGCTTGTCGTTGTCGTCGGAGATGAGAGGTCGGTGAATGAAATGGATGTGTCTTTATGTTGGTGGTGGCGGGAGAGAGAGAGACTGAGAAAGGGAGGCAGTAGTGGAGGAGAGACCAAAGTCTATTTTTTATGAGTTCTATTTTTATTTTTATTTTTATTTTTGATTTTGTTAAATTAAATTAATTGTTAGATTACTAAAATACCATCATAACTTAGATCACTCATATCGCACATGACTAATTTCATTAGAAATTTAATGGACTTGCATGGAAAAGACTAAAATTGTCAATTTTCAGAGAGTTTAAAATTGTCTCAGCCAAAATTAAAAAAAAAAAAAACAGGGACCAAATCGTCATCTTATAAAGAATTCATAGATCATTTGGACTAATTACTCTTTATTAAATACTAGTGTTTGGTAACTAATTTTTATTTGAGTAATCGGCCTAAATAGTCCCCGAATTCTTTAAAAGGAGATGGTTTAGTGTCCTTTTTTTTTTTTTGGACTGTGATGACCCTAAACTCCTATTTTCTTAGCTATTTTAGTCCTTTTCCTTCTGGTTCTGTTAAAACACTCACGAAATGGTTACATGAGAAGCATATTTTCTACTTTTTGAAGGAAAATATCCCTAAAAAGATGAAAATACCCTTATTCATATCAATTAAAAAAAATTAAAAAAATTAAAAAGAGAGAGAGATAAATTAAAAATCAAACCCTGCCCCCCCTCCCTCCCTCTCTCTATCCTACAGGTATGAAGCCGACGCTGGTCGTTTATCCCCCGCCCCCCTAGATCCGACCTCGGAGACTAAGAGAGCGTCTCTCTCTCTTTCCTTTGTTTTCCCTCCCCTCCCCTCCCTCTCCCCCCAACAGATCCAATGCCAGATTGGCAGATTTTTTGTGATAGAGAAAATAAACAAAATATGAAAGAGATAAAATTTAGGTAGAGAAAAATTCAATAATAAATAAGGTAAAGTGTCATGAATCCTTCATATGCGTCATTTTCCAATTTGAATCTAATCTTCGATTTATGATTCAATTACACGCTTTACATCCCAAACGAAAAACCAAAAAATATAGAATTAAATATCAGCAAAAATAACAAAAGTGTTTCGGTGGATTAAATCTCTATGTTGAAACCAAACAAATTCATCATTACAAGTTATTCAAAATCGACAAAGTACTGTTTTTAGCACATTGCGATATAAGACAACTCATATAATAAATCTTTGTCAAAACAGAATGTGACAATATTATATAAACAAAGTATGACTGAATTTATATAAAATATTGACACAAAATATTTTGAATAAAAAATGAGATGAAAAAATTCAATCCACTATAACATATATTTTTAACAAACCAAAATAAAATCTAACCCAAATTGGATCACTCCACACATGAATTCATCACTAGCCTCACCAAAATATCTATCTTAACTTGCAATTCATCTTACAAAATTCTAATAAGAAAACATGAGATGAAAATGCAAGATGAAAAGAAAATAAAAGAAAAACAAACTCCAAACTCAACCAAAAAATGGTGAGGAAAAAAAAAAAAAAAACGTCCTTTGCTTGCTGCAAAGGCCTTGCTTTCGTAGGCCTTGAATCCATTTGGTCATGGAGAGAATTCGGCCAACGAAATTTGACACCCAGCTGGTAAATTAGCTGAGACTCGCAGCCAGCTGGAGGGATTCGCGCATGTGTGGCAGGAGACAAGGTTGAATTCTTGGGCCTCAAATTACGCGACCCAGCTGGGAGGGAAGTTTGGCCCGGAGCTTGCACATGCGTGGAAGCAAACCTGCAGAAGGAAAGGAAGAAAAGAAAAGAAACGAAAGAAAGAAATTTAAAAAAATTTAAAAAATAAACCAAAATTAAATTAAAATTAAATATTTCCAAAGTAAAATATTTTGAATTCCAGCTAATTACTAGTCTCTAGCAATTCAAGTACAAGAAAAATCATGTCATGATGAATAAAATTGAGTCGGAACTTCGCAAAGCTGTCAAAACAAAGGCTTGTGTGTGTGTGATCCAAACCAGAACCATCTTACCACAAACCAAAACACACTTAGCTTTGAAAATTAACCAAGTAAAAGTCTGAACTACATTGTCCTCACGGGTGTTGGAAATATTTTGATTTAATGTCTTCTTCTCATAGAGTATGAAAGGAATCAGAAACAACTTAAATGTGAGATGGGCCATTTCAGACAAGCAGATAAACAGACATTGATTAAAAGATAGGTGAGCCAACTGTTTAGAACATTCCACCATACTTCCCACAAACCAGCTTTCGGGATTTCATTATAATTGGAAGAAAACTAACAACTTATTGAATAAACAAAGAGAAAATACAACAGAGATAAAAGAAATGAATTTCATCATTTTTTTTTCTTTCTTTCTTTTTTTTTTTTTTGTTATTATATTGTTTTTTCTCTATCTTTTTTTCTTTGTTTTTTTTTTTTTTTTTTTGTTTTTTGTTTTGGTTTTGTTTTCTTTTTTTTTCTTTTTTTTGCTAATAAATATGAGATCACTGATAGCTACAAAAACAAATCCATAAAAAGATGACAATGATAAAGTCGACAAAAATCGTCCCTCAAACATATGTATCAATCATACCACAAAACCATGTAGTGTTGTTCTAAACAGTGACTAAAACCAACTCTCAAAATCAATGAATGTTCAAAAGCTATTATCTCTACACTCATAACTTATAAAAATGAAACACTTAAACTTGATAATTTTCTCAACTACAGTGCATTCACAACCATCTTACCACAAGGTTTGGTGATGTGCGCAAGTACTCTAAAGTTATTCCTTAGTAACCAATTATAGCACGATTGACTCAAACAACATCCTGAAATCATGTTTACACAGTCGCAATAAGATTTTTAACCCAAAATTGTTCATACAAACACAAAATTCTTTATGTATGAATATGCATACCACATCCAACTGAAAGCAGATAGTGTCCTCGATGTCTCAAGATATATACAATATGAAAATAGCAGGGATAAAAGATACTCGGGTGATGGGTGGTGAAAACAAGCTAGGGTGATCCTAAAAACACACAAAATGTTAAAGAAAACACAACAAACAAATAAACAATTTAAGTAAAATAAAAGAAACCAAAGCTGAAATATGGTACAAGGGAAAGGTGTTGAGCTTACCACTTAGGATTGATAGACTGGGTTGTGAAGAATAATCTCCTCGACTTGACTTACTTGTTCCACGTAGTTTTTTAATCGTCGACCATTTACGTTTAGAATCCTCCCATCGTTTGGGTCCTCGATTTCAATAACATCATTGGGAAAGACTTATTTGATGACAAACAGACCAGCCCATCCTGACCTCAACTTGTCGGGGTAGAGATATGGGCGGGAATCATAAAGATAAATCCATTGGTTTGGCTCAAAGTTCTTTCTCATGAGCAGCTTATCCGGAGCCTTCTTCATTTTCGCCTTGATCTTGGAATTGATGACTATAATGTTGGCTAACTTATCAAGGCCAAAGTTTTCATATTCAGAATTTTGGAGAAGGTCTTTAGGATTATTGGAATTTCCTTGCAGATGAACCTTCTTTGGAACGAGTGTATTTATCACAAAGGTTTGGTGACACTCGTCGTCCTCTCGTGGTTGTTTTTCGACATGAAAAATAGTTACCTTAAGAATCATGTTCCCAAAAGATATCTTTATGAGACCATTCCTATATTTAATAAGAGCATTTGCTGTGGAAAGGAAAGGTCTTACTAAGATGATGGAGATTTTTGACTCCATGTTCACTGTGTCCAAAACAAAAAAGTCCACAGGGTAATAGAACTTATTGATTTGTAGCAGAACATCTTTTACTATTCCTTATGGTTTCTTGATGGAACAATTGGCCAATTATAGAACTACAGGTGTAGGCTTAATCTCTCCAAGACCTAGTTGCAAGTAGACTGAATAAGGCATACATGGACTTTTTCAGCTATATCATTCAAGTACTCAATAGCCTCATCAGGGTCTTTGTGTAAAAACTCCCCGTTGCACATCATCTCAACAAACTAGCACTCTCGGATTGTAAGTCCTTCATACAAATAGTTAATCAAGCACCAAGTCTCATACCCATGGTGGGGACACATGTTCAATAGATCCCTAAATCGTTCCCCGACTTGATATAGAGTTTTGCTGTCCTTCTGAGAAAATATTGAGATCTGTCGTTTGAGACCTGGTTTTATGGTGTGGAAAATATTTGTTGAAAAATATTGCCATCATTTCTTCCCACGATCCAATGGACCTAGGCTGAAGAGAATATAGCCAGCTTTTGACTTTGTCTTTAAGAGAGAAGTGGAAAAACTTCAATCTCACAGAGTTAGCAGCCTCAGCTCGGCTATGGAAAGTGGCCACCACCTCCTCAAATTCTCGAATGTAAAAATGCGGGTTCTCGCTTTCAAGCCCGTGAAAAGTTGGAAGATGTTGAATCATGCCGGCCTTGAACTCTTGATTCAGTGTATTCGGTGGGAGCATGATGCATGATGGGGTGGCCGTGCATGTCGGGTGAAGATAATCCTTCAACATCCTTTGTTGATTGTCCTCGTGTTGTGCCATTGCTATCAGATTTAGACGTAAAGTTGCTAACGATGAGGTTGGAGACAAACGGATAGTAGATGAGTTGGAAAAGGCTTTAGACGAAGTTTCACTTGGAGCTTTTTCAAAATCTAGCCTTCTTATGAATCTCCCGAATTCGTCTATGGGACGATGCATTCACCCATGCGATTTAAAAAAAAAAAAAATTTTAATTTTGTTTGAACTTCACGATTTTAGCTTGGTAAACAACAACGTGTAATTACCGTAAATAATATCTTCTAATAATGTTCTCAGGAAAGAATAGTGGGGTGATGCCTCCTTAAAAACCAACCTCCTAGACAGAACTTCTTTATATTTAATGTCTTAACGAAATTTCACAATATTCCCAAACTAATTTAAAAAGTATTTAAATTTTATTCTAATTTATGGTATAACAACCTAAACCTAAACTAAAGTAAAAAGCCCAAAAACTAGCCTAAATTATCAACCTAATAAATCCTAAAGTTTGCATTAAAAAAAAAAACTGGTCCTAAAATTTGATTAACGCCCAAAAATACACTAGCAAAGCGGTCGATTGTAGTATAGATCGGGTGGTCTTATCCACAAGGAGGTGACAATAAAATAAATAATATTATTAGAGTTAAGCGTTAAAAAGACAAGGAAATAAAAAATAAAAATTACAAATATTTTTGGCGCATTTTTTGTGATAGAGAAAATAAACAAAATATGAAAGAGATAAAATTTAGGTAGAGAAAAATTCAATAATAAATGTGGTAAGGCGTCGTGAATTCATCACATGCTTCGTTCTTCAATTTGAATATAATTTTCGATTTATGACTCAATTGCACGCATCACATTCCAAACAAACAACCGAGAAATATAGAATTAAGTATCAACAAAAATGACAAAAGTGTTTTGGTGGATTAAATCTCTATGTTGAAATCAAATGGATTCATCATTACAAGTTATCTAAAATCGACAAAGTACTGTTTTTAGCAAATTACAGTAAATGACAACTCATAAAACAAATCTTTGTCAAAACAGAATGTGATAATATTACATAAACAAAGTACGACTGAATTTATATAAAATATTGACACAAAATATTTTGAATAGAAAAATGAGATGAAGAAATTCAATCTACTAAAACATATATTCTTTATAAACCAAAAGAAAATCAAACCCAAATTAAATCACTCCACACATGAATTCATCACTAGTCTCACCAAATATCTATGCTAACTTGTAATTCATCTCACAAAATTCTAACAAAAAAACGAGATGAGAATGAAAGAGGAAAAGACAATAAAAGAAAAACAAACTCCAAACTCAGCCAAAAATGGTGAAGGAAAAAAAAAAAAAAAAACGTCTTTACTTGCTGCAAAGGCCTTGCTTTTATAGGCCTTGAATCCATTTGGTCATGGAGAGAATTTTGGCCTACGAAATTTGCCACCCAGCTGGTAAATTAGCTGGAGACTCACAGCCAGCTGGAGGGACTTGCGAGCGTGTGGCAAGAGACAAGGCTGGATTCTTGGGCCTGAGATTACGCGGCCCAGCTGGGAGGGAAGTCTGGCCCGGAGCTTTCGCATGCGTGGAAGCAAACCAGCGGAAGGAAAGGAAGAAAAGAAAAGAAAAGAAAAGAAAAATAAAGGGAAAAATTAAAATTAAATAAACCAAAATTAAATTAAAATAAAATAAACCAAAATTAAATTAAAATTAAATATTTTCAAAGTAAAATATTTTGAATTAATATTATGAATATACTCAATTAAAACTTAAATTATCAAATAAATTATATGAACAAAAATGTATTTTTATACACTTATCACTAGGCCCCCGCCTTCGTTGAGGAACGTGAACGACCCCTTACCCCCTCGCACCCGTTCTCGATGCCCCCCTCCCTCGCACAACCCAGATCTGGGTTTGCTAAGAGCTCCCCCTACGTCATCTTTTCCATCACATAGCTCCCGCCTCCGCCGACTAGTGCGAATGAACCCCCTACATAGGCCACGACCGCTCATATTGCCACTACCTGCGAGCTCCCCACCCGCCCCCCCCAAAATACTCGTGAGTCTCCTTGTGTCGACGCCGGAGAGGGGGGAGAGAGAGAGGAGAGAGGAGAGAGGAGAGAGGAGAGAGGAAAGGGAAATTCTAGGGTTTTTTATTATTATTTTTTGTTTATGAGTTTTTTTTTTGTTAAATTAAATTTATTAGTAGATTACAAAAATGACCTTCATGTTAGGTCATGATAAATGCACAAAAATATATTTTTATTTATATAATTTATTAAATAAATCACATTTTAAATAAGGATTTTCATAATATTTTACTTAGAAATATTTATTATTTTATTTGTTTTGATTCTTTCTTTTTCCTTTCTTTTCCTTTTTCCCTCCTTTCTTCCCCAGGCACAGCCCCAGCCACTAGCCCACAAGCTGCCAGCTCAGGTCCGTGATTCCAGCCCTGAGAGCAGCCCCAGCCCGCGAGAATCTCGGGCCAAATCCTCAGCCAACTCCAGCACCAGGCCCAGTGCGAGATACGGGCCGAAACTCCAGCTCAGCCCCCTTCAGCTGATCCTCCACGTGATTCCAGCTTCAGTTGCTCCTTCCACAGGCGTCAGCCCGCGATTCCAGCCCGAGAAATCAGGCCCGCGATCCCAGCCAAGCTTCCAGCCAAGCCCGCGCACGCCCAGGCAGCTTCAGTCCGTGATTCCAGCCCATATTTCCCCCTCAAATCCGTGCCCAACTCCAGCTGGTGTCCCACGAGTAACCGGCTGATCTACCAACCTGGGTAGCGGATTTGTTGGCCAAAAATCCTCCCTAGCTTGTTGGACTCGAGCCTATATAATGAGGGCTCCTCAAGATGATGTGATATAATTTTTCCATTGATTTTTAGCTGAGTTTTTAGTATTGTTTTTATTCTTTATCTCACATTTTCTTGTTAGAACTTTGTGAGATGAATTGCAAGCTAGGCTAGAGTTCTTTGGTGAGGCTAGAGATGATCCTAGATGTGTAATGAATTTGTTTGGGTTTTGATTCTCCAATGGTTTGCAAAGTTTATACATTTTAGTAAATAATTTTTCTTTCATCTTGTTTTTCTCTCATATCAATATATTTTATTGTCAATTTTTATATAAATTTAGTCAAGCTCTTTTTATGTGATTGCTGCAACTAAGATATATTGATAGCATTATTTTATAAGTAGTCTTTTACTGCAATATTGTTTATGGTATATTGTCGCTTTTGGATTTCTTATAAGATAATTTTTATTAGTTCTTCACATAAGAATTTTATTCACTCAAATAAATTTTAATCCACAAGTTTTTCAAATCTTTATTTTCCGATTGGTTGTTTGGGATGTGAAACTTTCAATTGAGTTATTTTATGAATCAAAATCCAATTAGGTACATGAAAAATATAGGGGATTCTCGATGCCTTACCGCTTTTGATTATTGAGTTTTCTTCATTTTTAAATTACGTTGTCATTAAATTTGTTTTGAAAATCACAAAAATACTTCCTTTCCTTCTTTATTTGATTATTTATTCCTCTAACGCCTTTGTTTCGCTAATCTTTTCTTGTTGTTTTTATCACCTCCTCGTGGGTTCGACCGTCCTAATTGTGCTGTAATTGACCGCTTGTTTTTGTACACGTTTGGGCGTAATCAAATTTTGGCACCGTTGCTGGGAAGGTGTCAAGAAGCAAGATTGATCAGTAGATATTTTACCGAGTGGTAAGTAATTTTATTTTATTTTCTTTATTATTTTTACATTTTAAAAAAAATATTTTTTTTCTTTAAGCCGAGAAAAAAAAAACAAAAAAAAAAATTGTGTTTTAGTTTGTGTAGTTCACCGATTCTTTTGGTTATTAGATTGCAGTGGTTAGGTTTTTCTTTATAGGTTAGATTCTGTAAGTGTGTGTATATATATATATATATATTTATTTTTATTTATTTATTTTTTTTAGTTTTCAGTTCCAGTAAGTTTGAATTATTTGTTTGTTTGACTTTTTCTTGTTTTTTTTTTAGATTACGAATATTTATTTTGCTGTTTTGTTTGTCTTAAAAAAAAAAAAAAACTTACTGTTAGTGTTTTCATGAGTTTCCATTTTTATTCTTTTTACGTATAAAAAAAATTAAAAAACTGTTCATTGTTTTTGACTATTTACGTAAGAGCTATATTTTCACGTTTATTATTATTATTATTATTATTTTTTTCACGTTTTAAAAAAAAAATTTATTAAGTAAATTTTTGTTATCATTCCGTTTGTGTCAATTGCATTAGGTTTATCCTTTGTTTATTTTATTTTTTTTATTTATTATTTTTTTCCCTTTTTTTTCCAGTTTCATTTGTTTTTAATATTAGTTTTGTTTTGAAAATATAGCTTTTGTTCTTTCTATTTCAGTTAATAGATTTAATTACTTCCTTGATGTTATAATTCGTAGGTTATATATATTAAGATTTTAATTTTATACTTTCAGTTTTGTTTATTATTTTATCATTTTTTTTGGTTAGAATTATCTAAGTATTTTTCCATTCATAATCTGTATTGATTTTTAGGTTTTAACATTTTAGGTTACTAATTTAGTGTTAATAAAATAGGGCTCATAATTTGTGTAACCTTAGGTTTTAGTTTAGCATTAACTTAGGATACTAATATCTAACATCTAACATTTTATAAAATACATCATAAAATTTAATAAATTTTGCAAGCAATTGTGTGGAAACATTGGAAAGTATGAACTAAGGAAGTTCTGTTTAGGAGGTTGGTTTTTAAGGAGGCCTCGCCCCACCAATCTTTCCTGGGAGCATTCTTAGGGATTGCGATTCGTGGTTTTACACTATTGTTGTTTTTTGTAAAAGTTGTCTTTGTTTCAAAAATAATAATAATAATAATAAAAAAATAAAAAAAAATTTAAACGCTCAAGGTGAATGAATCGTTATAGAAACGAACTAGGGAGATTCGTAAGAAGACCTGAAGACCCTAGCGAAGTTTCTTCTTCTACGTCTAGCTTTCCTCTATCTCTAAATGCTATAGCAATTCCAAATCCATTTGCGATGGCTCAAAACGAGGAGGTCCAGCAGAAGACGTTGAACGACTACCTTCACCCTACGCGTACGGCCACACCATCATGCATATTATTTCCACCTAATTTGCCGAATTTGGATTTCAAACCGGGTATGATTCAACTTTTGCCGACATTTCACGGGTTAGAAATCGAAAATCCGTACGTGCATATTCGGGAGTTTGACGAGGTGGTGGCCACTTTCCACAACCGAGCTGAGGCTACAGATTCTGTGTGATTAAAATTTTTTCCATTCTCTCTGAAAGACAAAGCCAAAAGCTGGTTGTATTTTTTGCGACCTAGGTCTATTGGAACATGGGAAGAGATGACAACTGTATTCTTCAACAAGTATTTCCCACACCATAAGACTAATGGTCTTAAACGACAGATCTCGACCTTTACTCAGAAGGACAATGAAACTCTCTATCAAGTCTGGGAGCGTTTTAAAGATTTGTTAAATCAATGTCCCCACCATGGTTACGAGAGTTGGCGCCTCGTCAGTTATTTCTACGAAGGACTCACAATCCGAGAGCGTCAATTTGTGGAGATGATGTGCAATGGTGAGTTTCTCCAGAAGGATCCTGAAGACGCTTTCGAGTATCTCAACGAGCTAGCCGAGAAAGCCCACACATGGACTGGACCAAGTGTTACTGACAGCACTAGTCGTTCTCGACCTGTTGGAGTCTACCAACTAAGGGAAGAAGATAACCTCAAAGCCCAAATTGAGTCTTTGACACGACAGATTGAGGCTCTCAAAATCAAGGAAGGTAAAGGAATCCACATGGTCGCAAGGACAGAGTCGCAAGAGCCATGCTTCGTTTGTGGAGGGTTGGAACATTTAGCTAAGGATTGCCTTGTTTAGAGTGAAATGAGAGGGTGTTACGAAGAGCACTGTAATGCCTTAGGGGCATACAACAAGCCTTTCTCTAACACATACAATCCTGGCTGGAGGAACCATCCAAACTTCAGTTGGAGAGATTCCAATCAAACACAACCACCAAAGGCGAATTCTGCACCTCAATATCATGCACAACCGCCGAGGAGTTCTCTTGAGAATACCTTGTAATCTTTCATGGAGGCACAGACTAGGATGAACCAAAAGTTCGAATCATTTTTCATGCAAATGGTGGAAGAAAGTAAAGAGATGAATAGCCAAATCACAAAGCTGACTGGTGCCATGACTATTCAAGAACGAGGAAAGTTTCCTTCGCAAGCTCAATCCAACCTCATGGGGCAACACACGGCACAAACCTCCAACTCTGCAGGTCAAAACATCAAAGAGGTCAATGCCATTACCACTCGTAGTGGTAAGATTTCGAATGAACCATCAAGAACTACTGTCACTTCAAGTAGTCAAGAAGTCATCCCCAAGATAGCTGAGTCAGTTGAACTTCCAGTAAAGGTGCCTTTCCCCCGAGCTCTGCGATCTGCTGAGAAAGTTCTGGATAGTCAAAGTGAGATCCTAGAGCATTTGACTCAAGTGAAGATTAATCTTCCTTTGCTTCATGTGATTAAGCAAGTGCCAGCTTATGCCAAAGTCATCAAGGATCTGTGCACTGTCAAAAGGAAACACCACGTCAAGAAAACTGCCTTTTTAACGGAACAAGTGAGTGCGGTGATCGAGCAGAAGGTGCCGCCAAAGTACAAAAATCCTGGTTGTCCCACCATCTCGTGCCAAATTGGGACTCAGGAATTCGGCCAAGCTTTGCTCGACCTTGGAGCGAGCGTCAATCTCATGCCTTACTCCATCTACTCGCAACTTGGTCTTGGAGAGATTAAGCCCACATCTGTGGTTTTGCAATTGGCCAATCGTTCGATCAAAAAGCCTCGGGGTATAGTTGAGGATGTTCTGGTTCAAGTTGAGAAGTTTTATTACCCCGTTGATTTCCTTGTCCTAGATACCCAATCTGTGGTAAGCATGAAATCCAAGATTCCCATCATCCTCGGTAGACCATTCCTTGCTACTGCCAATGCTTTGATTAACTGTAGGAATGGTCTCATGAAGATATCTTTCGGGAACATGACCTTGGAAGTAAATGTTTTCCACATTGCGAAGCAGCCACATGATGATGACGAGTGTCACCAAACATTTCTAATCGACACACTCGTCTCAGAAGAGGTTCGACTGTATAGTGATTCCGATAATCTTGATGAACTCCTCTACAATTCTGACTCTGAAAGTTCCGGTCCTTGTAAGTTGGCCAACAACGCTACCATCTATAAAGACGTACAAGGCAGAGGAACCAAGTTTTGGCAACCGCGTTTTGAAGAGCTTCCTCGAGGAAAAGAAAAGCAAAAACCATCCACTGAAGAGATCCCAACACTTAAGCTGGCTCAATTGCCTGAGGGTCTGAAACATGTCTTCCTGGGAGCTGGTGATACCTTTCATGTTATCATTTCATCTAAACTTGACGCATCACAAGAACAACGGTTAGTCGACATGCTGCGAAAGCACAAAGCTACGTTAGGTTGGACGATTGCTGACATTAAAGGTATTAGCCCCTTAATTTGCTCCTATCACATCAATTTGGAAGACGGGGCTATTCCACGAAGGGATCCCCAAAGGAGACTAAACCCAACGATGAAAGAAGTTGTGAAGAGTGAGGTCTTGAAGCTTCTGGATGCAGGTATCATCTATCCGGTTGCCGATAGCAAGTGAGTTAGTCCAACTCAGGTAGTGCCCAAGAAATCGGGGGTGACAGTGGTAGAGAACGAGAAAGGGGCTCTTGTCCCCACAAGGACAGTTACGGGTTGGTGTATGTGCATTGACTACCGAAAGCTTAACGCTTCCACCCGCAAGGATCATTTTCCGCTTCCATTCATCGACCAAATCCTAAAACGTGTGGCTGGTCATCCTTTCTACTGCTTTCTTGATGGCTACTCAGGATATTATCAGATCGAGATTGCATTGGAGGATCAAGACAAGACTACTTTTACCTGTCCTTTTGGTATTATGCCTTCCGGCGTATGCCATTCGGACTGTGTAATGCACCGGCCACCTTTCAGAGGTGCATGAAGAGCATTTTCAGTGACATGGTCGAGAAATGTATGGAAGTGTTCATGGATGACTTGACCATCTTCGGCAATTCCTTTGACTTGTGCCTTCTCAACTTAGAAGCTGTTCTGACAAGATGTGAAGAAAAAGGACTCGTGCTTAACTGGGAGAAGTGCCATTTCATGGTACCATCGGGCATTGTCTTAGGGCATGTTGTTTCTAATAAAGGGATTGAGGTCGATCAGTCTAAGATTGAACTTATCTCTAAATTGCCCACTCCTAAGTCAGTCAAAGAAGTTCGGTCATTTCTCGGGCATGCAGGTTTCTATAAGAGGTTCATACAGAACTTTTCTGCGATTTCTCATTCATTATGTAATCTCCTAGCCAAATATGCCGTTTTTGAGTGGACGCAAGAGTGTGAGGATGCCTTCCGAACGCTTGTGGTGAAGTTGACTACTGCCCCCATTATTCAGTCACCGGATTGGAGCTTACCATTTGAGATTATGTGTGCCGCAAGTAAGCATGCTGTTGGGGCGGTCCTTGGTCAAAGAAGAGAGGGGAAGTCCTTTGTAGTGTATTACGCAAGCCGCACTCTGAATAATGCTCAATTAAATTACTCAACCACTGAGAAAGAGTTGCTCGCTGTTGTGTTTGCACTTGACAAGTTCCGTTCATATCTGATTGGTTCACCCATCACCATCTTCACAGATCACGCAGCCCTTAAGTATCTCCTTTCCAAAAAGGATGCTAAGGCACGATTGATTAGGTGGATCCTCTTGTTGCAGGAATTTGACATCACAATCAAGGACAAGAAAGGAGTTGAAAACGTTGTGGCAGACCACCTTTCTCGACTCAAATTTAGTGACCCCGCCGACGGTCCTGCCATCCGAGATGATTTCCCCGATGAACATCTGTTCGCTGTCACCAAGCTACCTTGGTACGCTCACATCGTCAATTACTTGGTGACCGACGAACTCCCTGCTGATTGGAGTGCTCAAGATAAGCGTAAATTTTTGGTCGATGTGCGTAATTTCTACTGGGATGACCCGTACCTTTACAAATACTGCCCCGACCAGATCATGAGGCGATGCATTTCTGACGATGAAACTCATAGTGTTCTGAACTTTTGCCATAATGATGCATGTGGTGGTCACTTCTCCGTGAAGAAGACTACTGCAAAAATCTTACAGTGTGGTCTTTATTGGCCCACTTTGTTTAAAGACACTAATGAGTTTTGTCGATCTTGTCTAAGGTGCCAAAAGTTAGGTGCTTTATCCCGTCGCCATATGATGCCTTTGAACCCAATTATTGTGATAGAGATATTTGATTGTTGGGGGATAGATTTTATGGGACCCTTTCCATCTTCTTTTGGTTACCTCTACATTCTCCTCGCTGTGGATTACGTTTCGAAATGGGTAGAAGCCGTGCCGTGTTGAACCAATGATAATGCGACAGTTGTGAAGTTCTTGAAAGAGAATGTGTTATCTAGGTTTGGTACACCCCGCGCTATCATCAGTGATCAAGGCACACATTTATGCAATCGTTCTTTCGAGGCCCTGATACGCAAATATGATGTGATCCACAAAGTTTCAACCGCTTATCACCCTCAAACTAACGGTCAAGCTGAGCTGGCAAATCGAGAGATCAAGCAAATCTTGGAAAAGACGGTAAACCCTGACCGCAAAGATTGGTCCATGCGCCTTTCCGACGCACTTTGGGCATATCGCACTGCTTACAAAACCACCCTTGGGATGTCTCCTTATAGGCTTGTCTTTGGAAAAGCCTGTCATTTACTTGTAGAGCTTGAACATAAGGCTTATTGGCTGTCAAAGCCCTTAACTTTGATCTCAGTGCTGCAGGTATACATCGCAAGCTCCAACTGTCGGAAATTGAGGAGTTAAGAAATAATGCATATAATAACTCCAAGATCTACAAGGCTAGAATGAAGGTGGCTCATGACAAGCAAATTTTGAGGAAGAACTTCGAGCCAAATCAGAGGGTGCACCTTTATGACTCCCGTCTGCATCTCCACCCAGGTAAGTTAAGGTCGCGGTGGACTGGTCCATTTGTGGTGAAACAAGTCTTTCCCAATGGTGCTGTTGAAGTCGAGGACCCAAGCGATGGGAGAATTTTCAGAGTCAATGGTCAGAGACTGAAGCACTACATTGAACGAGTAAGCCAGGCTGAAGAAATCATTCTTGAGGCCCCAGTTTATAAGTAGTTTGCTTCCAACTCTTTTTGTATCATATTTTTGTTTTATTTATTTCTTTTTGTGTGTTTTGTGTGCTTTTATTTTCGGTTTATTTTTATGTGCTTTTATATTTGTCTATGTGTTTTGAAGAATCAGATCAGGTAGCTCATCTCTGTTCCTATCGTCATCAACCAGGTGTTCTCTTTCCCTGTCTTCTTCACATTTGTACATATTTTTAGACATTGAGGACACTGTCTGATTTTTGGTTGGGGGTGGTGAGCATATTCATGCGTGAGTTTAATTTTTGTCATTTTAGAATTTGGATCAAAATTTTTATAAAGTTACCTAAGTGTGATTTCAAAATGTTCGGTTTGAGTCAATTTTTGTTATCTCAACTATTAAGGAATGATTTCTAGAGTTCTTTTTGTGCACATGCTAAACCTTGTGGTAAGATGGTTGATAACATATTTAGTTGAGAAAAATTTTCGAGTTTAAGTTTTTGGTGAGTCGTGAGAGTTGAGAAAACAGCTTTTTGAACTTTTATTGATCTTTCAAATTGGTACAATCACTATTTGGAATACCACTACTTAACTTATACTTTTGCTTGAAGGATGATTTTTAGTTAAATAGAATTGATCTTTTGTAATAGAGCCTTACATCATTCATGTAGTTTGATCTCATATGGTGCTGCATAGCAGTCAAAAGAATTCCTTACTATATTTGTTCTATTAAGTATGATGTCTCTTGTTAAAAAAAAAAGTGTGTTGTTTGTATTTGACGGCTCTTTGTTTATGTAATTTTCTATTTTACTCAAATGAAATCCCAAAGGCTAGTTTATGGTGTAAGTGGTGTAATGTTCTGAATATTTGAGTCGCCTATCATTTGATCAATATTTGTTTATTAGCTTGTCCTTGAAATACCTTCTCTCATTTAAGTGTTGACTGATTTCTTTCCAACTCTATGAGTGAAAACCTCTGCACTAAAACATTTCCAACACCCGTGAGGTAATGGAGTTGAGACTTTTTCTTGATAAATTTTTCAATGCTATTTATGTTATGGATTGTGGTAAGAAGGATACGGTTTGGTGCACACACACACAACTCTGGAGAAATGACTGAAGTAGTTGATAGCACTTTCTGATTTTTTGCTGATGTTTTGGTTGAGTACTTGGATGATTTTGCAGGTTTTGATTTAAATTTTCAGCTTAACTTGATTTTTTCTTACGCTTGAATTGCTAGGGACTAGCAATAAGTTGGTTGGGGGTTGTGATAAATGCACAAAAATATATTTTTATTTATATAATTTATTAAATAAATCACATTTTAAATAAGGATTTTCATAATATTTTACTTAGAAATATTTATTATTTTATTTGTTTTGATTCTTTCTTTTTCCTTTCTTTTCCTTTTTCCCTCCTTTCTTCCGCAGGCACAGCCCCAGCCACTACCCCACAAGCTGCCAGCTCAAGCTCGTGATTCCAGCCCTGAGAGCAGCCCCAGCCCGCGAGAATCTCGGGCCAAATCCTCAGCCAACTCCAGCACCAGGCCCAGTGCGAGATACGGGCCGAAACTCCAGCTCAGCCCCCTTCAGCTGATCCTCCACATGATTCCAGCTTCAGTTGCTCCTTCCACAGGCGTCAGCCCGTGATTCCAGCCCGAGAAATCAGGCCCGCGATCCCAGCCAAGCTTCCAGCCAAGCCCGCGCACGTCCAGGCAGCTTCAGTCCGTGATTCCAGCCCATATTTCCCCCAAAATCCATGCCCAACTCCAGCTGGTGTCCCACGAGTAACCGACTGATCTACCAACCTGGGTAGCGGATTTGTTGGCCAAAAATCCTCCCTAGCTTGTTGGACTTAAGCCTATATAATGAGGGCTCCTCAAGAGGATGTGATATAATTTTTCCATTGATTTTTAGCTGAGTTTTTAGTATTGTTTTTATTCTTTATCTCACATTTTCTTGTTAGAACTTTGTGAGATGAATTGCAAGCTAGGCTAGAGTTCTTTGGTGAGGCTAGAGATGATCCTAGATGTGTAATGAATTTGTTTGGGTTTTGATTCTCCAATGGTTTGCAAAGTTTATACATTTTAGTAAATAATTTTTCTTTCATCTTGTTTTTCTCTCATATCAATATATTTTATTGTCAATTTTTATATAAATTTAGTCAAGCTCTTTTTATGTGATTGCTGCAACTAAGATATATTGATAGCATTATTTTATAAGTAGTCTTTTACTGCAATATTGTTTATGGTATATTGTCGCTTTTGGATTTCTTATAAGATAATTTTTATTAGTTCTTCACATAAGAATTTTATTCACTCAAATAAATTTTAATCCACAAGTTTTTCAAATCTTTATTTTCCGATTGGTTGTTTGGGATGTGAAACTTTCAATTGAGTTATTTTATGAATCAAAATCCAATTAGGTACATGAAACATATAGGGGATTCTCGATGCCTTACCGCTTTTGATTATTGAGTTTTCTTCATTTTTAAATTACGTTGTCATTAAATTTGTTTTGAAAATCACAAAAATACTTCCTTTCCTTCTTTATTTGATTACTTATTCCTCTAACGCCTTTGTTTCACTAATCTTTTCTTGTTGTTTTTATCACCTCCTAGTGGGATCGACCATCCTAATTGTGCTGCAATCGACCGCTTGTTTTTGTACACGTTTGGGCGTAATCAGGTCACATATCTTACACATGATGCATTCCATTAAAAATTTAATAGTTTTCGGCAGAAAGAACTAAAATGGCCAAGAAAATAGGAGTTTAAGGTCATCACAGAAAAAAAAAAGGAAAAAACCGTCACCTTTTAAAAAGTTCAAGGACTATTTAGGCTAATTACTCTTTTTATTTTGGTGTGTCATGATCTTAACAAACTAATGATAATGTCAACTTCCCTTAGGTGAGTTAGTAGGGTATTCATCTTCCTCAGTGAATGCTTAGGTTCGAGTCGTCACCACCGTATTAGTTAGGATATATGGGCAATCCACTTCGTGAGTGATCCATATATCACGTGGGAAAGTATCCACCTCCCGGGGATTATTTATGAATTCCAACCTCTACCTTTATAACCTATTTTTTTTATTAAAAAAAAAAACAAACTAATGATAATAACTATCATATTCATTATAATAAATAACTCCTATACATCAGAGTCATCGAGATTTCGAGAGTATTATCTGAATAAAGATAAATACAAATAAATAAAAAATAAAAAAGAGAAAGAAAGATGGGGTTTTTTTTTTTTTATATTGGTCCCCTATGAACCTATTGCATAGTTGTATTTTGCATTATAAAATTTAAATTTTGACTATTTACATCTTGAATTTTTAAATTTACTAGTAACTTGTCCCGCATTGATATCAATATTAATTTTTTTTTAAAAAAATTGACAGATGATTTGTGTTTGAATTCAATTTTATTGAGGTTGAGATTTTCAATTAAGTTTTATCAAAATAGAAAATTTTGAATTAATTTAATTTTTTTTAAGAGTACAATGAGGTAAAAAAAAAAAAGAAAAAGAAAGAGTAATTGGCGTAAAAAGTCCCTAAATTCTTTCAAAAGTGACGGTTTGATCCTTATTTTATTTATTTTTAGTCGAGATAACTCTTATTTGAAGGCCAAAATAGTCATTTTCGTCAAAACTTCGTTAAATTTCTAAAGCAATATTGCTGAAATGATCAGTTTTATACACCCCCACACTATTGACGAACCCCGGGCCCCCATCCTCACCCACCCCCCTTTCGATTTGGGTTTGCTATTGGAGAGAGAAAAAATTCATTATTATTAAATTTCTAAAACAATCTCTCAAATTATACTTAAAAACTCGTTATGTTAGAAATTTTATAGAAAGAATTGTAATAGTTATTATTTAGAGAATTTAGAATTATCTTAATAAAAAAAATAAAAAAAAATCAAACTCTCATATTTTAAAGAGTTCAAAAGATTATTTAAGATAGATAATAAAAATAATAATAATAAAAGGAAGAAGAAGGAGGACCTTAAAAAAAAAAAAAAAAAAAAAAAAAAAAAAAAAAAAAAAAAAAAAAGGCAAACAAGCCAAGATTCTTCAACGGCAGCAGAGAAAGTATCAGAAGGTGAAGCCGTGAGAGAGAGACCCATGGGAGATGGCGGCGGAACCAGGGTTGTCACGAATTCCAACAACAACAACAGCGGCGGCGGCGGTGGCGGCAGCAACAAGCCGGAGTGGCTTCAGCAGTACGATCTAATCGGGAAGATCGGCGAGGGCACCTATGGCCTCGTCTTCCTCGCCAGAACCAAAACCCCCGGCAACCGCGGCAAGTCCATCGCTATCAAGAAATTCAAGCAGTCCAAGGACGGGGATGGCGTCTCTCCCACCGCCATCCGCGAAATCATGGTAAAAATTTTAGGGATTTTGATTTTTTTTTTTTCCCTTTCTTTCTTGGTTTCTCGGCAGCCAAACAGAGCAACTAGGGTTATAAAATTTTCGATTGTTATTTTGAATTGTTCAGTTGCTGCGGGAGATAACGCATGAGAATGTGGTAAAGTTGGTGAATGTTCATATAAACCATGCGGACATGTCGCTGTATCTGGCTTTTGACTACGCAGAGCATGACCTCTATGTGAGTGATGGTATCATCGACAGCTTAGTATTCGAGAATACGAGGATTCAGACATGTTTTGAAAGTAAGTGACGTAATCCAAATTTTTGTTTCGTTGCAGGAAATCATTAGACATCATAGGGACAAGGTTAATCACGCCATCAATCAGTACACTGTCAAGTCATTGCTGTGGCAGCTACTTAATGGGTTGAACTATCTTCACAGGTAATGGAAATTCTAATCCCGATGCTATATATTTAGCATAAAAAGTTATAAAATGGCATATTAAATAGGTTGTTTTAGTTTGTGCTCCTATGTATAATGGTATTTCAAATGCTATATTTATTTTTTGTCATGAATATCTAGCCTTGAAACTTGTAAAAGGAAATTTTTTTTATTTTAAATAGATTAAAAGATGGAAATGTTGTAGGTATTAAGTGAAAAAGTCAAGTGCGTCAACCAAGAGCCTCCATATGCCAAAATTTGGCATATGCTATGCTTGGTGGCAAAATTTGACACCCAATATAGTGTAGGGCAAAGTTTTGACTGATAATAACATTGCATTGGGGAGTGGTTTTCTTACCAAAGGCCAAATTTTGGCATTGTATTGGAGATGCTCCAAGGCTTTTGTTTATGTGAAGCAAATATAAATATATATATATATATATATGTAAGTAAGTTCTTTGGTTTTTCTGTGCTTTTTAATCCTTATAGGCGAGTTACTTATATGCAACTCTTTCTGCAGTAACTGGATCATTCACCGCGACTTGAAGCCGTCTAATATATTGGTATACATGCCTTTAGCAATTGCTTCCTCTGTTATGCAATCCACAAATGGCTGTGCGTTTGTGTCTCGTCTAATGTGAATTGACAAATCTTTATAACCAGGTTATGGGTGACGGAGAGGAACAAGGGGTTGTTAAAATTGCTGATTTTGGACTTGCTAGAATATATCAAGCTCCATTGAAGCCATTATCTGAAAATGGGGTAGGATGGAACCATATCTTTTGCTACTGACTGCTTTGCTCTGTAATTCTATGTGAATGTGTTGCTTGTGCTTGTTTTTATATCTCAATATGAAAGCACACAAACCGGTCTCAGAAGAAGATAATTATTACTTATGCAATTTAAGAAAAATTTCAACGTCAAGATTAGGTTATATCTCTACAAGAATGCGGTCATCACTTGCCTGCACCAGTTTTTTTGCTAATATGTCTATACACTGTTGTCACTAATACCATGTAGGTATTATATAGACATCAAAGTGAAAATTCTTCACGATACTACGTTATGCATGTGGGGCACACTAGTAATATGCCTCTCAAACATAGAGAATGTAATTGAGCTATCGTATATACTTTTTCTTGTCAGAATCACTTTCAATATACTTCTGTGTGAAACAAGAAAGAGTTAAAGGATTGGATCTTGTACAGCGTAATCATACTATATATATTTTTACACTAAATAGTCCCATGGACTGCCTGAGTGAAAGAACAAGTGGAAAGAGAAAACTATAATCTGAGCTCACTAGAAGACATTTCTTAACAAATTGTAATACTTCTATTACAGAATTAAATACCACAATTTTCTGATTACTACAAGAGGAAATTTCATTATCTTTCTTGTTATGTCTCGAGTCTGTTTGAACATATGCAACTGCTATAGTACCAAATGAGCTGTATATTGGATATAAAGTTTCATTCATGTTTAGATATTCTCTTTCAGTAAAGTTAATTTTTACTTGCAGGTTGTGGTAACAATTTGGTATCGTGCACCAGAGTTGCTCCTTGGGGCAAAGCATTACACAAGTGCTGTTGGTATGACTCTACACCAAATTCCATGTTTAATAAGCAAGCATATATTCTTAGCATTTATTGCAGTTTAGGATACAGAGTTCAGTTAAGAATGAGTATTTGGCTAGTCTTATGACTTTATGACTTAGGTGTATGCTGATTTTTGGGGGCTACAACACATGCACGCATTTGCATGGATGATGTGTGTGTGCGTATGGATATCTTTTGTATGGTGGATTCAACTGAGTAGAATAAATCTTCAACTGCATTAATAACTGCCTTTTTGTTAGATATGTGGGCTGTTGGATGCATTTTTGCTGAGCTTTTGACTTTGAAACCACTGTTTCAAGGAGCAGAAGTTAAAGCTACTCCTAATCCTTTCCAGGTATTTGTTTCTTAGTTTACTGTCCTTACCAAATTTGAAGTTTTGGTGATTTGTTTTCCCCTTGAAAGAGTTCAAGATCTTTTGATTCTGCATAACTTTCTGACATACGTTCCACCTTTTGCAGCTTGATCAACTTGACAAGATATTCAAGGTCTTAGGTACTTCCATTTATTTTATTGTGCTCCGCCCCTCTGTTTTTCCTTGTATCTTGAGGCATGATGTCACTGTTCATTTTTATCTCATTAGGTCATCCCACTTTAGAAAAGTGGCCAACACTTGCAAATCTTTCACACTGGCAACAAGATTTACAGCATATTCAAGGACACAAGTAGTATGTTCTTGACGTTTAAAGGATTTGAAATAGGCTGTTGAAACAGTTGGTTACATCAAATAAATTTATTTCTTGTTCTTTATCTTGATTCTCGTTCCATTTTCTTTATTTTGGCAATAACTAATAGTGTTTTTTTTTTTTTCATTGTTTGTGTCTGACAGTGAGAGTCATGGGCTTCACAGTTTTGTTCACCTTTCTCAGAAAAGTCCTCCATACGACCTCTTATCTAAGATGCTTGAGTATGTTTACCTTGTAGATTTGCAAGAAATACTTGTTTTACTCTTCTATAGAATTGGAGTATTGATGGAGATTGTATTTTAGATTGAGTAGTTTCAGTCCTTTAATTTTTTAACCTTTCATCGTTCATAGAGTTTCAAGAGAAACATGTGTCGTAGCTAGTAGGTAGCTTGGTTGGATTAGACATCTGACATTGAGAAGCAACGTTTAAACATTTCATTACATGGACTCAATCATGTTTTCAATTCATCTTTTCTTCTGTTCCATTAAGCATAATAAAAATCTGCAGGAAATCATACTTTGGAATTGTGTTTGTATCTATATGTATATTTTGGAGATGTAGGCTCTAAAGATTGTAGGTTTGGGCAAGGGCTTTAGGTTTAGACTTGAGCCACTAGCATAAAAATTAAAAAGAAAAAATAAAAGAAATAAAATGAATATCAAGGTACCACTTTCAATCCAAGACGGATTAGGAACCATCCTCATCCAGCAGTTACATACATACATACATATATATGTATGTATACTCATGGGCACTCATACATATATTAAAAGAGATTAGAAGGAGGAAACCCTAAGTCTATATTGTACTGGTTTGGAATAATCTTCTATCTTATTCAAAGAATGAATTTACAATGGCTTTATAGCCGTGTGTATACACAGAACCCAATTAATGGGAAACTTTTCTAATATCTACTTTCTATATTTAGAAGATCTATGAAATATTACATAATATTCCTACACTCCCCCTCAAGCTGGGCTGGAGATGTTGTAAAGTCCAAGCTTGTCAATTAATCTCTTAAAATCTGGCTTCCAAAGACCTTTTGTTAGGATATCAGCGGTTTGACTCAAAGTTGAAACATAAATGATACACACTGTACCGTCTTCTACCTTCTCATTAATGAAGTGACGATCAATTCCAACATGCTTAGTTCTATCATGATAAACAGGATTGTGAGTGATACTAATAGCCGCCTTGTTATCACAGTAGAGCTTAAGTGGTTCGCTGACTTGTTGCCTTAATTCTCCTAGTAAATTCTTCAGCCAAATCGTCTCACACAAATCATGAGCCAATGATCTCAACTCAGCCTCTGCACTACTCCTTGCGACCACAGTTTGTTTCTTACTTCTCCAAGTGACTAAATTTCCCCAAACAAACGAACAATATCCTGAGGTTGACCTCCTATCTGTGACCGAACCTGCCCAGTCCGCATCTGTGTATGCTTCAATACCCAGGCTTGAGTTTTTCTTGAAGAGTAAACCTCCCCCTGGAGATCCTTTCAAATACCTTAAAATTCGCGTGACTGCAACCATGTGATCTTCCGTAGGCGCATGCATAAACTGACTGACATAACACAGCAAAACTGATGTCAGGTCTAGTATGTGAAAGATAGATCAGTTTGCCAACTAACCTTTGAAACCTTCCTCTGTCAAACGGTGTGCTTGAGTTTTTGCTGTCCAATTTCACATTAAGATCTAAGGGAGTATCAGCAAGTTTGCATCCCGACATACCAGTCTCCTTTAACAAATCAAGAACATACTTCCTTTAAGACACTGAGATTCCCTCTCGGCTTCGAGCTATCTCCATACCAAGGAAGTATTGGAGTTTACCCAGTTCTTTCATCTCGAATGCTGAAGCAAGATCTTTCTTGACTCGAGTAATTTCCTCAATATCATCTCCTGTTACAATGATATCATCGACATAGACTATTAAGATGGTCACCTTATCTCCCTTGTGTTTATAGAATAGAGTATGATCTGTCTGTGTTTGCATATAACCGTTCCTCTTCATAGCTTTCATGAACCTATCAAACCAAGCACGCGGAGATTGCTTGAGTCCATACAAGCTTTTCCGCAGTTTGACTACCTTGCCGTGGTTGTCATTAGTAAATCCAGGTGGTAGGTCCATAAAGACATCTTCCTCGAGAGTTCCGTTTAAAAAAGCATTCTTCACATCAAGCTGTTGTAGAGGCCAATCTAAGTTAGCAGCAAGAGATAGAAGAACACGTACTGTATTAATTTTTGCAACCGGAGCAAATGTCTCTTGATAATCAACTCCATAGGTTTGTGTATAACCTTTTGCAACTAGTCTAGCTTTGAATCTTTCAATAGAACCATCAGCCTTGTATTTTACCATGAAGACCCACTTACATCCAATAACAGCTTTGTCTTTTGGCTTCTCCACCATATCCCACGTCCGGTTCTTCTCTAACGCCCGTATTTCTTCCAAAATAGCAGCTTTCCATACCGGCTTCTCCAAGGCTTCACCAACTGTTTTGGGAATCTCTACCTCTGTCAGGTTGGTAACCAAAGTCTTGTAGCTTCCAGAGAGCTTATTATACCCAACAAAGTTTGAAATTGGGTGATGAGTGCAGGACTTGCGTACCTTATCCATAGGAACTTCATGGTTCTCAAGATTTGAATCCGGATTTGAGGTTTGGGATTGTAGGGACTCAAGGTCTTTATTTTTCTTTCGATTCTCTCTCCTTGAATAAGTTATCAAATCCTTGACTCTAGGATGGACAATAGGGACAGGCTGTAGGATTTTTTCTTATGGTGGGTCTGTGCCTATGGTGTTGGTTTTGGGTAAGGAAACATATTCGGTTTGAGGAATTTTAGGAGTAGGATCCCAGTTTAATTCCCACAGATTTGGTGCCGAATTTGTGATTTTTTCCAAATCTGAAATTGCCTTATTTGAATCCAACCCATTGCTGATTTTAAGTCTATCCTAGAAATTTGGATCACTCACACTCTCCTCCTGAGGTAAATTTCGTGTATAAAAGGCCTGATTTTCAAAAAAGGTAACATCAGTGGAGATAAAATATTTCCTTTTTTGGGGACAATAACACTTATAACCTTTTTGGGTAGCGGAATATCCAAGGAAAACACACTTTAGGGAGCGAGGATCCAATTTTGACCTCCCTTGACTCGGCACATGAACAAAAACACACTCCCAAAAACCCGAGAGTCTAGTTGGGAAAAAACTCGGTAAGTAGGGAAAAGACTTGAGAAATAGGAAAGTGGTGTTTTAAAGTGTAGAATCTTGGATGGAAGACGATTGATCAAGTAGCATGCAGTTAAGACCGCATCACCCCAGAAATGTTTTGGAACATTGGTTGAAAACATGAGTGCACGGGCGACCTCTAGAAGATGGCGTTTTTTTCGTTCCGCCACACCATTTTGTTTTGGAGTATCAATGCAAGAGCTTTGGTGTAAAATACCATGGGTTTGAAAAAAATCACCAAGAATGGAATTGAAGTATTCGGTACCATTATCAGTACAAATAATTCGAATTTTTGTATCAAATTGTGTTTGAACCATTTGGTAAAAATTTTTGAAAACTGATAAGGCATCCGATTTATCTTTAAGAACATAAACCCAAGATACTCTGGTATGGTCATCAATGAATGTAATAAACCACCTTTGAGAGGAAAGAGTGGGAGCACGTGAGACCCCAAATATCACTATGGATAAGTGTGAATGGTGTAGATGGATGATAATTTTGAGGAGGTAAAAATGTGCGGGTGTGCTTGGCCAATTGACAAATATCACATTGGAGAACTAGACTTTTATTTGAAAATAAATGGGGAAACAAATGTTTCATATAAGTAAAACTTGGATGACCCAATCGAAAATGTAATAACATTATTTGTTTTTCAACAGAAACAATAGACAAACACATAGGAGAGCTAACATTATTCATTATTGAAGAAGGAACCGAAAGATAGTAAAGTCCATTTGAGCTCCTAGCACTGCCAATCCTCTTCCCCGTCCTCAAATCCTGAAAAACACAAGCAGTTTTTGAGAAATTAACACCACAAGGCAGGTCGGTACTCAACTTACAAACAAAAATTAAATTATAGGTTAATTTCGGAACATGGAGAACATCCTTCAGAAGAAGAGTTGGAGATAGTCGAATAGTTCCTTTACCAGCCACTGTAGAAAAGTTTCCATCGGCCATTTGAACCTTTTGTTGGCCCGAACTAGGCAAATAGTGTAGAAATACCGGACTAAGATAATAATTAATTATGTATTTTTCTTGTATTCCTAGAATAATGAGATTCGGGTACTGATTTACCCAAATCTTCACTTGTTAGCTGCTAATTTGTTAGGTTGTTATTTAGTTCCTAAGGTTTAGGAAGTTGTTATTTTTTCCTTCTCTATTTAGCCGTGTAAACCTGATTTCAGTAAATGTGAAGTACTAGTAGAGTATTCCAAAAATTCACATGGTATCAGAGCACTCTCTGAACCAATCCAATCAGATTTCCTGATGGTCAAATAAGGTATGGCCACAGAAAAACCGTCCTCTTCCTCACCTGAAGTCACTTCAGGGTCTGATCTTCCCACCTCCAGCAGTCACACCATAGCCGATTCTGTTCCTCTTCCCATTACAGGACACAAACTGAATGGGAACAACTATCTTCAATGGTCGCAGTCCGTTATGATGTACATCAGTGGTAAGGGGAAGGATGAATATCTCACTGGTGAAAACGTTTCTCCAAAGGCTGGAGATTCTCATTTTCGACTCTGGAAAACAGAGAACAACATGGTAATGTCTTGGTTAGTCAATTCCATGACTACCGAGAAAGGGGAAAATTTTTAACTCTACAACACGGCTTATGAAATATGGGAAGCTGCAAAAGAATTCTATTCAAGCAAGGAAAACACCTCTGCAATTTTCGAGATAGAGACCACACTTCATGATCTCCGACAAGGAGAATTCTCTGTCACTAAGTTTTATAATATCCTCACCCGTCATTGGCAGCAACTTGATGTTTTTGAAGATCACATGTGGAAATGCCCCGAAGATGCCAAGATGTTCAGAGAGATCGTGGAAAAGAAGAGAATCTTTAAGTTCTTGATGGGACTCAACAAGAACTTGGATGAGGTTCGAGGACGAATACTGGGACTAAAGCCTTTACCGAGCATCCGAGAAGTTTTTTCTGAGATACGCCGAGAAGAAAGCAGGAAGAAAGTGATGATGGGAGACTCACAACCTGCACCTATCACAGATAACTCATCTGCCCTAGCCACTCGAACAACTCAAGGCCGCAACAATGACAACTGATCAAAGAAAGGAAGACTATGGTGCGACCACTGCAAGAAACCTGGTCACCTACGCGAAACATGTTGGAAAATACACGGAAAACCTGCAGATTGGAAGCCTTCGAAACCTGCCTCTGACAAAGAAACCCGTGGCCCTCATGCTGCCCTTGAAGAAGGATCACTTGCTCCTACGAAAACTAGTCCATTCAGCAAAGAACAGATTGAAGCACTCCAGAAAATGTTCTCCCAGTAAAACCACATCAATACTGGATCTTTTGCACATAAAGGTAATTACTTAAATGCCCTCTCTGTTAATTCCATGAGCAGCAAACCGTGGATAGTCGATTCTGGTGCCTCCGACCATATGACAAGGGGCGCTTCTCTATTTCAACACTACAGTCCATGTAGAGAAGGTCTTACAGTGAAAATTGCCAATGGTTCACTATCTAAAGTTGCTGGGACAGGTTCTATTATTCTTTCGGCAGACCTAACAATACAATCTGTACTTCATGTTCCAAACTTGGACTGTAACTTGCTGTCAGTTAGCAAACTCTCTCGGGATCTCAATTGTGTGGCTAAGTTCTTTTCAAACTTGTGTGAATTTCAGGTTTTGGACTCGGGGAGGACGATTGGCAGTGCTAGGATGTGCTTGGGTCTTTATCTTCTCCAAGTCAATAGTTCTTCTAGGAGACATACTCACAATGCAGTATGTGTAGAGACCGAGAGTAAGACTAATAAAAACATAATTTCTGTTGATCATTCCAATAAAGAAAGTGCAGTCATGTTATGGCATTATCGCTTAGGTCATCCTAATTTCTTGTATCTTCAGAAATTGTTTCCATCTTTATTTATCAATAAAAGTTCGAAATTGTTTCAATGTGAGGTGTATCAATTTTCAAAACATTGTCGTAAATCTTATCCTGCCTTACCATACAAAGTTTCAAATCCATTTGCCATGATTCATAGTGATGTGTGGGGCCCTTCTAGGATCAAGAATGTTACTGGTGCTAGGTGGTTTGTATCTTTTGTTGATGATCACACTAGAATTACTTGGTTGTTTCTCATGAAAGAAAAATCTGAAGTAGGTCCAATTTTCAGAAAATTCAACACTATGATTCAAACTCAATTCCAAACAAAAATACAAGTGTTGAAATCTGACAATGCAAAAGAATACTTTGAGGCTAGTTTGGGTGATTATTTTGAAAACCAAGGCATTATTCACCAAAGTTCTTGTGTCGATACACCTCAACAAAATGGGATAGCAAAGAGAAAAAATAAACATATCCTTGAAGTTGCTCGCTCCCTTATGTTCACCACACATGTTCCCAAACACTTTTGGGGAGAGGCAGTTCTCACAGCCACTTACTTGATAAATAGAATGCCCTCTCGTGTCCTACACTTTAAGTCACCATACGACACCCTCCTTCACTTTTTTCCCACAACCCGTGTCTTAACAACTCTTCCCCTTAGAGTCTTTGGCTGTTCAGCTTTTGTCCACATCCATGCCCAACATCGCAGCAAACTTGATCCAAAGGCTCTCAAGTGTATTTTTGTCGGGGTATTCTTCAAATCAAAAAGGGTATAAATGCTACTCTCCTGTCACTCGAAATTTCTATAATTCTATGGATGTTACATTCTTTGAACATCAACCCTTTTATTCCAAAGTTGATATTCAGGGGGAGAATTTCACTCAAGAATACCAACTTTGGGACATTGATAAACTAGACCAGCATTCATCTTCGTCAATCCCATCACAAGCCGAGTCACCATCAACCGAGCCACCACCAATAGAAATAACTACAGCCGTCCCATATGTCACACCATCAACCGAGTTCCCCTCCACCAAGTCACCACTAGACATGTCACTTCAAACCGAGTCATCACAGCCATCTCAAATAGAACACCAAGTCAGTCACACACAACCTGCTGACACTTGTGAGTTACGTGTCTATACTAGGAGGAACAAGACTCAACAGGAGAAAGGAACCCAGCGAACCAAGCATAGTCATGAGTCCAATCCGGATCTGGAACTACATAATTCACCAGGTAATGACAGCTCCATTAATGTACCTGATACAAGCCCTGATTTACCTATTGCCTTGAGAAAAGGCACACGGTCCTGTACTGATCATTCCATACATAACTGTATTTCATATGGGAGATTGTCATCTGGTCATCGTGCATTTGTGAGTAATCTGGACAGAATACAGGTTCAGGAACCTAAATCAATTCATGAAGCACTTCGTATTCCAGAATGGAAAAAGGCTATTTGGGAAGAAATTCGTGTACTAGAGAAGAATGGAACTTGGGAATTATCTGAACTGCCATCAGAAAAACGTCCAATAGGCTGCAAGTGGATTTTCACGATCAAACACAACTCAGATGGAAGCATAAACAGATTTAAAGCTCGTCTAGTGGCTAAAGGCTTCACTCAATCTTATGGGATAGACTACTAGGAGACCTTTGCACCAGTAGACAAACTCAACACTATTCGGGTATTAGTCTCTCTAGCCTCTAATCTTGATTGGCCTCTCTACCAACTAGATGTGAAGAATGCATTTTTTAACGGTGATCTTGAAGAGGAAGTATACATGGAGATCCCACCGGGCTTTGAAACTTCAACCAACTCCAACAAAGTTTGCAAACTCAAGAAGTCCTTGTATGGACTTAAACAATCACCAAGAGCATGGTTTGACAGGTTTACCAAAGTTGTGAAAAGGGTTGGATATGATCAGTGTCAAACGGATCACACCATGTTTGCAAACATTCTCTCTCGGGAAAGAAGGCAATTCTTATTGTGTATGTAGATGACATCATCCTAACAGGAGATCACAGTGAAGAAATTCAGAAACTCAAAAGCTTCCTAGCTAAAGAATTTGAGATCAAAGATCTGGGCAATCTCAAATATTTTCTCGGCATGAAAGTAGCTCGATCCAAGAAAGGGATTTCAGTTTCTCAGCGGAAGTATGACCTAGATCTATTAAAGGAGACAGGAATGCTTGGGTGCAAACCAGCAGACACACCAATGGACTCAACCATGAAGATAGGCAGCAAAGGCAGCGGTACTCCAGTTGACAAAGGAAGGTATCAAAGATTAGTTGGGAAACTTATTTATTTGGCTCATACCAGACCGGATATCAGTTTTGCTGTTAGCACAGTAAGCCAGTTCATGAATGACCCAACTGAAGAACACATGGAAGCTGTGTATAGGATCTTAAGGTACTTGAAGATGCACCTGGTCAAGGGGCTGTTCTTCCAGAAATCAGCAAGCAGAGACGTTGGAATATTCACGGATGCAGATTGGGCAGGTTCCATAACTGATAGGCGGTCTACCTCCGGTTATTGCTCTTATGTATGGGGCAAGTTGGTTACTTGGCGAAGCAAGAAGCAATCAGTAGTCTCACGCAGCAGTGCAGAAGCTGAATTCAGAGCCCTTGCACACGGCATTTGTGAGGGAATATGGCTAAAGAGAGTACTTCAGGAGCTGAAAGTTCCAATTTCAGGGACCATGAAAGTGTTGTGTGACAACCAGTCAGCAATCAGCATAGCAAAAAATCCAGTCCATCATGATAGAACCAAACATGTGGAGATAGATCGACACTTCATCAAAGAGAAGATAGAAGACAACACTATAACACTGCTGTATCTTCCGACCAGTCAACAAACCGCTGATATTCTAACTAAAGCTTTGCCGAGGAAGATCTTTGACGGCCTTATTTCCAAGCTAGGTTTACTCAACATATACAACCTAGCTTGAGGGGGAGTGTAGAAATACCTGACTAAGATAATAATTAATTATGTATTTTTCTTGTATTCCTAGAATAATGAGATTCGGGTACTGATTTACCCAAATCTTCACTTGTTAGCTGCTAATTTGTTAGATTGTTATTTAGTTCCTAAGTTTTAGGAAGTTGTTATTTTTTCCTTCTCTATTTAGCCGTGTAAACCTGATTTCAGTAAATGTGAAGTACTAGTAGAGTATTCCAAAAATTCACAAATAGGATAAGAAAAATTGAGAGTTACCAGTCATATGATCGGTAGCGCCCGAATCAACAATCCATTGCTCACCAGAATTCAGCATACTGGCGATAGAGGATTCTGAAACACCGTGCCTTACCATAAGAGAGATGCTTGTAGCAGGAGCCAAAGAACTTGCACCAGGGGCTGCCTTGCTTCCAACAGAGGATTGGAAAAGCAGATTGCACAACTGTTCCACTTGTGCGTTCGTAAGATTAACAACATCGGATTGAGCAGATTGTGAAGTGACCCCTTGCACGGTTTGTGGTGTATTTGGTGAGTGGTTTGAGGAAGAACGATTCACAGCGAGAGCAGAGGCATCGAATTGGACAGCCCCGGTGGCACCAAGCATAACACGACGGCGGTGATCTTCACAACGAACCTTGGCAAAGATTTCATCTAAGGCTGGTAACGGTCTCATCCCCAGGAGACGGCCACGGACATCGTCCAATTCGTTATTCAAACCTGCCAAAAAATCATATATACGATCCTTTTGAACCAATTTTTTGAGCATTAGCCGGATCCTTCCAGGAAACCGAATGAAATATATCGACTTCCTGCCATAATTTACGCAAGCTGCTATAATACTGGGTTACATCCAAATCACCCTGACGAAGGTTGCGTGCGCGGTTTCGCAATTCAAACAATTGCGACGAATTTTCCAAGTCGGAGTAGGCAAGAGTAACGGCATCCCAAATCTCTTTGGCTGTAGAAGAAAACATATACGTTTCTCCTATCTCATCCTCCATAGAGTGAATCAGCCACGCCATAACCAAGGAATTTGTGGCATCCCATGAAGCATACAAAGGATCATCAACAGCCGGACGGGGAGAAGAGCCATCGATGAAGGAAATTTTTCCTTTGCCACGAATAACCAACGCTGCCGAACGAGACCAGGGTAAGAAATTCTTCCCATTTAATTTTTGGGAGGTAATCTGTAGACTATGAGAAGTATTTTCCACAGCAACAGTAGGAATAATTGTGGAAACAGATTGAGAAGCCCCAGATTGAGCCTCTGAATCGTTTCTGCTTGCCCTGGACATGGTTCCCTCAACTTACAGAATCTCTTCTTCGTTCTCTGATACCATAAAAGAGATTAGAAGGAGGAAACCCTAAGTCTATATTGTACTGGCTTGGAATAATCTTCCATCTTATTCAAAGAATGAATTTACAATGGCTTTGTAGCCGTGTGTATACACAGAACCCAATTAATGGGAAATTTTCCTAATATCTACTTTCTATATTTAGAAGATCTATGAAATATTACATAATATTCCTACATATATCCCTCTTAGCATTTGGTCATGCTAATCGATTGGGTCTAAATCGGCATTCCTTGAATCTTGACCCTATATTGTCTCTCGACTTTTACAGTTTACATCTGTAAATATTTTTCTGGTAAAGTGCATGTTGTATGTAGTTGTGGGTGTATTTTAGGTGGTTGTTGGTCCTTGCAATGTGTTGGAATTGGTTCAGCATAATGTTTTTAGAAGAGAAGCATTCCCCTTATAATAGCTTCAATTTTTAGAAGAGCCTCCTTCGTTTGACCAAACATAAAAGGGAAAACAGAAATTCGGCTCCCATATAACAAGTAGTTCTTATACACAAAAAATAAAGGGGAAAGGAAGAAGAAATTGCTTTGCTCTTTAGCCCTATTAATGGAGGTACCAGTTTCGTCAAATTCATCTTCACAAAAGCATTGGATTAGCCTTTTTGGTTTGGGGAACCTGTTTCGGATAGTTTTTTTAATTTTTAATTTTTAATTTTTGTTAGGCTTTTGGTAATGTAAGAAGAGAAATATCAGTTATAGCTTTCATCACTCAAAATTACCATTTGTTGTATGTTTTTGATGCAGATATGATCCACGAAAGCGTATAACAGCAGCACAAGCTCTAGAGCATGAGTAAGAATGTTTCTACAATGATATAGTTGCTGGTTATTTGCAGAATTAACTTTTACTGTTCGTTGGTCTACTCCTAAAGATTTTCAAATTAAATTCAAGATAAAGAAATCTCATATTTGTGTAGCATAATTTCTGATATCTTCACTCTTGAGTAAGCACTAAACTTCTGATCTGAGATTTTAGTTCTAGTGTCACACACACACACACACACACACACACAATTTAGAACAACCTGACAGAAATTTGCTTTTGATTTAGCTTCAATATTTGTGTAAGGTCGCGACTTTTTGATGCTTGATTCACTTTGTCAGGTTACATGTTTTCACCAGTTTTAATCTTGATCCGATCTCAATTTATTTAATAATTATTTATCATATGCCTATCCACCTATAGATCCTTATCATGAAGGTTGTTATATTTATGGAAGTGAACACAACTCATGAAGATTTGGAAAGAATGCCACGACTGTAACTATTCATCAATGACAAATGACATTTTCTTCAGGAAAAAGAAAATAAATAAAAGGAATGCTACATCATGCATCAATTTCAGTATTTTCATCTCCTACATTTTGTTTACCTGAGTATCATTTCTGAGTCCTTTATCATCTTGTTTCTCAGGTACTTTCGCATGGAACCTCTACCAGGTCGAAAGTGAGGTTTCTCGTCTCTATTTTGAATTTTGTTTTTTACTGTGATTTGATCCTTTTTCTTAATTTTGTATAGCTATGACAATTTTGAGTAAATACTCATATTTACTAATGTTTTAAAAATGTTTATGAGAACCTAAGAGAAGAAACAGTAGGAAAAACGTTGAAATCAATTCTTGAAACATTCAACTCCGCCAAATTTCATACATTTTGACTCTATATGCAACATCTACAATGATCAGTGCCCTGGTGCCCCCCCAAGGAGAGAAAGTTGTGAATTATCCTACTCGTCCGGTAGACACAACTACAGACTTTGAAGGGACGACTAGCCTCCAGCCTTCCCAACCCGTAAGCTCTATGGTTTACAGCTACTTTTGTTTTTGTTTTTTCTTTTCCATATCTAAACAATTTGATAAAAGAAAAGTACGTGGAGAGGAGGTCAAGGAGCCCATGGACAGGTAAAACGAAGACTGCCTTGTGATAAGGCTACCTAATCAAGCAAGAGATTGACAAAGAAACTCATATTTTAGTTCTATCTATGCTGTGGCTTAAAATTGGATGGATGCTTTTAGTTTCTTGTTAGTTCTGTCTTTTTGAGGTTGGGCTGCTAAGAGATATTCAATTTAAGATTTACTTCAACAAATTTTCCTTTGCCCGCCTTTTGTTGTATTTCTTGCTTGTTTGTTGTCAAAGTTAACAGCGTAAACTGAATAAAAATTTAGATTGGTGCAGCAAGAATTACAACTAGGATAGGAATTACACATTCTTTCCTATCTATCTCTTTCTTGTCTTGACATGTTATATTTCTTATTGAGACCCTTGGATAAGTAGAATTAAAGAACTATAGGTAGGAATTATGGTCGTTCATATATGGTGCATATCGTGCATGCAAAAGCCTGTGTTAGAACTCCTCCAGGATCTGAAGTGTCTCATGGTCATGAGATCGCACTCTCTTTTGTTTCTTTCTCCTCCAGGATCTGAAGTGTCTCGTGGTCATGAGATCGCACTCTCTTTTGTTTCTTTCTTCTTTTCAGGCTCATTCCAACTGGAAAGTTAATATGGAGAACAGATTCATTCTTAGGTTTAATATCATATCAAGGCATGTGTGCATGCTTATGCTCTGATTCTTTGGACCAGGTATCATCTGGAAATGCAGTTTCTGGAAGCATGCCAGGTGGTCATGGAGTACCCAGTAGAAATGCCGCTCGACCAATAATGGGCATGCAGAGGATGCCACAACAGGGGATGGCAGGTTATAATCTCGCATCTCAGGCTGGAATGGGTGGTGTAATGAACCCTGGTGGCATCCCAATGCAGCGTGGTGGTAATCCACAGGTCCATCAGCAGCAACAGGTATAGCTTTGTTCAGTGACGATTTACTAGCCGAGGTTTTAAATTTTTTTCTTTATTTTATTATCATTTATTTATTATTTTTTTTAATGCGTGGCCCGAATTTTTTTCAACAGTTGAGAAGAAAAGATCCTGGAATGGGAATGTACCCTCCACAGCAGAAACAAAGACGGATGTGAGGTAAAGCAGCCATTCTGATTCAGCTGAGTGATGCTAGAAATTTTGTGATCATAAAGGTTTAATCGAATTCCAGGACTGTTTACTACATGCTGTTTGATTCGCCTTTCTGCCCAATAAAGTTTTCATAGTTATATGTGTATATGTATGTATACGTATCCTTATTGATTATAGCATCAATTGACGTTTCCCAGTCATGGTAAGTAAAATTCTCCATCTGTAAAATGCTCATGCAGGGATTACAGAACGAAGTTGTAGATAATTAATTTAAGAGGTCCGTTTGCTGAATACCTGAAAATCAACTCATTCATGACTTCGTTTGATCCAAAGATCGGAAAGTTTGGATCCATGAGTTCGAACTATGTCCTTGCTAGAGCCTGAAAGGAGAAAGCTTTCAGTTCTGTTCTGTTGATATGATGGTGGGTGCCTAGGCAAAAGCTGCACTCTGGCTTGGTCCCTATATACGACTTAAACCGACTGAATTTGCACATTTTGTTGTATTTAGGCTGATATAAGCAAGCTTATAATCTATGTAGAATTTTGTATTGATCCCATTAATCTCGGATAATTCGTAATTCCCAATTGTAGAAATGGGGTGGGGGGGTGTTCGGGGGGAGGGAAAGATGAATGTGCTGTGGCAAAAACATTTGATATTATCAACTAACGAGAATTGTATTCTAATGCATGTGGTAACAGAAATATTCGATCGTTCTGGCTTTATAATGTCCGACGGTTTTTCCATGTTTTTTCTTTGAGCACGTAGATTGAATTTATGTTTTCTACAGATATATAAAATTTTGGAATAATTAAGTAGATGTACAAAACTTAGAAATTTATATTGAAAAAAGATCCTTTTTTTTTTTTGTTGTTGTTTATTTATTTATTTTTTAAGAAAGTGACCGAAGGATATTAAAAGAGGAATTTGCCAAAATGACATCCTTAAAAATTGCAGTTGGTAAAATTACTTTCTTTTTTAATACTGAAGCTACCGACTAAAAAATCAATTGGTATCAATCATTCTCAGTCATTACAAAATCATTTTGCTAACATAATTTTTTGGAAGATTGTTTAACAAATAAAAAGAAGTTGATTGATCTATTAACCAATGAAATCAAATAATAATGAAATCATATAATCATATATAAATCTGATTGATGATTTTTAAGAAAAGTCATTTTTCTAATTTTAACAATTGCGACATTTGTTAACATAGAACACTTAAAAAAATGTCATTTTCCAACTTTCTTAAATTTGTCTTCTGAAAATTATAAAAATAAATAAAAGAAAAGAAAGGTTTGAAGAAATTGTGGACTTCAATCAGCATGAAACAAAAGACCATGTTAAGAGGTCAGATGAACTAATCGGATACAAAATTTGTGCCAAATAACAAAGAATGCTGAAAACCCATGTCAACTTGAGCTCTAATGGGAAAAATGATGAATAATTTCAGATCAAAAAAGATTTTATTTGAACTTGGTCTATATCACCTTTGTGTTTCTTGGAGGGGCAAAGTTGCAACAACAGGCCAAAAATGAAATCAACGGTTACTCAACACGTTAATCAACAGATCTAAAGAGATTTACATAATTTTATGATGTTGTTGAATGGGATATCATCGTACTAGGAAATTCTCATCGAACTTCAACTTTCAACTTGCTCACCACCTGGTCCCTTACATCCCACTGCATATAGAATCACAGACAAATTAACAATAATTAAATATCTATGTATTGTGTGTGTGTGTGTGTGCATATTTTTTTTTATGTGTGTGTGTGTGTATTTTTTTTCTCTCTTTCTAATTTTCAGGGGAAACAACTAAGTAGTACAAAGGACTTGCACAATTATTATACTTTTGTAGTATCTAAAAATAGAGGGATAAATTGAGAAATAATCAAAACCACACGGTATAATTATGAAAGGGTCAATTTTATAGAATCATAAAACGTTTTCATAGATTAAGCATTAAGCTAATTCTTTCAAAGGGTCAATTACATAATTATACCTCGTGGAGTCATGGTTTTGATTATTTCTCAATTTAACCCTCAATTTTTAGATACTATAAAAGTATCCTTTGAATTTTAAAAACTTGCTTCAATTTCATCCCTTGTACATTTTGTAGGCCAAAAAAGGGAAATAACTTGACCAAAAATATTGTGAAAATATTTTTTCCTTGAGAAAAATTTTTGTGAAATATAAAATTCAAGATCTTTTAACGAAAATGCATTTGGTGCTAAGGTTTGGATTGTAATATTTGAGTTTCAATTAAATTGTGCTTTATTGGTGAGGCATTTGAATTACTGGAGTTAAAAAGTAAAAAAACTTGAAATGTATTTGGAAAAAAAATCAATGTGGAGCTTCTTTCATCCGTCTCGAAATTCTATATAATTTAAAAATTAAAAAAAAAAGAATTATCACATTTGGACTTAAATATGTAAAGTTATAGACTTTTAAAGTTTGAGTTACAAAACTTTGTAAATTGTAAAACTTAGGTTAACTTTTCAGGAAAAAAACCAAATATCGAATTGTAAATTGTGATCCACCAAACACTTATGTTTTGTTTTCAAATGGATAAAATATGTTCCACAAACTATATCAGGGTTTTTATATTGTTCTGCCCAATTTTTTCCATTCACAAAGGACATGAAAGACGAAATTGAAATAGGTTTTTCAAATTCAAAAGATACCTTTATAAAAACAAAGGGATAAATTGAAAATAACAAAAACTAGGGAGGTAATTAAACCCATAGATAAAATACCTGTAGCTTATTAATTTCCTCGTCTGTGAGTGAACGTTCCATGGAGCGATATGCTATCCTGTAACAGTGACTTGTCATCCCTTTCTTGTTTGTAAAGTTGTCTATCAGTTTCACCTGGAATTCACAAGTAGGTAGTCAAAAGACAGACAATAACAGCGAACATATTTGGCGAAGTTTATGAAATAAATAGACAAACTTCAAGTTTCATCCTGAGGAACAAAAATCATAACAAGTTGTAGAGGAATGTTCCAGTGAAGAAGTTTAGAAACAATCTTGATCACTTCGGTAGACGGAGGAATGTTTTATGCATCAAATTTCTATCTCAAATTTATACAAGAAAAATAGAAAAACACAAACCTCCTCAACCAGATCTCCAGCAACTGCTCTAACAACTTCACAAAAATTGTTTTCTGTGAAAGATTCATTGATCCAGAAACTAATATCTTTGTAACAAGGAGGATACTGCAAGACGAAAAGGGTGGTAATTTAGTATGCAAGACATTGGCTGCAACTTTACATGTTCTGGCTGCAACTTTACATGTTCAGGATATATAAAAATATGTGCATCTATATTTCTTTTTTTTTTTTTTTCTTTGGAGATGTTCAAGAGTTCTGCAACATCACACAAAGTGGTTTTGCCGTACAAAATCCCAGAATGCAAACTCTAGTACCTGGTCCTCTTTTAAAAACTGTTTCAAAAACTTTATCATGATTTCAAACTATACTGTACAATATTTTTATTATAACGAGAAGAACAGAAATAAAATTACATGTCCAGACCAAAATTCCCGAGAGCGAGACTCATGAGTGATAGAAAGGGGGAGCTAAAGAAAGCAAGACACACAGAGTGAGGGTGGTGGGGACAGTAAATAAATAACTCCCATCATATAATTGAACCAGAAAAAAAAAAAAAAAAAAAAAAGGGTCTCAAAGTACTCGGAGATCATCTCTTCCAAATACGTGCACCGAATTGGTATTACTGAGCACTATGGTACCAATCCGCTGATTTGGTTGAACACACGCTACCAGGTTGTAGTTTTCTCTTATTTGATTCCAAGTGTTATATAATACGTGTTTCCCAATGTACCATGGTGCATGCCTAAAAGAAACAAGTCCCTAATCCATCTTCCCACCTCCACAAACTTTTGGACCAAGAGCTCAAAAACATGCAAGCTCGTTAAAAAAAAAAAAACAAAAATAATAATTAAAAAAAAAAAAAAAAACCTAAAATGAGATTTGGTAATATCTTCAGCTGAATCCCAATTTTAATGGTTTCTATTTTGTTTTGCAAATGGAGGATTTTGGGAACAAGTTGAAGAGTAACTGTTTGAATACTTTTGCCTTTAAAATCATGTCATTCAAATGACTATTACAACTGATATGCACAGAGTGGTGTTTTTTTGCAGATAATACCTTGGAAAACGGCTTGAATTTGACACCCAGCTGGCCAGAGAAAAACTGTATACCAAAAGTATTAAATTAGAGCACAAGCTTATTATTATTTTCTTTTTCTTTCAAGTAGAATCGAAAAGAATTGAAGAATTACATAAAGGGGAGGAAATAGCAGGTGCAAAAAAAAATTCAGGAACTAGACTACCTGAGATGTAAACCTCTCGTCACTTGACCAAAAAAGGCGTATATCCGGTATGTCAAATAGAACCATTGCTAGCCGCTCCAACCCAAGCCCAAAAGCCCAAGCAACATTATTCTCTTTGCCACTTCTTCTTAGTATTTCTTGCTCTGTCACCCCACATCCCAAAACCTCTAACCAATTCTCCTGACGGTATAGTAATAAATTATAAGCACTGCTAAAAATGAAGATCTAGCAGTAATTCAAAATTTTTAAAAGTACATGTACTTTGATAACAAAAGTTTTAACTTGTTTGAACGATAAAATAACATCTGATAAAGCCGCTGCATAAGAAAGAAAATCAGGAGCAATGTTTTGAAGGAAGATAGCTTGAAGTTTGAAATTGTGGGAAAATATGAATTAGATCCCTTGATTGGTGGTGGTCGGTCCAACTGTAAATAATCACTTTCTAGAAATCAGGAATGTGATTTTGATATAGTTGTTACTGAATATAGGGTTTCCTAATTTAGCTAAGTTAGTTTCCCTTTCTTTGATATTGTAGTTTCCCTTTCTTATTGTAATCTCGTGTATATAAGCCTAGTAATTGAGAACAGAATATATATGTTTTTCTCTCATTTCTCCACATGGTATCAGAGCCAACCAAGCTCAAACGAGCGGCCCGATCCATCTAATACAAGATTGGTGACTCCAAAGAGAGCATCATCTTGCGGGGACGTGTTAAGGGTAAAAAGAAACCCCAGTCCCATATCAAAAACATATTACAACAATTACAGACATATAAGGATATTGGGCCACTCCACTTAACAGGTTGACCTTTTAAGATGGAAGCCCAATTCCCTATCAGTCTCAAATTCCTTCTTCCTCTCTCTAACTTTCACATGGTATCAGAGCCAGGTTCTCCCTAGAAAAAAAAAAAAAAAAAAAGTTTTTTGGCCTTCATACTGCTGTTTCTTTATGCCTTGTTTTTACTCTTGTTTTTTGAGTCCAAAACAGAGTATTTCGCAAGGTTTCTGCTCAGCCGAATCAGTCTTCTTTCTGCTGGCCTTCATTGCCGTGTATCAGCCTTCATAGCCATTTTTTTCTGATTTGCCTTCATTGCAGTTCCCTTTCTTGGCAATCAGATTAGCCAATTTTTTATCAACCCATTTTTTTCTTTTGAGCCTTCATTGCCGTTTGATCAAGAATGTCACAGGTGAAACTGGAGCAGCCACAGGAAAATGGAGTATTCAATAGTGATGAGATTGAGAAGCTAAGGAATCTGCTGGGAACTCTCAAGAAGCCATCCTCTTCTGGTGCTTGTTCATTGGCCCTCTCAGGTGAGTCCTTATTCTCCTTTGGACTGAATGTTTCTAGTAAATTGTTTGAAGATTCATGGATCATAGACTTGGGAGCCACAGACCACATGACACATGCCCCAAATTTTTTCCATACTTACACCCCGTGTTCCAGCACTAGACAAATCAGCGTTGCCGATGGCACCACAGCCACGGTAGCCGGTGTAGGAGACATAACTATCACTCCATGTCTTGTCCTTAAAAATGTTCTACATGTCCCAAAATTAACCACCAACCTTGTGTCCATTCAAAAGCTTACTAGAGACTTAAATTGTCATGTTACGTTTTATCCTTCTTACTGTGACTTTCACGACCAAGGTTCGGCGAGGAGGATTGGACATGCTAAAGAAAAGGATGGACTTTCTATCTTGAGACATCACCTACTCCGAGTATGATCAAGAAAAATTTATCCTCTTCGTTTCTGACTTCTTCGAATAAAGATGCCATATGGTTGCATCATTTTCGTCTTAGGCATCCCTCTTTTGCAGTTTTACGAATTATGTTTCCTTCTTTATTTAAGGGATTAAATATTAGAACATTTCATTGTGATATTTGTGAGTATGCCAAACACACTCGTGTCTTTTTTCCCATAAGCAATAAAAGAAGTTCTTCTCCTTTCTATTTAATTCACAGTGATATATGGGGACCTTCTACAGTCCCAAATGTTTCTGGTTCACGGTGGTTTGTGTCCTTTATTGATTATTGCACTAGAGTCTTCTGGATATTCTTGCTAAAAAACAAATCAGATGTGAGTACTGTCCTACCAAATTTTCATATGATGATTCAAAATCAATTTGGTACCAAAATAAGAAGGTTTAGGTCTGATAATCCAAGGGACTATTTTAATCAGATCTTATCTCCCTACTTTCACAAGGAGGCAATCATTCTTGAGTCATCCTGCATTAATACCCCACAACAAAATGGGGTAGCTGAAAGAAAAAACGGTCATGTCCTAAACACTACTCGAGCTCTCTTGTTCCTTCAAAATGTACCAAAACAATATTGGGGGGAAGCAGTTCTTAAATCTGCCTATATCATAAATAGAATTCCTTCACGAGTTTTAGGGTAAAAAAGTCCAATGGAAGTTCTGTCTAAATTCTACCCCGACATTAGTGCTACAAACACTCTTACGCCTAGGATATTTGGGTGCACTTCATTTGTTCACGTCCATAGCAATAACCGGGGTAAATTAGATCCTAGAGCCATTAAATGTGTCTTTGTAGGATACTCCTCCACACAAAAGGGTTACAAACGTTTTCATCCACCCACCAGGAAACCCTATATCTCAGCTGATGTTACTTTTGCATAAGGGAAACTACAATATCAAAGAAAGGGAAACTAACTTAGCTAAATCAGGAAACCCTATATTCAGTAACAACTATATCAAAATCACATTCCTGATTTCTAGAAAGTGATTATTTATAGTTTGATTGACCACCACCAATCAAGGGAACTAATTCATATTTTCCCACACTCCCCTCAAGCTGGTGAATAGATATCAGTCATTCCCAGCTTGGAAATCAGATCCCGAAATGCTGAACTGTTGAGCCCCTTTGTAAGAACATCTACCAGTGGACCTCCTGTGGGAACATATGGTGTACAAATTAATCCACTCTCTAATTTCTCCTTGATAAAATGTCTGTCTATTTCAATGTGCTTAGTTCGGTCATGTTGCACAGGATTATGTGCAATGCTGATTGCTAATTTATTGTCACAGTAGAGTCTCATTGGTCTACTCCATCTAATCTTCAAGTCTTCTAGTATAATCTTCATCCATAACAGCTCACACACACCCTGTGCCATTGCTCTAAACTCCGCTTCTGCACTGGACCTGGCTACAACATTTTAGCATTTTGAGATCTGATTTCCAAGCTGGGAATGACTGATATCTATTCGCCAGCTTGAGGGGGAGTGTGGGAAAATATGAATTAGATCCCTTGATTGGTGGTGGTCGGTCAAACTATAAATAATCACTTTCTAGAAATCAGGAATGTGATTTTGATATAGTTGTTACTGAATATAGGGTTTCCTGATTTAGTTAAGTTAGTTTCCCTTTCTTTGATATTGTAGTTTCCCTTTCTTATTGTAATCTCGTGTATATAAGCCCTATAATTGAGAACAGAATATATGTGTTTTTCTCTCGTTTCTCCACATGGTATCAGAGCCAACCAAGCTCAAACAAACCCGATCCATCCAATACAAGATTGGTGACTCCAAAGAGAGCACCATCTTGCGGGGGCGTGTTAATGGTAAAAGAAACCCAAGTCCCATATCAAAAACATATTACAACAATAACAGACATAAAAGGATATTGGGCCACTCCACTTAACAGGTTGACCATTTAAAATGGAAGCCCAATTCCTTACCAGTCTCAAATTCCTTCTTCCTCTCTCTAACTTTCACAGAAATAGATACTCAAGACCAAGAAAAGAAGAAAAGGATATGAAATGCCATTTTACTATATAATCAAAACTAGCAGCATACCTGGAAAAAGATCTCAAGTTCAAATGATGGATTGGTGAATGGAAAATATGTATCAATCCAACGCATTTCCACAGAACCTAAAAATTTCCACACCATTGACTCGTTGTTAAAAATAAAATAAACAAAATAATTTTTTTTTAAAAAAGTGCATATTCTTATGATATGTAATGGAATTTTTTAGAGAAATTAAAATTCTCGTCTACTCAGCAGTCAAACACAAAAAAGTTTCAAAATTACCAAGCCAAAAAAAAAAAAAAAATCTTTTCAAATTTTCTAAAAGATTGCACGATCCATACTATTGAAGCTTCTCTATTTCATTTTGCTATAATTACAGATGCTGAATAGAGTTTTCATCCTTCTTCTTCTTCCTCTTCTTCTTCTTCTTTTTTTTTTTTAAAGAAATGAACTGCGAGTCCATCTATGTCCACCTCCACTACAGCAACACCTGCTACCATTTATGTCGTGTCCCCAACAAAAATTTAGATTTACCAAATAAGTGGCGTGCCAAACCCTCAAGGCACTCCTTTAAATCTCTAGCTGCAAAAGATGTGCCATCCACTCCAGATCCGTCCCAATCATTCGAAGAAAAGACCCGAACACCCTCCATCTGTGAGCAAGAAACAAAGAGCAAGAAACAAATATATGACACAAGATAATGACATTCATGAGGAAAGATCGGAACCAATTGCTTATGCCACATTACAAGTTTTCAAACATGTAATTTTCGGGGTGAATGCGCATGTCAATTTTAGAGCTTTGAGAACAAACTATAGTGTGAAAGAACAGCCTATATCTGGAGGGAAAGTTGCAGAAAATTCTTGGCAGTTTCTATTTTGAGGCAAAAGAGTGTCAATATGTTTGGGAATTGAGGGTTTCATTTTGGCACAAAAGAACTCTTACATTACAAAACCACTTTTGTTTTCCTGTTTAACACCATGCAAGAATTGTGTCATACAATATCATACATTGGCCCCAGCCAAAAATTACACAAGAAACTGGTTCCCTGTACTGCACTGGGCATACAGGAAGCTAAATAGCATAAAATTCGGATTGAAGATAATAGAAACCTGATGGAAAACAGGGTAATGAGTTGAGTCAATGGAGTCCCTACGATAGACATCCCCTGTAACAAGGAAATGAGTGTGTCCTTCTCTTAGCAACTCCGCCTGGTGAGCACTTGTATGGCACCTCAAAACTGTTTGGGAGTCAACGTAATACGTATCGTTATAGCTTCGGCTTACATGATCAGCAGGAACAAGCACATCATCAAAGTTCTGCAAGGAGTAGGTTTAGCATTACAACGAAACATAATGGATACAACAAATACCCATCTACACTTGCACTCCTCAAAAGGATGGGCTATTAGGAAAGATGAGAGTATAAGGACAGAAATACAGTCAACTAACTCAAAAAAAACAGTCAGAAAAAGCATAATGTCTTGAAAGTTTTATCTCTTGCAAGACTAAAGTAACGTGAAATTCATTCTGGATCTTGGTACTTAAAAACAGATAATTTCTTTTGGTCCAATCCATCAACAATGTTTTTTCATAATTGAGAAGCAAGAGTTTTATTGAAATGGCAAAATTAAAAGCAATTCTGAGGGGACAAAAAAGTACAACTATGCATGAAAAAGTTCCAAACAAATCAAAGCAAGTTACACAAGACAATTAAACAACATTCTGCCAAAGGAATGCAAAAGGTATCCTCTAAGCATTAAAGTAATACAAAAATAAAACAGAAACATAAAACAGAGTACATAGGGAAAGCTGAATTTAAAAAAATAATAATAAAATAAAAAATAAAAATAAAAAAGAAGAAGAAGAAGAAGAAGACATAGAAGGCACGGTAATCATCTTCCTAATACATCTTTCCGGTTTAGAATGGTCAAGGAGAAAGGAAACTCCATAAAAGCCTTATTTATTGATGCTCATAGCAATTTAAGAACACGCCAATTCCTAAAACTCAGATAATGGAAAATTCCTGATCTCCTTTCCAGAGGACCTCTGTTTAATGCATAAACTTTTTTTTTTTTTTTAAATAGGGAAAAGAAAAGGCCTTTTCATTGATTATAAATCAATTACAAGGAAAGAGGAAGAGAAATCCTCAACAACAAAGAGACAACAGAAGATAAAAATTAAGCCATACAAATTAAACTGACAATCTAGGTCTCTCTAAACAATTCTAATCCTCAGACACCCATTATCCACCAATTACATCCATCCAATTTAAAATGATCAAGGAGAATGGAAAGTCCTTGAGTGCTTTATCTGTTGAAGCCCATAAGGAGGCTAAATATTTAGCCTTTTCAAAAATATCAATCAATTCCATACTCCTTTCCTCAAAAATCCTAGAATTTCTATCCATCCAAATGGTCCATAATAAAGATATCACCATACATCTCCACAGAACTTTTGCTTTTTTATTGAAGCCCAATCCCACCATGTCCTCCACCATCAACGATTGACAATGCGCTGGAAAGACCCACAAGAATCCCGCTTCCTTTAGGAATATCTTCCATAAGGTACTCGCCACTTCACAATGAGGCATCAAGTGATCTAATGTTTCGCTGTTGTTCCTGCAGAGAATACACCGAGAGGGAGACAGTGCCGAATGAGGATTTCTCCTCTGGACCATGTCACAAGTGTTAATCTTACCATGAAATACCAGCCATGCAACTACTTTGACCCTATAGGGAACACTAGATTTTCATATGAAGCTAAAGGGTTCAAACTTTAGTGTTTCAGGGTTCTCGACTAACGAAAGGAAAAAGGACTTGCAAGAAAATCCCAATGAATCACACAACCATACCTTACGATCCGGCATCGACCCATTTGGTGAGAAAGAATTAATCCTTATCAACAAGGATTGCATCTCCTCAGCCTCCCGATTATTGAGCCCTCTCCTAAACCCAAAATCCCAACCTAAATCATTATTCGTAACAATGGACAAGATATCAGCTATAAATACATTAGGGAAAACAGATAAGTCTAAATAACAGAGAGAATGAAGACTCCAAGGTTGTGTATCCGTACCAAACATCTTTCCAGAACATGAATCTATTCCCCGCTCCCACTCTCAAGGAAATATTTTTAAGAAATGCTTGCAAACCCTCAAATATAAATTTCCAAGGATTTCTAAATGCTCTCCTGCTTACCACATTCAAGTCCCAACCATTTGATTGAATTGCCATGTTTAATGCAAAAACTTAATACTACTTTCCTCACTAATGGACATACAAAAAAGACAAACAATGATACAGGCATCAAAGCAGCAAGGCCATTCTTGCATTTGTTAGATAAAATATGTATCCCTATATGTAATTAAGAATATGTCCTAAGAGTCTTCCAATGTTCAGAGCAGCCACAAAAACGAGAAGACACAATAACAAATATATAAACCAAGCACCCCAAAAAAAAAAAAAAAAAAATCTCACAATTATGGAATATTAAATCAACAAGGTTATATAAACATAAACATATACATACATATATTTATTTATTTATGTATTCTGCAAGACATGTAGAGCCAAAGTTGACAACTTGGGCATTGCCCCGACTGGGGCCAAAACTCTAGTAAAATATTAACTGATCCTTGACCTACCTGCTTCAAAGAAACCAGTGGGCATAGGTCATCAAATTTATCGAACTTGTTGGAGTAATTGGTATCGAAGTACTCGTATATTGCATTCTTCAAGATTCCAATCGGGTGCCTATCTCTTCTGTGGAGTTGCATTCCAAGTTTAGCAAAAATTGTATCCGGAACGTTGTTTGTAGGATCATCCCTAACCACATCTACAAAACCAATAATCCAAACATGCATAAGGAATAAATGATTCTTTTTTTTTTTTTTTTTTTCCATTGAGTAGAAATAGTAGGGTACAAAGAAGTGCAAATTATGAGTTGTGCAAAAAAAAAGGTTTGAAAATGGTTGTCAACTGTTCCAACAATACTATGAAAGATGCCACATGGAAGGGCAACCGGATAATAGATAAAATAGGTGAAAATAAGGAATTTGTACAAGTATCATAAGTAATTGAGCATGAAAATACAAACCATTGTTTTGAAAGAAAATGAGAGTAACAGAACTGGCAATACAAATTTTCAATGTGTGTAAACATTCATCGTACTAGTCCATTTAAGGTTGTACCACTTCTGAAAAGAACCAATCCAGTACAAAGAACTCTGCAGAACCAAACTTGTGTTCTAATTAAAAAATATCATACAGTTTCATTTCAGACAAAAGAAGCTGTCAACTACAGACCAACTTAGGACATAAATTTGCACTAAATGCCACATTCACTTTGAAGAGCAAAGCAAACCCGAAACAGTTTATACGGTTAAGAAATCAGACCAACCCACATCAGAAAAGGAGATAAGTTACCATCTCTAGCAATCTTGACCCCACCAAGCTCTGGAACCACTGGCTGTCTCCACTTCTTCCTCTGCAGCTTATGAGGAGAAATGACAGTAGCAGACGCCGAGGAGAAAGGTGCAAAGAGAGTGAAACTTCTCAGACTTCTTTGGAGAGAGATTGGAGTACTAGAGAAGCGAAGGGCTTGCACAAAGGGGAAAGCTGCAGCCATGGTTGTTGCAAACGTGCAGGGTGCTGCAACTATGGCTAGATCAGCAATTATATTATGTTCTTTTAAGTACAAAAATAATACCTTCAAGTAAAAATTGGTATAATTACAATAGAAACATATCAAACAGTCTCTCACTAAAAACCTCTTTTTATTCTAGAAAATTAAATACCAGGACACTGTCTGCACTCATGTTAGCCGTGTTGTAGGTTCAATATCTAAGCACGACACTATCAATAGACTGACACTAAACCTGGCAGACAACAATTATTAGTGATAGCCACACAAAATTGCAAAGAAATAGAAAACCATATGAGCACTTCAATGTTTTCTGAGCACCACCACTAGTTTCCACTATGTCTAAAAGTATTCTTCCACAAAAGTTTTCTAGGAATTTCAGAATTTATAAACCAAATGTACTTTCGAATATAGTTGCTATTTCACTAATAGTACATACTTTCTTTGTTTTATCTATGTGCATATGCTGCTAGCTAGGTTGTTCAATCTCTCTTAGGAATCTGAACAATGGGAATCAAAACACACACACACACAAGCACGCACACACGAATGGGCCGTTCTATCTCTCACGGGAATTGGGAGGTGGGAGTTGGAACACACACACACATGACACATTTATTTGGTTATTTTTCAAAGCAACAAAAGTACCATTACGTTCCAAGACTAGTCCATCACGTTATTAGCTTCCGAATTTCCCACCCCTACATTGTCCTACACATTCTTCTCTTTTTGTTTGATTAATTCGCCACCTAAATATAGTAGGAAGTTTATCACATCTTAAGAGCTGGACAACAGCCCAAATATAAAAATTTGCTTCGCATCAACGCCTCAACTAAATGAAGCTAAAATTTAGCTTGTACAGTCCTTAGATCACTTTTTTCAATTATTCTTTGCGTTTGAATCCTGAAAGTCTTTTTCGCAAGGTGACTCAAACTAGTGTTCTTCCAGCTGCAAAGATGCTTCTAGTTTTGTCAACTGACACACACACATACACACACATATATTTTTATATATAAACTCGACAACATCAAATCATTTGTTACCCAAGTTGTGAGTTCTTCGGTCTTCCAATAACTTTGCTTCTGTTATACGACTTCAAAAAATTTTAAAAACAATTAAAAACAAATAAATAAAATAAATAAAAAACTCAAAAGATTAGGAGATAGAAGTAAGAAATACCTTGAGGGATTAGCTTCGAAAATCGCAAAGTTTGTCTGATTATTATCCTTTTGTCTTCTGTTCTGGGTCTAGTCTTCCATGGAAGAAGTGAACACCAAACAGAGAGAGAGACTCAGAACTGGTTGGGAGTTTTGGATGAGCAGCGGCAAGTGAGAGATATGGAAGGACTTTTTGCACCTACAGCCCCTCCAACTAATGCTCCACTTAGTTTTAACCAAAAAGACCAAAAAACCCCTCCTTTTCAAATCTGTAGCGTCAAAATCCCGAACCTCATTAACTAGCCAAAAAAAAAACACCGAACCGACCACACACTCCCTCCCTCTCACCGCACCTCCCAACAGCAGGTCGCCGCCGTCACTATCTCCGGTGACGTCCTCAGTCGCGCCTCCTCTTCTCCGGCGTCTCTCCTCAGCCGCGCATCCCGACAGTCGTCAGCCTCCCCCACAACCTTCTCCTCTGTCCCCCGTGCCGGCCGACATTTTTTTTGGACAAATTATATTTTCTCCCTGAACTTTAGACATTATCACAAAATACCCTTTAATTTTTAAGGGAGAGGCTGTGGTAGAGTCTCTCGCAGAAACCTTATAGATAGAGTTCTTTTTTTAACCTTTAGATTTTAATCAAACGGTTGATATATTATTGTTATCATAGACCTTACCTCATATAAACTTTCCCACCCCAAGTCTTCTCCACCGCCGACGACCTTTCCGCCACCGGCGAACAACGCCGGTGACCCACCTCCGGTATTTTTTCCAGCCGCCGACAACACAATTTCTCTCTCTTCCCCTTTCTCTCTCTTCTCTTCTCTCTCTTCCCCCCTCTCTCTCTTCCCCACCCCGGCTGCCCCCAGTCCCCCCCTCCCCCCCGGCCCCCAGCCCCCAGCCCGATGAGCCCCCCACCTCCGGCACCCCCCTCCCCCGACCTCCCCCCACCTCCCGCCCCTCATAAAAAGTTTTTTGTGTCCCTTTTTGACACAAAAATGTTACGAAAAATATTTTTTGTCCCTATTTTAGCAGAAAAAATGTGATAACAGTATAACTTTTATCCCTTATTTGTACTAAAACATCACAAAAAGGTTTTTGAGTCCCTCTTTTGGCACAAAAACATCACAAAAAATGTTTTGTTTGCCAATCTTCGAGCACGAATCTGTCACAAGAATAGATTTTTTACCCCATAATTGTCACGAAAATTTCATCAAAATGGTTTTTGTGACTGTTATTATGCGCAAAAATATTAAGAAAAGGTTTTTTTGTTCGTACTTTAACACAAAAATGTTATGTAATAGGGTTTGGTGTCTGTCTTTTGGCACAAAAACATCACAAAAAGGTATTGTGTCCCTCTTTTGGCACAAAAACGTCACGAAAAAAGTTTTTTATCCGTACTTTTGCACATATTTGTTATTCCTTACTAAATAGCATGATTTTTCTATTTCATGTTTCCAGTAGTGTTCTTCATTTTTCCCTTCTATTTCATGTTTACCTCGGTATTCTTCAAAAAATATATATATAAATAAATAAATAAGAGAGAATGATTAAGGGAAAAAAATTAAGAAAAGTAAAAATAAAAAAGTTATTAATTTATTTTAATAAAAATCACAATCGACAAAAATAGGAAACTTACATTCAATTTGATGACTGCAAAACCGTCGTACATGAATGAAAAAGAAAAACGAAATTCATAATAATATTCGGAAAGAAAAAAGGTTAAATCTTTAAAAATGCGTAATAATATACAGAACTACAAAACATCTACAGATAAAAGAAAAAAGAAAAAAATATAGACAATGTCCTTAACTGTGTCATCTCCTAAATAATCAAGATTAATTTTAAACAAAAAATTTGAACGTGAGAATCCTAAAAAATATGTTACAATTGCTGAAAATGGCGTATTAATTCTAAAATTAAAAAGAAATCCTAGATTAATATTAGGTTGAAATGTATTACCATAAATAAGGAGATAATTACCTCTACAATCTATGACTTTAACAAAGAACATTTTTGTAATGAAAATTCATAAAGATTAAAAATATTTGAACTAAGCAATTATCCACCATATTACATGGAGGGGTGAAAAAGGAACACAAATTAAGTCAAATTCAAATTTTGTTCAAATCCATAAATAAGTTTTTAGTGTTCATTTTTTAATAGAGGTGCTTCAATTTGGACATTTTGCGTAAATACTTCGTTGTTTAATGCGCTAGTGTGAAGAAAACCTCCTGCAGACTACCAATACATTTGCGTACGTACAAATGTCCCCATGAATGGTTGCTTATTTTCTCTAATCATCCTTGGTACTTTCCTCAGCTTCCAAAATCTTGTGTCCGGGATGAAATCTATACGGTTAAGTAGGACGTAAAGCTCATGGCCAACTTAGATATGTTGTACTATCATCACTTATGCTCCAAGCTCCTTCAGCAATCTCATCGAATAGCTGGTCCCAACCCCAGCTCGAGTACCCCAAGAAAAACCAGTAGTCGGTGATGGACCGATTCCCTGATTTAAACTCTCTGATTGTGCGATACGTGGCTGATTGATCGAGATAGTAGATTCCTGGTAGGACTTGAGGATACTGACTGTCCGCAGAGCTGCGTGTTAAAGCAACAAGAAGCATGCCATGCTGTACAAGCGGTCCTCCAAAGGAGAGAGGTGCCTCCGATAATATCTGCAACCCTTCTTCCAGTTGATCTAGAGCTTCCCATCTTACATGCTTGTTGATAATCAGACCTAGAAACCCAGCACTTTCATCCGCCTTGACAATGAGAACTTTCGATTTACCAAATGGCTCTGTGTTTCGAAGTTCATCAGTAGCAAAGAGAATGGAACCAGCCACCACTCTAGTAGCTGCTCCACACGGGCCTTCTGATACGTGAGACTCGAGCTCATTGTGTTTGACCACTCTTTTAGGTGCCAGGTGTGTCAATAAAACTTCATGATATCTGTCCTCTGTAGAATCAACTTCCTCGCTAATGTCACTTGATGAAGAGGTACCATATGATTCTTGGTTCCTTTTATCCTTTCTAGCTACAGACCATAGAATTCCTACAAAAGTAGCAAATGAGTTCAAAACAAATTAGCATATTGTTGCCGAAAAAAGAGAATCGTAAAGCTCATCTAATCGGACCCGATCTGCCCAGAGATAAGAGGGAACTTTGGGGAATAATATAGGAATTAAAAATGAAAGAAAACTATATCAATTTCATAGATATGGATGTTTCACAAGATTATTCAAGATATTTTCCTGTTCTATTTTGAGAATTATGCAGTCCCAGATTTCCTTCCATCCTTTTAGACAAAAACCATAAAATTCTTACTAAAAGAAGCAAATGGAATTTACGACAACATTAAGAGATCATTAAAATTAGACACCAATGCCAAATAACTGCCAAAAAGAGAGGATAGCTAAGCTCGTTTATAAAGACCCAGAGAGAGAGAGAGAGAGAGAACCAAAAAAACGATAGGAACTAATATTTAATAGCCAGTTTGATATTGATGTTTCCATATGATCACTAACTTTAGTTCATAGTTGTTTTCCTTCTATGTGCTAAAAATTCCACCACCGTTGCAGTACAAGTGTCATGCATAGTATTTCCAATCAAATGAGCCTTATATATTGCCTAAAAAACCATGTCATTTAGGTTCCCTTGTTTGCTTGTACTGCTCCATGCTGGTGTTTCAGTTTAGTATACTGTTAGGGCTTAATTTGAGTTCTACTTTGGCTATTCACGTTGTAATTCATACGAAAATGATCACAAGAAAAAAAAAAAAAGGGAAAAAAATCACTGAGCAAGCAAATGCCCTTCAGAAATTTCAAAGAAAAAGAACATAAAGGTTATCAAATATAACAGGTTCCTTCTACCATTTGCATCAGTTCTGAGTACCCCCATTTTTAATGATTACCTTTCTCATGTATAAGATGATGAGAGTTACTTCCGTGATCGGCAATAAACCTGATAACATCAGCAACTCCCATATGCCCGTCATAGGGGAGAGCATTCTTCTTTTCTGCTGGAAATAATACCAGAGCAGGATAAACCTCTGCCTGCGAATTTCAAGAACACCAAACCCACGGAACCGATAAGACATTCAGTTGAATGACATAAAGAAATTGCATTTTACAAATACAGACTGTTTACAAAATTGGTTTCGGAAATTACACACATATACAAACCCTGCATTTCTTTTTTCTTTGGAAGTACAGATTATGGCTATGAAAATGGGGGTTTTCAGGAAAAACACATACACAAAGAAAGTTATTAAAATTCAGAAGACGCCAATTTCAAAAAATTCCAGCATACGAAAAGCAATAAAAGTAAAATTACAAACATTTTTTAATAGAACTTGCACCAATAAATCCATGTGCAAGCGAAATTAACACAATTCCTAGGGTTCCCCATATATCCCTATCCCGAACAAGGGAAGAGAGAGAGCACTGCCCATTTATCATGTAAATCAATTTGCAATAGAGCCAACCAGGAATATTCAAAAAGTTGAACAAAGCTTTACAAATATTATCCATCAAGAAATATTTGAGCATTCCAAAAGGCACACCTGATTTATTGATCTCAGTATCAAACTACAATCGTTCAGTGTGCAATCCAGCAAATATATTAATGGAAGCTTCGGCTTTACATCCTTCGAGTTGTCTGCCACATGTAAAATTTTATAGTTAACTTGAAATTGGGAATAGTTGTGAAATTTATTTATTTAAAATAAGAAACAAAACAGTCATGATTATTTTGACCGCCATGAAATAGGCCTCTTGGTTGATTATACAGGAACCATAATTACAAGAGCTGGCAAGTTAATAAATGAAAATAAAATGACGAAAAAATTTTCAGAAAACTTTCAAGGAACAGAAAGAAAAAAAAAAAAAAAAAAAGGGAATTTTGCCTTGTCTTTTGCCTCTTTGTTCTCTATGTTTTTAATGAAATTCTGATCCTTTTCCACACACACACACAAAAAATATATAAATATATATCCCCTCAAAAATTCATAGCAGTTAATCAACCCATTACGTCTTTCCCAATGGAGAGTCTTTAAATTTTAATAAAACAAGAAAACTATCGAAGTAAAATTCTTGAACAAAATAATTAAGAACCAGTTACATTTCCTTCTATTGACTCATTCCTAACCAATAAAGAACCTAACGATCAGTGGGCATCTTTGAAACCATACAGACATCTTCCACCACTCTCCAATTTATCAGTAGAAATATAAAGCATCATATTTCCACATAGAACTAATAAAAATTTAGCTTAAATTTGATAAAAATTTCAAAAAACCTATCAAGTATGAGCTACAGAATTCAGAAAACTTATGCTACTAAACCTACAACCGTCTAATAACGATGAATTATTACAAGTACTACTTTGTCTTCATCAATTTTACTAATTATTGTTTTCACCATTCAAACCTTCCATATACATATTCATGTATATATGTCTCTGTATGTGTGTTACCCATATTCTTGACTCTTGCAAGAATGGACTAACAGGGTCAGCTGCTCGACTAATCTTCAATACTGTATAGGTGGGTTTCGTTAAAAAACTAATTTTGGATACTTTTACTAACTTATTAATACTGGAATAACCTTCTTTCAAACGCAGACAATCACTTTTGCACTCAATTAAGTTCAGGAGGGAAAAAAAAAACGAGATACAAGATACAAAATTCTTATGCTAGAGTCCAGATTTGGTCCCCATCAACAAAATTCATCTAGAAACACCCAGCTTTCCTGGACTTGTGGCTAATTTAATAGGGAATGGAAGGTTAATTATTTTAGCCTCTGAACAGCCTAGAATACCTGAGTGCTTTGCAAAATTTAAAGAAAACAATCAAAACTACAACCCCAACACCCCCCCCCCCCCCCCCCCCCCAAAAAAAACAAAAAAAAAAAAAAAAACCATTTTCACAGCAATTGTTATTGGGAATGGGTACTTACCACCATGAAACATTGTTTCATCATTCATTGATCCACTTTTGAATGTGCCAATATAACCTCTCATGGCCCGATATAGTTCACGAACAATCAATTCCATTCTCTGGCAAAAACCACACCACCTATTGCTGAAAAGGACCAACACATCCAAATACCAAACATCCGAGTCCGATTGATTTAATCCAAGAACCATCTCAGAGAAACTATTACTTGTAATGCGAGGGATGGAATCCGCCTCATGGAAATCCACATTAACAAATGGTGGTTGCAAGGCTTCCTTGGGGTTCTGAAGAACAGATTCAGACTGTATATATGGAAGAAGACTTCCATTGAGAAACCTAGTGAGGAAATCAGTCATTGAAGAATAGCTTAAATCGTTCTCCTCAGGGAAGACGTAATGCTGCTCCACAGCAGGATCAACTATTACCAAACCTGGAATTTTTGATCCACCAGTCAAAGCTTGCAGTAATCGATAATTAACGTCAGAAAATACAAATGATCCCTTGAGGCCTGGATATTGGATCTGTTGGTGCACTGACTTGTCCACTTGTAAATAACTTGTTTCTTCCTCTTTCATGCCTACGGCATTGTCAAGTTTATGGTCGGAGATAAATTGTTCAGTTTCTGCGGATGACTGTATACTTGGATCTGCATATTCTTTTTTCTCTTCATCACACTGAGATTTTAGTTGACCATCACTTGCTGCATTTGGTGATTCGTCTTGGTCCAAATCAACACCCCTCGAAACAAGATCTTCCTTGGCTGCTTTTTGTGAAATTGAGCCGGACTGAATTTCTGTCCGTGGTGGCAATGGATTTACGAACTTAATGTCAATATCATCAGATAAAAGTTGGAAACCCAAGTCCTTAGCAAGCGAGCTTAATTTGGCTTCCTTCTTTTTCTGAAGAAGGTGCTGCAATATCTCATGCAAGGAACTAACCTGAAGATCTGAACTTATTTGATCCAAAGTTACATGTTTACCCTCGTTTACAATCATGATGGTAGACATCTTTTCCTTTAATTTGATCGCCTGAGCAGTTGGAGACAATTTTAATTTAGGAGGTTCAATTGTACTCCTGAATGCCTGATAATCTTGGAACAATCTCTCAGAACTGTGACCATCTTGCACTTTATAAATATGCAGTGCCAGTTCTCGAAAAGCATCAAGAGCTTCCCTACTCTTGCTTCTAATTTCTACAGAGTTTGATGATCGATCTACAAATAAGAGTATAGACGGCCTATTAGCAGGTAAACAAGGCTCCAGAGCATGGCCATCACCTTCCAGCTAAATAATATGAAAAAGACACTCGTAGGTTAATATGTGACCAATAAAACAGTAATGATTAGGAAAATCAAAATAATAACAAAAGATACAAAGAATATACAAGAAATAGACACAAAAGATCAAGAGACAGTGAGAACGACTGTATGAAGCTTCCCCAGGGGTCTTAATAATCTGCCACAAGGCATCGAAATTGGCATGATAAAATAGTTTATACCATAATCGCAAAAGACACCGGTGTAACAAATGACAATTTCCCGTGAATCATAGGTTTAGGTGTAATATGATATAAGAAAGCTGCATGAGAAAAGTAATCAACTAGAGATTACTAACAAAAGGCAAAGTAAGATACACTAAAAGCCTGGAAAGAAAAATGACATTAGCAGCAAAATATGTATAAATAAGGCATGATGCGCATAAAGAATCTACTACACCGGAAGGTGAACAGTAAAAGGCATGTAAAGAAAGATGCGTAAGAAGAAAAGAGATGGAATAAATTCCATGAAATGCTTGAGTAATTTTTAACAATTGAGAATTTGGTGAAGATTAGCTTCTTTTCAATTAACTTTTATACAGGAAACGAAAGGAGCTCAGAACTTAAAGGATATATTTTACAAGTCTGGAGTTAAATTGATAGCGCAGTTTTAGATTGACAAGGTCATGTCGTCCAACGCAACTTATGTTAACGAAAACCAAGTAGTTTTCAGGCAAACCTTTAGATCTTATTTACCACTCACAGCCAACACCTGGTAGTAACTACAAACTTGAGGCCTGGAGGGAAAACAAAAATACACCGAGGCTAATGGACAAAATTGAAAAAATAAGATTAAAAATTCTCTGTCCCACCACTTTCCCATCTATATCTGACATAAAAGCCATATGCAACTGAAAGAAATTAAATTATCTGCCCTTTTTCTCAGTTGAAAGTTCTTTAAATCAAGTACGTATTTTTGCTGTGAGAAACTATAGGACTGTGCTGCTTAAGATTTGATAAAATCAAAATAGCAACCATTTTAAAGTCCCATCAACCGCACAACTATGTGTCATAAATTAGGCAAGTGCTCAAAGTTTCAAAATAAGATAAAACTATAAGAGATGACTTGCTGAAGTTTCTTACCCAAAAATCAAAATGCAGAGTTCTTTTAAGGATAAGAGAAGTGTATAAGGCTTAATTATTACTTGCATTCTCATGTAGACAGATTTGGAACTGGAATGCAAAAATTAACAAACACATTCTCAGCCAAAACTAGTCTTAGCGGTTTAACCAATGCCAACCGAGCTAAGCACACACCGTGAGGATTTAATTTGCAGTTGCATTCATGATAACAAAATGATACAAACAGCAAACTTGAAAAGCTGAGAAAAACCTACCTCCGAAATTACAGGATTTTCCATCCGTAAAAAATCATTAAGGTCATCCTCTTTCTCTATAATCTTCAAACAACTTGGACATCCAGCAAAGTGAAGCACTGCCAACCATGAACCAGATTCTCCAATCCCAAGAGTTGAAAGCATTGTTCTTTCCGAGACCAGACCGTACCTATGCCTTTCAGACGGTAGAAAGAAATCTTTTGCCACTGCCATGAACTTTGACAAAAAAGAATCAAACCGCTGATATTCTTCTGATGTACAAGATGATAACGCATCAGGCGCAACATTTTCAATCTCCTCAAAAGAACTGTCGTTCACCGAGTTGAAGTCCACGTGCCAAGGCACTCTTTCAAACTCATTACCAATGTCACACATCACTTTTCCACTTTCCATACCCTGCAGTCATTTATTAAAAGGAAAATGAAAAACTTTAAGTAAAAACTCTACTTTATCTTTTTGACAAACGAGTTCACAATATTGCACAGTTATAATCTACCCGCCACCTTCTGGATATGCTTCCCTTTGGGCTTGTTTGTCTCGGTGTGAAAGTCTGTTCCAAGATGATAAGAAGAAAAGTCAAAAGGTCATTTCTAATACTATGATCTGGTGTATATTTACCAATCAAAAACTCACAAAACCTAATCTAGATCCTAGATTTCCTAAGAAAACTTATATCAGCAAAGTGGCAAACAAAACCATTGCAAATTCATACATTCGAGAAGTATTACTGAAAAACAGATGACAAAGTGTAGAGGCGATGTCAATCTCTGAAACAGAGCCAGTAAATAGAAACAACATGAACCTTAGACTCCGGATTGCAAACTGTGTATATTGTTAGCATTTTTATGAAAACCTCCTAGGTTTCAAACCTGGGACCTAAGACCTTGAACCCCCCTACCCACCAACTGAGCTAGCCCCAGCAGGTAAACTGTGTACATTGTTTGTAATGTAGATAAGAAAGCAACCCATCTCAATAGTCATATTGATAGTGAATGAATGCTTATTAAAATGCGCAAGGTTCTGAAGAGCAGCAACTGAGCTAGCCCCAGCAGGTAAACTGTGTACATTGTTTGTAATGTAGTATAAGAAACTAACCGATCTCAATAGTCATATTGATAGTGAATGAATGCTTATTAAAATGCTCAAGGTTCTGAAGAGCAGCACATAGCATACAGGTCATAGAATTGAGAAATGACCAAGGCATTTGTGAGCAAGCCAATGTTCACACTCTAATACCTTGGCTTAAACTACATTTGAATATTCGCTGTTCAAAATGGCAACTAAATGTTAGCACTAGGTTACTACTACTGCTAATAACAATAGTATTATCCAAACAAAAAATCCACCCAACTAATGCGTCGCTTCCACCAAATATAATGATTTGGACAGTAACTAAACTTCAACTCGTCTTAGGTCAATGTTATTCAAGTCGGCCGAAAATAAATTGAAAACCAAAATCACAGTAACTACCAAGACGGGGATCCTACAAACATTAACTTAAGTATGCATAATTGGATTGGGGGAGGAGGAATCAAGATAGCTGTCTAGGTTACCGAAAAACTTCCAACCTACCTTGCCCACCAAAGCCATTCACAGTAGCATTCTTCTTCCCCTTGGGCAGCAACTTGGGAGTCCATCCACAAAATTCGAGGATAAGGAAAGCCCTGTCAGTTGAATCAAGGAATGTCTTCAATTCTGATGGAGTTGCCAAGGATTTGAGAGGAAGTTCATCAGGGAAAACCGACATATGAGGATAAACAGAAAATAAAATGTTTTGTGCCCGAAGCCTTCCTCGATACTTGTAAGATACAGAATGGTGATAGTACAAAATTGTAATTTCATCAGCCATAGCACCGATAGCATCCGCTAGCATCTTGTCTCTATCTCTATACATAAACATCAACTTTAGGGAGTTAAACTTCTCTTGTTTACTAGTAACAAAACTTGACACTTCTCTCATTAGTGAACGAGATTCGCCAGACCCTGGTCATCAAAGCCAGTTTCAAATAAATCACCACATTAAAAGGCATCTAAAGATATAGTTTTTCAATAATAGGAACTAGAAAAATCATAATCAGCTTGTAACTCGAGCAATAATGAATTTAAGCATTTAAATATATGTACATACGCGTGCGTAAATATATATGTACATACGCGTGCGTAAATATATATGTACGCATATCAACATCATCTTTTCAGTACAAACATTTTTCTTTCATTTCCCTGTTTCCTTTCCTTTGTACTGATGTAATTAACAACGAAGGAGTCTTTGTTTCTGAAAAAAAAAAAAAATAATCTTCTCTTCATGATATAACTATAAAGAAAGAAAATGACTAAAATAGCATCTGGAAATAAGAAAAATAAGGCCATTCTAATGTATGTGTCTATGTAAATGCTATATTTATTATAAAAGAGTGAAAAATAGCATTCTCCTACTGTATGCTCTAATGTATAATGTTAATTATAATACTATATCTACTTTTTGTCACCATTATTATGTCTTGAAACTCGAAAAAATGAACTTTTAACATTTAGATAATTTAAAAATAATAATATTGTAATGATTACATATTTAATTTAAAAAATAAAAAATAAAAAGAAGCAAAGACGCCAACCATCAAGTGTTAAATTGACTTGACGAATTTGTCACAAAATTTAACATATGATAAATTTGGCATCAAAGATAGCACTTCATTAGAGATTTTTTTTTTTTTTCCTCATCCAAATACCAAATTTTACTATGAGTACAACAATCTAGCATTGCATTGGATATGCTCTAACATAAGACAATTCCAATAACTTCAACTTTGATCTTTTTCCCTTTGGTTTAAAGGCAAAACAATTAGTATTAATTCAGTTAAAAAATGAACCCTTCACGATGAAATTCAAAGGCAAAATACTCCAAGCATTTCAGTAATCAGCCATTGAAATGCAAGCTTAAATAGAAAAAATAAATAAAAATAAAAAGTGGGAGAGAGAATTACATGGAACAGTGACGACGATGAGGATATGGCGATGGAGTCTGATCTGAGAAGAGAAGTTGAGCTTGGTGAGGAGTTGCCATTCTCCGATGCCGTCAGATTGCGAATGGACGGCTGGTGATGCCGCGAGCCACATACAACACCAGACAAGGTGCAAAGATTCTGTCTTCATCGTCACTTCAGACTCTCTCTCTCTCTCTAGATTACAGATCGCTTCAGCTCCAAAATGGCTATCGAGACAAATTCAAAGCAACGAAACTAACCACCCAACTGGACAGCGACAAAGCCATCGGAGCTGCTGCGGTTTGGGCGAGGCAGAGAAACTCCGGTATACGCTCGTCGGAGGGAGGGGACACAGATTTGGGAGAGAGAGAGTGCGTGCGTGTGTCTGTACACCTTTTAGAGCCTGAACGTTTCAATCTGGGAAAGGGTCAATTTGGTTAATGACTTTCACATTATGTTTATCTTGTATTAGCCAGTCATAATTTAATTCTTTTTTTTTTTCTTTTTTGATAATTAAAAAAAATATGGTGGTGACCCTATCATTCCAGTTAGCCTCACACTTAGGAAACTACTCTAAGGCACTAGATCATTCACTGGGGGTTTATTCTGTCATTACCAATCTAAACTTTAACAATCAAAGTTGGAGCGAGACCTAAAGAGGAGGCAATGGAACTCGAATCCGGAAGGACGAAAAGAACATGCCTAACAAAGATATCAAGACCCTTAGGCCTTGGTCATCTCATTTATCCTTGTGGTGTTAATTTTTACTATTATCATATAAAATAATTATTCTGTCAATATTTTGTAAAAAATTAGATGGAAACAGAACACGTTCCATAAAAAATATTTTGAAAGTAAATTACACGTTCAATAAAATATAGATATAGATTGTTTGGATGATAGATTAAATTCGCATGTTTATACAAATTGAATGTTTCTATTTAAATGTAGAATTTCAAGTAAAAAAATTGTAACAAATAATATATTTTATAAGTAATTTAAAGTTTAGATAATAAATTATAACATTTATTTTTTAAAATATTTTTGGGAAATTTCTTGAATTTTCTAGTAAATTCTTGAATTTTTTGGAAGATAAAGTTTTACGATTAATTTCTAATAACAAATTTATGTGTATTATCTCATGCTAGAGAGAAAGAGAGAGGAGTGAGAGAGAGAGAGAGGAGGGAAGAGGGGCTTTTTTATTATTGTATGGTCATAAATTTGATTACATTATTTATTGTTATGTTTAAAATTTTATGCTATAATTAATTATAACTCTTTTCGAAAATGATGTTTTGCTCTTTTTCCATTTAAATTATATATTTAAATGTATGTTTGGATAATTTTTATTCAAAATAATTTTAAAAAATGTAAAAGTAGAAAAATACATGTGATACAGATTTTTTTTAAACTGAAAATTTAACTTTGGATTTAAGTTGAATTGTTTTAAAATAGTAGGAGATTTGTTTTGATATTTGTATTTGTTTACTTTTTATATTGCTTGATATGGTTTTGTATTGTAATTACAATATATATAGTATTTAAAAATTTAGAAAAATTTTCCTTTTTTAATTATTATTTTTAGTTTATAAATTTAGTATGTATTTATATCCTTATTGGATTGAAAATTCGAATCTCTCAATAATAGCTACTCTTGTTTTAATCACTGAACTAAATTTTCAACAGATCTATATTTGAAGTAGTTTTATGTAAATCTCTATAAATTTTTACGATAAATATTGATAAATCAAATTATTAAAAAAATAAGGGTTAATTTTATTAATAGCACCTGCAGAAATTTTATTATTAAAAATAGTATCACTTTTTTTTCCCTTCATTATTAGCACTTAATGTGGGGCCCAGTAGTATTTAATGTACATCAAATTACGGGTTTACCCTCATCTCCTACAAGCTCAAATATCCCTCTCCCTCGCATGGCCCAAAAATTTTTTTCAAACCAACATCTACAGTGTTTTAGAGAGAGAAAACTGAAATCTAGAGAGAGAAAGAGTTACCACCCACCGGAATCTTATTTTTTTTTCACTTTTCCGCCTAGCTCCCCACCTATTTTGAAACCCAAATCTTCATATAATAGAGAGAAACTTTCATCTAAAAAGAGAAACTTCCATTTAGAGAGAAAAAACTGAAATATAGAGAGAGAAAGAGTTACCACCCACCGGAATCTTATTTTTCTTTTCACTTTTCCGCCTAGCCCCCCACCCATTTTGAAACCCAAATCTTCATATAATAGAGAGAAACTTTCATCTAAAGAGAGAAACTTCTATTTAGAGAGAGAAACTTCCATCGAAAGTTTTTTTTTTTTTAATCTAACATTTTTTGTCATTTTTGAGTAAATGTCATAACCATTATGACAACCTGGTCATAACCGTTATGACCATCGAAAGTTTTTTTTTTTTAATCTAACATTTTTGATCATTTTTTGAGTAAATGTCATAACCATTATGACCGTCCGGTCATAACCGTTATGACCAGTTTTTTTTTAATCTAACATTTTTCGTCATTTTTGAATAAAAGTCATAACTATTATGACCACCCGGTCATAACCGTTTTGACCAGTTTTTTTTTAAATCTAACATTTTTGGTCATTTTTGAGTAAATGTCATAACCATTATGACCACCCGGCCATAACCGTTACGACCAGTTTTTTTTTTCTAACATTTTCTGTCATAACCGTTATGACCATTTTTTTTTTTAATCTAACATTTTTGGTCATTTTTGAGTAAAGTTCATAACCATTATGACCACCCGATTATAACCATTATGACCAGTTTTTTTTTTTAATCTTAACATTTTTGGTCATTTTTGAGTAAAGGTCATAACCATTATGACCACCAGGTCAAAACCGTTATGACATTTACTCAAAAATAACAAAAAATGTTAGAATTAAAAGAAAAAAACTTTCGATGGACTCTCTCTAAATGAAAGTTTCTCTCTCTAAATGGTTATGACCAGGTAGTCATAATGGTTATGACCTTTACTCAAAAATAGCCAAAAATTTTATATTAAAAAAAAACTGGTCATAACGGTTATGACTGGGTGGTCATAATGGTTATGACCTTTACTCAAAAATGACCAAAAATGTTAGATTAAAAAAAAACTGGTCATAACGGTTATGACTGGGTGATCATAATGGTTATGACCTTTACTCAAAAATGACAAAAAATGTTAGAAAAAAAAAACTGGTTATAACGGTTATGACCTTTAATCAAAAATGGTCAAAAATGTTAGACTAAAAAAAAAATGATCATAACGGTTATGACCGGGTGGTCATAATGGTTATGATATTTACTCAAAAATGATCAAAAATGTTATATTAAAAAAAAACTGGTCATAACGGTTATTACCGGGTGGTTATAATGGTTATGACATTTACTCAAAAATGACAAAAAATATTAGAAAAAAAAAAACGGTCATAACGGTTATGACCGGGTGGTCATAATGGTTATGACCTTTACTCAAAAATGACCAAAAACGTTAGATTAAAAAAAAAACTGGTCATAACGGTTATGACCAGGTGGTCATAATGGTTATGACCTTTACTCAAAAATGGTCAAAAATGTTACATTTTAGGTAGTCTATTTCATTCTGATAGAAGGTGAGCATACTAACAAAGAGAAAAGTTTAATAGGTCTTTTACTTGGTATGGAATAATTGGAATTATGCATGTTTTACTGATTGTGGAATATGTTCTGTGTGCTTTGTATAGTAAGCAGTAATGCCTAGATTATAATAATTCTTGTTCAGGGAGGACTATTGAACTCTCCTGGAAGTTGATATGTCTTTCATTCAGGTAAATGGTGTCAGGTTATGTCCGTTTCTCTGGGGCGGTTTAATCACTATACAAAGTTTTCTATCTCTGGTGTAATGGTGTAACTTCTTTTTGGCATTTTTGTGCAGTATACTCCAGCAATAGACATTTGGAGCATTGGTTGCATCTTTGCTGAAGTATTGAAAGGGAAGCCACTATTTCCTGGTAAAAGTGTTGTTCATCAATTAGATTTGATCACTGATCTTCTGGGGACACCTTCGTCAGAAACCATTTCAGGAGTATGCACCAAATCTCTCTCTTTCTCTTTACTTGTTGCCTGCATACACAAACATAGCTCTTTTTTTAGTTCTTCCTGGATTGCTAACCGGGTTGTTGTGTTTCTAAGATGTGCATTTTGAAATAATCCCTAGGTTTGAAATGAAAAGGCAAGGAGATACTTGACGGACATGCGAAAAAAGCCTCCCGTTTCATTTGCACAAAAATTTCCGAACGCAGATCCTTCAGCTCTTAGACTATTGCAAAGGCTTTTAGCTTTTGATCCAAAGGACCGGCCTACTGCCGAGGAGGTTTGTCCTTGTTACGGCTGTTCTTGGCAACTGAATGTTTTTCTTCTCAAGTTACATATAACTTCTAACAATAAATCGGCCTGAAGTTGTTTTGTTTTTTATTTTAACTTTTAATAGGCACTGGCTGATCCTTATTTCAAGGGTCTGGCCAAGGTTGAGAGAGAACCTTCTTGTCAGCCCATCTCAAAGCTTGAGTTTGAATTTGAGAGGAGAAGAGTCGCAAAGGAGGATATTAGGGAACTAATATACCGGGAGATTCTCGAATACCATCCTCAACTACTCAAAGACTACATGAATGGATCCGAGGGCACAAACTTTATGTATCCCAGGTAGAAATTAGTTCTTACTAAACATGCAACTGTTTATTGTATCGTTTTATGCTTTTATTTGCTCTTCTTAATTAGAGGATGACATGTTGCTTATATTTTTGAGCCAGTGCTATAGGTCAGTTTAGAAAGCAGTTTGCTTATCTGGAGGAAAATGGCGGTAAAAGTGGACCAGTTATCCCTCCAGAGAGGAAGCATGTCTCCCTGCCACGGTACTATTTGAAAAATGATATTAAATAATCTCTATATATCACGGAAATGTATATATATGTTTCAGTGATTATGGTTGGTGAAACTTCATCTACTTGTCTCAGTATTTCAATGTCTTTTGCGTACAGGTCGACAGTCCATACAAGAACGGTTCCTCCTAATGAACAGCCTATTATGGCTTCGTATGAGAATCAACAACTAACAGCACATACTTCTAATAATATTGGAGTAGCAGATCCGAATTCCAGAAATCCATCAAAATTTTTAAGGTCACCACCATGGGTACCAGCAGGTATAGAGTTTCGTTGCTTTGATAGCCGTTAGTTTTATCTATATCACTAGTATCTGGAATCGTTTGAACTATTTTAAGGAACTCAAATTTGAATTCTGAAAGCCAATGTGCCTTCCCAAATAAAGATCTACTTGATTTATAACAAATTATTTTTTTAGCGCAGCTAAACCAGGGAGAGTTGACGGACCGGTTCTACCATACGATAAGGGCAGAAGCATGAAAGAAACCAATGATCCGAGGATTAGAAATGGAATCCTGCCTCAAGCCATCTCTCCAAACTGCTGCTTCCGAACGCGCACTGCAAATCTAGAGAAGTCTGGCATAGACACTTCACAACACCGACCGCAATCCCAGCAATTGAACATGGCGGCCAAACAATCTCCGGCAATGGTCATCGACAAAAACACCAACCCATACTACCAACAGCAACCGAAGGTTGACCAGTTGTCTGCCATTGACGTGAAACTGCTGGAAGCTCAATCGCAGTTTGGCGCCGTTGGCACAGCAGCCATAGCGGTAGCTGCTCATAGGAACTAAGCCGCATAGCAGTAGTTATTGATCGTCTTTGGCTGGTAACGTGGGGCTTGGCTTGGGTAGATTTGTGTAGGTTATGGCATGGTCCTTTGGTATGTTGCGTTCTCTTCTTTTGGAGAGAAGTTTAGTCCTACATTTTGACAAATAGCGCCCCGCCCCCACCCCCGCCCCCACCACCACCCACCACCCCCCTGTAATTATTCATATAGATTATTGAATTTTTAAATAAAAAATAATAGTTTATCCTCTTTTAATTGATTTAATTAGCTTCGAAGCCCGATTCCATAACTTGTTTTAATTAGTAAATGTAGTCAATTTCGTGGCCTAGATTTTAGTTTTGGAAGTTCTAATTTCTGAAAACAATTTGTCCTGTAAATTTTTGAAAACGTTCGCCTCCTAACATTAAAATAACGATATTAATCATGATTAATGCTTATTTATTCACACAATAATTACCATCTATTTTTTAGCTGTGTTTTGAGCGGACGGATCAGGATAAATTGATAGTTCAGGATAAATTGATAGTTCGAGAAGTGGTTTTAAACTAAAATAAAACTTAAATATAACAGTGAAGCTTAAAAGTACATTGTAACAAAGTAGCCATTTAAAGATCACACTGTTTAATAGTATGAAGATCACAATGTTTGGAGTGCACTTAATAGTATAAATAGAATACAATATACACGCCAATACTTTTATGGTCGGCTCCAAACTGTTGAGCAATCTAATAATCTTCACCACCAGGCTCTAGTTTCATGACATCAATGTAAGATTTTCCATCAAGTTTACGTGCAAAAAAACCTCTGGCATATTCTTGATATTCTAACGTTCTGTACAATGCAGGAGTTTTCTCGGTGATCAAGCTATTCACAGGGCCAATTTTAGCATCTACACTCGGGTCGTAGAATGTAGCAATGGAGAGTCTTTCTTTCACAGAGTCTACGGTTGCTCGATGCTCGATGCTTTGATATACGCCATTGGTTATCATCTACAATATATACATATATATACTTTAGTATATACATATATATACTTTAGTATATACATACTTTATTTTCGCTCAGAGAAAAGGTGATCCGTGATATCCTCACACCTCCCGTTTACTGTCCATTTAAAAATCTAGTGGAACCACAAGTGGAATAGTACCAGACTTGACCCATTCTCCCATCATGCTTAGTCCAGAGTTGCACACTTATAAGGCTGAAGCTCAACATGAGGACATGAGAAATCTAAATCTAATATTACAATTTGGAGAAACTTACCAAAGATATTCATGACTGCTATGCCATCACCACTAGTGATATAGCAAGATTTATAACGTCTAATATAAACTAGAGGTGTGAATTTGAGCCGCTCGGCCCACGTGAGCTGCGAGGAATAAGCAGGTTAGGCTAGGAGTATCGAGTATAAACAAAGGTCGATCCAGCTTGACCCTATATTTTATAAGTAAAATTACTATAAGAAAAATAATAAAAAAGACAATATACAGACCGACCCAGCCAGTGGCCCCATAAACTTAGACCCCCCTCTCATCATGTACAGCCTAGCCATAGGGCCAAGAAGGCGGGCCATGGGACGGCCTATTTTTACAGCTCTAATATTGACTTTGCCTTTAGATGTTAAGAAGTGATCTTGTCCAAATTTATATACAAACAACAAGAGCATACCTACTTGGTGCCTTAAGCTAATAATGGAAAGAATGATAAAATATTACCTCCAAGATATCTCCAACGTTGACAATGAAGGCATTAGGAAGAGGCTTAACAGGAACCCAAATCCCATCTTTCTTAATTTGGAGACCTTCCACTTCATTGATTTGGAGGAGAATGGTAAGGCCTGCGGAATCAGAATGAGGAGTTAGGCCTATGACTTGTTCTGGTTGAGGGCATGGAGGGTAATAGTTCATCCTTATTCCTTGCAATCCATTTTCAAACAGCCTTGTCATTTCTTTGCCTTCTATTTCTAGAGCCTTTTCCATTTGGGATATTATTGACTTGGCTAGATTTTCGAGCTCCAGTGCATATGTCTCCAAGGTGTCCCTACATATATATAAGCGACAAACTTCCATTGAACATTTTAGGAATGAATAATGTTAGGAAACATCAGTTAGAATGTGGGTTTTACAATATGAGACTCACTAGTGGGGTCCACCTCTTTATTATTGTGATATTTAACATCATTGGTGTTCTAAAGCATTTGTTTTTTTAGTAATTAAAGTATATATGTGTTGATGTGGTGTAGAAATACTTGGCCTTTTAACCTATGTTAGGATCATTCAAAGCCAAATAAGAGAACTTCGCAGTTTTTGAAGGTTCAACTATGTTAAATTTGAGAGGTTATATGTAAAATTTAGTGACAATATTCAATATGATTTCATCATAATTTTCAACTATCTTAAAGGATAAGTGTAAGATTATATGTTCGTCTGGTTCATAAGTTTGAAAAGTAAATTTGAATAGTACGATATATATTTTTTTAATAGAAAACACTGTAAAAAAACTTTTTAAAAGGTGACCAAAAAATCTTCTTATATGGAATGTCAAACAAACCCATATGCGTACCATTCAATTCCATTTAAAAAAATATCCCAAGTTAAAATTTGTAAATTGGCAAGTTTACCTACCCTTTTTTTTTTTTTCATAGGTCGGTTTCCTATTGACTAAAAAAACATGATATACAATTTTTTCCTAAAAATAATAATAATAATAATAATAAAAGTAGTGGATTTGGAGTCTTATTCCACAACTAATTGTTATTTCACTGCTTTGGCTCAATTTCTCATTTTCAATATTACATGTGAATCAACGAATTTTGAAGTTATCTTTTCTAACATTAGTCATTATACATGAACTGATCCGACAATAGACTTATCATCCTTATTGTTAAGTTTTGGATTAAAAGAAAATCCCGTGAGAACTAAAAGGCATGGATTTTCAAAGGAAAGAAGAGAGAGAAATATACCTAAACGGAAAGGGAAGCTTTGGGAACAAGTGGGGCTTCCTCAAATCAAGTGAAAGTGTAGTCAGGTAGAAGATGTCATTCCCATCAAGCTTTTGTTCTTCAGAGATTACAAGGGCCTGTCCAAATCCTTCTATTTCTCCTTTATTTTGCCAATACTTTTTCTTCTCTTCCATTGGAAGATTGAAGAATTCTTCAACTTCTCTCTTCATTTTCTCTACCAAGGAAGTGCTTATCCCATGGTTTACCAACTACATGTACAAATTATTTAATCATTTTCTTCTAATCATCAAATTAATGGGCTTTAGCTTTTAGTAATGTTCAGATTAGAAGATTCAAAAAAAAAAATTATCTCAATAATTTGAGCACTACTTTAGTTCTTAAATTTAAATAGCTTTTGAAAAAAAAAACCTAAAATAAAGAAAAATTAGCACATCTAAAAGATCCTATAATCTAATAAGCCCTCTACTTAAATTATTAATAAAGAAAAAAAAATACAAACTACTAAAGAAATATTGGAAGAGCTTCTATGATCAGAAACTACCACCTCTATATATATATATATATATATATATACATATTACTAATTTGCATTTAGGGGACATTTGAATACCCAATCTGCAATCGAATCACACCAATTTGAATCCACAATTTCAGGTTCAACCAAAAAAAAAAAAAAAACAAAGTGTTTATACGTCATTCATAACTTTTTTTTTCTTTTTTCTTTTTTTTTCTTACTAGAAAAGCAGTCTTTTTTTTTTTTCCAGATACAATTGACCAAATTAAGTAAAAGAAATGGTATAGACAGGTATATACCTGGAAGAAGCCCCAGTCCTTGCAAGCTAAGTGGAGACTAGCCAATTCAGGCTCAGATAACTCTCCAGAAACCAAGTAGTTTTGGAAATCAATAACTGGGATTTCAGAAACAGAATTAATAATAATTTTACTGCTGGTTTTTTCATGTTGATCCGAACGAATGTATCTGGAAGGGACGGTATTTAAGGGCTTCTTTACCAATTCTTGAACACTCGGCACAGGCAAAGAACTTCCATACTCCATATTTTTCCTTATCTCTCTCTTAATTTTCCACTTGCTCGATATTCAAGGTGTTGACGTCTGCGGTCGTTAATCATATATATATATATATATATATATATGTCATCGAGTTCTCCGCCCCATGTTATGGGCTAGACATTAATGGGCTAGAAGCCCAATAGTCTTAAAAAAAAAAAAAAAGAAGATTAATGACTTGTTGAGCAAGCCGTATGGGTGTGTGGCAGAATAAAAGAAAAAAAGGGCCTGCTGTAGGTGTGCGATAAAAGGGATACAGAGAGGGTGAGAAAGCAGAGAGAGAGGGGGTAGAAAAGTTTGGGTTTGTACAAGACCATTGAGCTGTGAAACGGTGTATGTTGGTACTCAAATTTGACGTGAAAAATCCTTATGATGAGCTCTTCTCATCTACCGTTCCGATTTTTGAATTGGTGTCTCTAAGGTGCTTTTCCCAAATACCCACTTAAGACCTAAAACTGATTTCTTTTATGCTTTGTGCTGAAATCCATCTTGTTGATGATGAACCTTGTTGTTTAGCCAAGATTGTGTTTTATCTTGATGATTATGAGCCTCTAGTTATATTTAGAGAGAACTTTGTAATCTCATTATTGTTGATATAGTGGAAGTTGATATCGGACTAAGATCCTGTGGTTTTTTCCCTTCGCATTGGAGGGTTTTCCACGTAAAAATCGATGTCCCTTGTGCGGTTTGTTTTCTTTTGATTTTTCTCAACAAAGTGGTATCAGAGCCAGGTTGGCTAGAGAAAAATTCTTGTATGTTGAGATGGATGAACAAAATTCGTTTAGGATGATAAAATTAACCCCGTCGAATTATTCCATTTGGAAGTGGAAAATGCAAGACATGTTATATTGCAGAGATTTGTTTAGGCATGTTCTAGGCAAGGAAAAGCCAGAAAAATTAAGTGATGTGGAGTGGGAGATATTACATAGGAAGGCTGCTGCTACAATAAGGCAGTGGGTTGATCACAATATATTCCATCACATTGCTGAAGAAACCAAAGCTGATACTCTCTAGCAAAAGTTAGCGGCGATGTATGAGAAGAATACCTTCATAAATAAAGCCACGCTCATTAGAAGACTTGTGAATTTGAAGTACAAAGATGGGAAGAGTATGATTGAACATACAAGCGATTTTCAAGGCCTGGTGAACCAGTTGGCGATTGTGAAGATGAAAATTGAAGATGAGCTACAAGCTTTGTTACTTTTCAGCTCATTGCCTGAAAGTTGGGAAACACTAGTGGTGTCACTAAGTACTTTAGTGCCAGAAGGAAGGCTAACTATGGAGATGGTTAAGGACAGTTTGCTCAACGAAGAAGCCAGGAGAAAGGAAAAAGGTGAATCTTCTTCTGAGGTACTTGTTTTTGAAAAACATGAAAGGCGTAGAAGAAGCAAAAGCAGGCATCCTCAAGGTCATGGCAAAAATGATACATCTAGAGGAAAATCCCAATACAGAAAAACTTTCCAAGTGTTACCCCTGCAACAAGCCAGGTCACTTGAAGAAAGAGTACAGGCTTTGGAAAAGAGAGTAGGGTGAAGGAAAGAAAGATGAGAAAGAGACTAATACAATAGCCACTGAGGGTGATGTTGTCATTGTTTATGGTGATAGTTATGTTAGCCTCGCATGCCAGGATAGTGATTGGGTGATTGATTCTGGTGCTTCACTTCATGCTACTGCTCATGATGATTTCTTCACTTCTTACTCTGCCGGTGATTTTGGTAATGTCAAGATGGGAAATAGTGATGCTTCTAAAATTGTGGGTATTGGTGATATTTGCTTGGAGACCAATCTTGGAAGCAAATTAATACTCAAGGATGTCAGACATGTACCGGATATTCGCCTCAACTTGATCTTTACAGGCAGACTTGACGATGAGGGTTTCATTAATTATTTTGGTGAAAGTAAATGGAAGCTCACCAAAGGTTCTCTAGTGATTGCAAGAGGAAAGAAAATGAATACGCTCTATGTCACACAAGCAAAGCTCGACAAGGGAGAAATAAATGCTATTCAGAAGGATGCAAGTATTGATCTTTGGCACAAGAGGCTTGGTCATATTAGCGAGAAAGGACTACAAATTCTTGCAAGAAAGCAATTCCTCCCAATTTGCAAGGTATGCCTCTTAAAACTTATGTTGATTGTTTAGCTGGAAAAACACATAGAGTTGCATTTCATTCACACCCTCCATCTAAAAGATCAAATATTCTTGATTTGATTCATACTGATGTTTGCTCTATGCAAACTAAAACTCTTGGAGGTTCACTCTATTTTGTGACTTTTATTGATGACCACTCAAGAAAGGTTTGGGCTACTGCTTTGAAAACTAAAGATCAGGTATTCGATGTCTTTAAAGAATTTCATGCCAAGATTGAAAGAGAGACAGGAAAGCAGTTGAAGTCAGTTCGAGCCGATAATGGTGGTAAATATAGAGGGTCATTTGAAAACTATTGCAAAGCCCATGGAATCAGTCTTGAGAAAACTCCAGCAAAGACATCTCAACTAAATGTTGTGGTAGAAAGAATGAACAGGACCATTGAAGAAAGGATAAGATGTATGCTGTCTCATGATATACTTCCTAAGTCTTTTTGAGGGGAGGCTATGAGGACTACAGTCGACTTGATTAATCTTTACCCAGCTGCTACCTTGAATGGTGATGTTCCTAACAGAGTTTAGACAGGGAAAGATGTTTCTTATGGTTATTTGAGAGTTTTTTGCTGTAGGGCATTTGTTCATGTTCCTAAAGATGAGAGGTCCAAGCTTGACGATAAGGCAAAATCGTGTATTTTCTTGGGATATGGTCATGAAGAGTTTGGGTACAGATTATGGGATCCAGTAAATAGGAAGATTGTTAGAAGCAGAGATGTTGTGTTCCTTGAAGATCAACTTGGTGATGATGCTGATAAAGTTGAAAAGACCAGTTTCTTTGTTGAGATTCCTGTCAATTTGAATCTAATTCCTCCACCTGTAGTGAATACTGATCATGGGGGAGACATGCAAGAAGATGGTGGAGATAGTGTTGATGATGAAGCCCCTCTTACTGATGATGTTATCTCTCCAGTTGAACAAGTTGAGCGAGCATCATCACCACCACCAGATGAGCCTCCATTGAGAAGATCTACTAGAGAGCGCCAACCTCCTTCAAGATACAGTTCAAGTGAGTATGTGATGCTTACATATGGTGGAGAGACTGAAACTTACCAAGAAGCCATTTCTCTTGAGCGAAAGAAAGAATGGTCTGATGCCATGCAGGAAGAGATGAAAAAAAAAAAAAAAAGATTCTAGTGGGTGATAACTCTTTCTCTCTCTAGATTTCAGTTTTTTCTCTCTAAAATACTGTAGATGTTAGTTTGAAAAAATTTTTTGGGCCATGCGAGGGAGAGGGATATTTGAGCTTGTAGGAGATGAGGGTAAACCCGTAATTTGATATACATTAAATGCTACTGGACCCCACATTAAGTGCTAGTAATGAAGGGAAAAAAAGTTATACTATTTTTAATAATAAAATTTCTAAAAGTGCTATTAATGAAATTAACCTAAAAAATAAAATTCAACGGCTAAAATATAATTCCTAATGACAATAATGTAAAATGTCCTACCATATCTTGTATTAGTTTATACTAGACTAACTACCCGTGTGTTGCACGGGGAATGGAAGAAAAAATATAAATAGAAAAAACTAAATATTATATAATAAAATCAGTTGATTAAGATAAAAATTATAAATACATTAAGTATATTTTTTTTAGTATTTACTATTATAGTATTAAAGTATATATATTCATCTTTATATTAAAGTGTCAGAGTTATATATTCAAACAAACATACATGGATATATGTTTACAAACAAAAGTCTTGCAAATCAGATAGTTTTTGCTGAAATGTCGTCAGCCATGTTTAATTTTCTTCAGCTTTTCTTCTGATATATTATGATGGGGAAAAAAATTAGTTATTTTATATTTATAAATAAAATTGAAAGAAGTATGATTACATAATATGTGATTATATACAATAGATAATTATACCTTGTTTCCTTTCGTTTTCTAGATGAGTCAGCTGAAGATGCTTATATTTCTGGTACGCAAGATTGGTGCTGAGAACTGAAATAATAAAAAATTCATTTATATAATAGTATTTAATTTATGTATATATATACATATATTGAGTAAAAGGGGAAATAATTTAACAAATTATGAATTGTAACGTACATTGATTCAATTTCTTCTGTTATGGGTTGGGTTAAATGGAGTTGTTTTTTTGCAGTTTTTTTGATTTCTGGTTGTGGTGTTTTTGGATCCAACGATGCTAGTGGTGGTGGGATATGTTTGGGGGGATTCAGTTGATGATGCATGCAATAGCATTCATAATTCATTATCATTAAAAGTTTTAAAAATTGTTGCATCGATAAATGCACCTCTTTGACGAAACTGAATGGAAAATATTTTTGACATGCCTTTAAATTGATCGAGGAAAGGGAGAATGATGTTTGGATTAGTGTACCCATCTTGTATTGTTAGTATGGAGCAATGTTTATTTACTAATGATTGAACAGTTTTTCCAAGCATTACAATAATCATTCCACCAGTACTATCCTCGATTCGAGCATTGAGTTTGTACTTGTTATAGATGTAAAAAATTTTATTTATTTCTTATTATTTAAAAATAATTTTTTTTATTTTGTAGTAAAAGTAAATAATATTACCAGCTGATTGGTATTGTTATCAAATATGCATGAGTATCGCACCATCATGAGGTTCCCGATTGTTTAACATGTTTGCAGCATCGTAGACATGCATTGTAAAACCAACTTTGTTGTGCATTAAGCTCGGTGATTGTTGCTTTTATAGTAATTTTTTATCCTGTTGTTTGGGAGAAAATATATTAAATAAATTATATTTTATAATTAAGATGTAATAAATAAATATTTACCTGATTTTGGATTTGATCTAAGGCTCGGAGCTCCGCTATTGTCATTCTATTCATAATCTTTTGTTCTTCTAATGTTATTGGTTTTTGAGTTGATGGAGTAATAAAGTCTATTTCTTGAATGGAACGACTAAACCTGTAAATAAATAATATATTAAACAATAAAAAAATTATAAAATTATTAAATATAAACTATCTTAATATTCATGTAATAAATATTTATAATACCTTTTTTTAAATATTTTTTATTCAGCAATATCTGGTTCAAAATAAACTGAAATTCCAGAAGTGCTTACTACATAAAGTCCACCTGTATATTTATAATTATTGAGATTAATAATTGAAGATGTTTATTATTGTTATTAAAGATAAATTTGTAATATTTTTTTATTTCATACATACTTACTAAGATATTGCTTCACTCTTATCGCTGTAAAGACGATTACTACCGGTTCAAACATTCTTTAAATATAATAAATTTAAATTAATAATTTATTAATAAAATATTTTAAATTTATTGAAAATATATTTATAATAATTTATAATTTTTAATTACCTGATATTTTGAATTGCTCAGTTTTGTCTTTTAATCACTCTAACGTCAACATTGGATTCTTCAATGCATTTAACAAATATAAGGTGACCAATGACATCTAGTATAATATTATAAATACAAAGTTAATATTTGTTAATATTAATATTATAAATGTATAATTTTTTAGTTAAGAAATATAGATATAAGATATAAGATATATTATATATTATTTACCTGAAAGAAGGTCATTAATGTCAACTCTTAATATTAATTTGTCATACTCTGTAAAATTAAATTTGTATTGAGGTATTTCTGGAATATCTTCTCCAACTTCTTTGAAAATTATGGAACGTGCAAACTGCAGCATTGCTCTGTACAGAACAATGTTGTATCTTTGTTTGTTATTTGTAACAAAGAAGTTACTGATTTCATACATGTTGCCCACTTAGATTGCATTTGTCATGAAATCAACATCTTTTACACGAACAAATTCATGTATTGCTTTATCCTGCAAAAAATATATGATGTTTTTTATTATTTATAAATTAGTTAATAATATAAATTTTTTATTATTAATAAATAAAATGGTCATAAAATATAAATGTAATTACCTGTTTATCTACTTATAAGCAATCAACGCTTATTAGATGACCAGTATTATAATATGTGTTCCTCCATAGACGACAAACTCGTACACAGATCGTTTCATATGGTTCTCCTGATTTTAGTATTCGCAGTGGACTAAACATGTTCTATAAATAACAAAAATATATAAATATATTGATTTAAAAATTGATGAACTAAATTTGAAAGTTAAAAATTATGACAATTATTTGATAATATAATTATTGAAACAAAATTTATTTTTGTTTCAATTTAATTTTTTTCATAGATTATTAATTTTGATTAATTTTATGTATTATTTCTTTGTAGACAATATTTTTAATATGATTTGAATATTTATTTATTAAATTATGTATTAAAATATGTAAACCTTTTGATGATATTACTCTAGATAGTGCGACATATAATTATCCATGACTAAAAATTTTATCTTCTAAATAGAGTCTAACTTTATCTAATGATTAACCTTGACTTTTGTTTATTGTCATGGCATAACATACTTTTAAAGGAAATTGTCGTCTTTTTAATACAAAAGAATATTTAGATTCATTTATAGTCATTTCTATTATTGGTATATAAACTTGTTCACTTATGTCATTAGAATTAATAATACGACCTTCAACAATTCTATTTGTTAGTTGTGTTATGATAAGTCTTGTATCATTACATAATCCTATTGATTGATTAAGGTTTCGTATTAACATAACTGGAATTTTGATTTTTAATTGTAATTCATATGGAGGTAATCCATTAAAATTAAGTATATGTAAAAATTCAGAATGATATAAAAGATTTAGTTCATCAAGATTTCTAGATGATGATAAAATAGTATCATAACTATAATAACTTTTTGTTTCTGTTGGTACTAAGCTTAATAGTATTTATTTATTACATCAGTTGTTTAATTTTTAGATGTAATAATTGTTCTCTATTTTAAATAATCAATGTTGTTAAAATTATTAGAAAAATTTTCATATATTATAGTAGAAATGCATTCAATAGAGTTTGTATTATATGATATTATATATTTTTCTGGTATTTTAATCCATGTAACATCTTCATTTTCGGTATCTTTTATTCCATTTGCTGTTTCATTATCAATATTTAAAATTCATTCAGAAAATTTACTAATTTCTATTTGTTCATTAATACAACAATTAAGTTTTTTTAACCGCATATTTTTTGTTAAAGTAAGTATTCAAAAATATAGCCAAAGATAATAATTGTTTATAGTTACATCAATTATATTTTCTTTAGTTCCGTTTGGAATAACTGGTAATATTTGTCTAAAATCACCACCTAATATAACTGTCATTCCTCCAAAAAGATAATTAAAGTCATTTCTTAAATCTTGCATTGTTTTATCTAAAGTTTCAAAATAATATTTATTTGTCATAGGTACTTCATCCCATAAAATTAATATTATTTTATCAATTAATTTTGCTAGTTTGGTACATTTTTTAATTTGGTAAGTTTTAAAATTTGTCAATTGAAAGTAGTATGCGAAACCTTGAATGTGCTATTCGACCTTTTGGTAATAGTAATGATGTCGGATGATACTACAGCTAATACAATTTCTCCATTTGCTCTAATTTTACTAATAATTGCATTCCATAAATATGTTTTTCCTGTACCGCCATAGACATATATAAAGAATAAATTATTTTGTTTATTTTTAATTGCTTCTAGAATTTGATTATAAATAAATTGTTGTTCTTGATTTAAATTTTGTACTAAGTTGAAATTTGCTTCTTTTAATTTATCTCAATTGTAATAAAGTTCTTCTCTTAAAAGATTATAATTTAAATCTTCGATTAATGATCCAGTGGGAAGTGGAAGATTATAATATGATAAAAAAGATGAATTTAAATTTAATAATTTTTCTAATTTATATAATACGAAATTATATATTTCATTTTCAGGAATTTCAAAATTTGAGTTGTTAAATAAGATTCTTACTCTATATAAAATATCGTCACACATTAACTTCCAATGTTTTTGTAAAAATTTTATTGGATTAGAAATATTACAAAATAATAGTATTGTAGTAAAAAGTTGACGAAGTTGTATAGATGTCGACCAGAATGATGCTTCTTGTATTAATTCATCCCATTTTTTATCATCTCCTAATAAACCTAATGTATGACAGACAGTTTGATTTATGGGATAAATAATATTATTTATTGTTTGAAGTGATTTGTAACTTGTTGAACCTTTTTGATGATTTAATAATAATTTTAAGTAGTATAGTTCACCGTAACTTGGATGAATATATAATGTTCATCCTATAGTATGTCCATTTTGTCTATGTGATATGAACCACGCCAAAAACGTGACGAAACTCGATACCAAATCTGGAAACAATAACCCAAGATCTTTCAAGTTTGATAGAAACCGCGACCCGTTGCTTAGCGAAGCAAGAACCTTGGTATGGTGAAGACACCATAAACGGTTATGGAAGTCGATTTCATAAGTCGATTTGAACGCCACAAGGAATCCTTGATAAGTTCGGATAAGTTTCTTCAAGAACTCAAGAAGAATAACTCACAATATGAATAAACATCAAAATCTTATTTTCATCTTCTGAAATCAGCCTTATATAGGCAAAGTTACAATTTATAAAATTCCTAATCTACCCCTAAAGATAAACATGCCTAAAAACCGAGGAATCAGATTTAATTAAAATAATAATAATGAAATTCGGAATTATTTCAAAATTTAAATTAAAACTAAAAACTAAAAATCATATTACAAAGAAATCAAATCTTGATCAGATCTTGTTTTGAATTTTGAATTTTTTGAACTCTTGAAAACGTAATCTTGACTTGATTTTTTGTTAGAAAATAACATCCACTTCAATGTTGGAAAATGAAAACATCCATATCAGTCTTGGCTCTCTTTCGGTTTAAATTTGATGAGAAAAATCAATCTTTGTTCACCATCAGTAGTGAACATGCTCTCTTCTTGTTGTAGAACTCTCTAGACTAAGTTATTCAACTCTTCTTTGAATCTTTTAGCTCGAGCTCTCGTCACCGGACCAATTGGAACTTGAATCGGTTCGTGTGAATTCCATTGAGCCTTGATGTCCTCATCATTCCCCCCCTCTTGAGAAGGATTTGTCCTCAAATCATCAAAGTCAAGTCTGTAGGCATTATCATTGATCCGTTCTAGCACTTGGAAAGGACCATCACCTCGGGGCAGCAATTAAGAACGTCTTTATGCCGGAAATCTTTCTTTCCTCATGTGTATCCACACCCAATCACCAGGTTCAAAAACCAGCCTGTGACGTCCCTTGTTTGGTTGCTTTATCTTTTGTTTGGTTCTCCTCTCTATGTTGAGCCATTTTGAAATCAGCGCTCGCTTAACCTCACTTGTTGTTGCATGCATATGTCAATTCTGTCCTGCCTAGCTGATCAAAGCCACCTGCATTACTGATTTTGTTAGTTTGGTCAGTTTGTGGTCAATTCTGTGTTGATTTTGGTACTTTTTCGAACCTAAACAAGCTGATCTTGGGGTTTTACAGTTTTTGGTCATTCTCTTATCTTGCATATGTCAATTCTGTCCTGCCTAGCTGATCCAAGCCACCTGCATTACTGATTTTGTTAGTTTGGTCAGTTTGTGGTCAATTTTGAGTTGATTTTGGCACTTTTTCGAACCCAAACCAGCTGATCTTGGGGTTTATTGATTTTTTGTCATTCTTTTACCTTGGATAGGTCAATTATCTCCTGCCTAGTTGATCGAAGATACCTCGATGGGGTTTGTGTGACATTTTCCCATCCATCTGGCTATGATGATAAATGCCCATCAGCATAAATTGTAATTTCATATGACTGGTACGTCATTAACCTGATATCATTTAGGTAGTTACCGGCGTTCCATGCTATGGTTGTTGCCATGGTATCGGGTTAGTGATATGTCTCATATGGAATATGTCGATCAATATAATCTGAGCCAACTTTACGTTCTACTCGTTGACCTCTTTAGTAGATATTCATATTTCAATTTTTGCTTCCTTAAGGAAATGCCCCGCAAAGCATCCGGTGAGTCGTACGTTTGGGATCAGGCAGAGGAAAAATTATTCCATGAAAAACTAGATGACTACTTGGCCTCAACTGGCAGGAAGCAACCAACTAGTAGCATTCTGGAGCTATGGGCCAATGAGTTTAACACTCATTTCGGCGGAGTTCCAGCTTTCGGATCAACCTTGTATACAAAAAAAGAACGCATGAGGAAAATATATAGGGGTTGGAAGGTGTTGAAAACCCACACCGGCCTTAGTTATGATCCGAACACGGATACAGTTGTTTGCTCGGATGAGACGTGGCACAGCTTCATCAAAGTAATACAACTTAATGATTTTAAAGTTTATAATATTATGCTTGACGACCATGTAAGGACGGTACTTTAAAATGTTAATCGTTTTGCCTTTTTTCAGGATAACAAAGAGTGTACCCATCTCCGCTATAAGGGACTTCACAATAAAGAATTGTATTACAACATTTTTGAAAAAAACCATGTAGCGGGTGCCTCGGGTTTCGGATCTGTTACGATGGGAGGTGCAAGTACGCCATCGGTCGACTTTGATTTCTCCATGGACCAGTTCGGAACACATCCGGTCTTAGAGGAGGAAATTAATCCGAGCATTGGTGCACGCAGGCAGGCCAACGTGTGAGGTGTGAACGAGGAATGCGGTCCATCGCGGTCACGGGGGAGTACTGGCAAGCGGAAGCAACGGGACGCGACGGATGAGATGACTTTCTCGGCCATGCAGGAAATAGTAAATCATTTCCGCGAGCGCTCGCAATCCGCGACTAGTAGTGACCAAAACAACAAGAAAGATCACATTTTGGACTGCATGAATATCATGAAGGAGATGGGTATTCCACAATATCATAGAACGATAATGTGGCACTACTTTGATGCTCATTAGCGGCTTCAGTGACTATTCTGTTTGCTTGATGACGACGACCGAAGGGGCATTATTGACTCGTTTGTGGCCTCCCAGATGCCACCGCCAAGTTGATTTTTACGTTATAGATTCGTTTTTTTTCTTGTTTTCGTTTTAGTGCGACAAAACATTGACAGTTACAATTTTTTAATTTGTGTATTTGTGCCGTATTTACTTCTTGTATTTATAAAAATTTGGCTACTGTTGTTTGACTCATGCATTTAGTATCGCAGCGTGATTAATTTCCAATATGCTCAATCTATTTTTCAAAATACTGTTATTTCCATTTAATATATTGCTAAATGTAAAAAAACTTGATAATCCAACTTATTTATTTATTTAAACAATAATAAATAAAGGCAGATGACGTAATTGATGAACAATTCGAGGGTTAAATGTGTCCCATTGTGACTAATTTAAATGTATATTTACAAATTTGATCTACAACAGGTAAAATAGTGCAGTGTCCAACGACGACAAAATACTGAAATGAACAGGTTCGGTTCCGCACCTGAACTTGAAGAGGACGCCCAAGCCTCAGCTAGCGAACAACGTAGCGACGACGACATTCTTGCACTGGCAGTGGTGGCAGTGGCAAATAGTCGGCGTCGTAGGCGACGAGTTCCACAACCAATGCATAATTCAATCCTAACTGGCAGCATGCGTGTGGAGGAGATATTAAATGACCACGATAACGTAATTCAAGGAATGATCAGTATGAAATCATCGACCTTTAGAGTACTAAGTAACCTATTAGGTAGCCGGGAATTGTTGAAGCCGACGTATAACATGAATGTTAACGAGCAGTTATTTATTTTTCTGGCAATTTGTGCGCAAGGCGCAACAAACCGCCACGTTTTGTATTTATTCCAGCATTCTAAAGAAACAACATCACGTTAGTTCTTTCAAGTGTTGAAGGTTATTTGTGCGTTGAAGGACGAATTCATCCGACCACCTGACGACACGGTGGTACAAAATTTGATAAATGAGCACGCGGGCAAATATCGACCATGGTTTGATGTACGTTATCGTTGTTCTGAATATCGTTTGTTATCGATTAATAATTTCCTCTTACTCGTAATAAAGGTCCGCACATTGAATAAGCTAATGGATCGTGCAGGGTTGTATTGGTGCTATTGATGGGACACACGTCCCCTGTGTCCCAAAGCGCGAGAATGCTGATGGTTGGATTAATCGAAAAGGGTTTCACTCGCAGAATATTTTGGCGGCATGTTCCTTTGACATGAAATTCACATACATGTTGGCCGGATATGAGGGATCATGCCATGATACCAGAATGTTGGACGATGCAATAACATTCCATGGTTTCCCAGTACCCCCGCCTGGTAAGCGTCAATTTTTATAGTAATGTATTATTTACATATATGGTTTTGTGGTTAAAATTATTGGTTTTCGTCTCATATTGTGATGTTTATTTTGCAGGAAAATTTTACTTAGCAGATTCCGACTACGCCAATAAGGATGGTTTCCTGAGCCCATTTAAGCGGGAGACGTATCATTTACCGAAATATCGAAGACGTCGTGCCGGGCTAGGCAATTGTAAGGAGGTATTTAACTACACGTATTCTTCGCTTCGGAATTGCATTGAGCGAACCTTTGGTGTTTGGAAGGCAAGGTTTAAAATACTTAAAGGCATCAACAGCTATCCGATGGAGAAACAAGTCATGATTCCGGTAGCATGTGCGGTTATACATAATTTCATAATGATGGTGTAGATTGGGGATCCAGTACTAGAAGAGTATGGAACTGATTGCGTGCCTGTACGTAGGAACGACGACGTTAACGCGGATTACGTGTTGTGTTGGGATCTAAATGTGCCCTAAGGATAGAAAATCAATGTTAGGGATTTTCTGTAAATATGACATTTTGATATTAATAAGAGGAGGTTATTCATGTTTAATAAGTAGTGTCCTATTTACTTTTATTTGTTGATTGTATGATTGAGCAAACATAAAATACTCCTTGACTGTTGGTAATATATCGGATTACCATATGTATATGGGGTATACATAGAAGACATGGTAATTTGATAACAGTCAAAATAAATAGTCCGCAATCAATGGAATAAGATTTAGGGATCTTATTCATGATAAGATTATACAGGTTATCTACTTCCTTGGAGGGATGGTTTGTCTTGACCATCGGATAGGTTCTGAGTGGAAACTTTAATGTATACCAGTATTGAGGTATGACATTGGACTGAACCTAAAGTGTTAATTGATTTGGTTTAATAATTCCGTTTATAAGAATCAATGATGCTTTGATTATCATCCTGTATTAATCTTAATCCTGAAATGATTACTTGAGTTCGTATCCATGACTTATGTACTTTAATGCACTACAGGTGAGACACTGTTAATTTATGGTTAATATACTTGTGTTTTGGGTGCATGACTTATGGATAGAGAAATCAAGATTCATAGATATGAAATCCATAGCTATCTTAATGATAATACATGTTATCTACTTAAAGGCATTATTCAGGGATTGAAAGATAGTATAACAAGATCTTGGCCATAGGTTTACTTTGTGTTCTCTGATGGTTTACCAATTGTATGGTTTTACAATTGGTGGTTCTTTCAATGGAGAATAATGGAACTTTAAGTTAAAATGATTGAAAAGGTAAAACGGAAAAAGTCCTTAATTCAATCATGGATAACATATGGGGATTAAGCAAGCGATGAATAAATCATGGAAGAAGTACTGCGTGAGAGAGCTTTCGTAATATGGTATGTAAACAGGAGTTCAGCTTCAAACTTTTAGTGGAATAGTTTTGAAGTTAATAATTGATAAATAATTAATCTAGGATTAATTTTTCACAATTATAGGAGCCTCTTTACATATTTCCATCGGGTCCTTCTATTAGCTCATATAGTTTCATATAGCGTCTCGGGATTTGTTCCTAATGAGATCGGTAAATTTTAAATGGAATTTTGTAATGTTTATTAAGACATGTACTCTCTAACATGCAATCCAGAAAATGATTGGACATGTAGAATTGGTGTAGACAAATAATATGATTTGTCAACATGTGATTGATTAATTTGAATTTTGAAAATAAGATTGTGTTTGAATTATTTAATTTTGGAAAACAAAATTTTTCTCTCCTAATCTAAATAAAGTATACGGTTTTTAGATAGGTGGAGAGAAGAAAATTTTGTTTCAAAATTGTTCAAATATATTCCTAACATTAAATTATTAATTGATTGAAATAATAGGAGATTATTTGATGAATTTATTTTTCCTTTAAATTGTTGTGCATGGTTTTGAGAGGAGAAAAAAATTCAAATATTCCATTTATTTAAATTAATAAATATGATTGATGTTTGAGGAAAAATATTTAATTCAAACAAGTGAATCTTATTTAAATTCAAAAAGGTTTAAAAGAAATTTGAATCTAGATAGGACTAGGATCTTTTCACTAGTCTATATTCTTGATTTAAAATTTGAACCATCAATCAAGCTTGAAACTCAAAGTGGCCGAACTTTTGAGGAGATTTCCTCTTGGAAAAACATTTCTAGGTTCAATGAATCTAGCCCTAAAGTTGTATGATCTTTTGGTTCAAAATTTATCCAGAAAAATAATTATTAATTATTTTTCAAGAATGAATTAAATTTTGAAAAGGATTAGACTTCTATATAAAGGGTAGGAATTCTTGAGAAATCAATTTTTGAGTATTTTGCAAGAGAAAAACGTTTTTTGGGAGAGAGGAAAAACTAATTGTGGTTTCTTCTACTTCATAAAATTCGGCCATCTTGTGAGAAAGAAAAAGAGAGAAAATTCCATTGAATCAAAACTATGAGGAAGGTTAAACCGAGTGATAATTTTCATAGGAGGTTAACCGGTTCCTGTTTTGTAATTTTGAAGAAAGAAGTTGGATCATATTCTCAACGAGGAACATCGGAATTGAGAAGGAGGGATCTAGACTTCAGAAAGCATTACGGGTCGCTTGGATTCATAGAACGTGTGCCCACACACACTCTGAGACGTGGAACTCGAGAATAGTAGAGAAGACACGTTGGTCAAACACTCTAGTGATTCCAGAATCCGAGAAATAAGGTACGCTTGATCATGAATTTAATTTATTGTTATATGCATCATAGATTCTTTTCGGAAACGGCATAAAAATTTTAAAACTTCCGCTGCGCCGTAACTCCGATTTCGGATCCGTTTTTCCAACATGTTGGACGACGGGTAGAAGATAATAGGCCCAGCACAGCAACGACCCAACATGGATCGAGTACAGGAGCGATGAATCAGATGAGAGAAAGAATTGCGGATGCTATGTGGGAACAATACCAATCATATCCATGGTATAGAACCACGTGAACGTAACCAACTCTTCTATCTTCGCTGCTAGAGTCGGAAACTTGTGCGTACCTTTATTTTGATTATTTTGACATTACAAACAATGTACTTATTGTTGTGGTATAATATTACAATAAAATAGTAATACGACATCTTTTGCATTCTCAAAATTTCAAGTTGATTCTTATTATTTTGGCATACTGTCATTTTATCCTAATTTTATTGACTAAAACATACGATAGAATGTTTTAAAAAATGCAAAAAAATTGATGCCCCTCATTTTTCTTAACAGCTAAACAAGGCCCTTGTTTTTTTAAATTTCAACTCAACTTAAATTTTTCCACCAAATACTCAACTCAACTTAAACTTTTCAACTCAAACTTTTTACCAAACACCTCACTTTTAAACTCAACTTATCTTAACTCAAATTAAACTTAAAAATCTTAACTTAAACTTGTGCATCAAACAGATCCTGAAAAAAAAAAAAAAAAAAAAAAAAAAAAAGATCAGCTCAAGTTTACTTTGACATGTATCTGGCTTCAATCGGGGTTAAACTTTTTCTTTTATATTTTTTTCTCAAAAAAGGCCAAAAAAAAAAAAAAAAAAAAAAAACGGGGTTAACCTTGAACCGATGTTTTCTTGTGTACCGTCGCTTTTGGTCGTCCCAATGGAAACCCATTTCGCGGAATAGGGGATAGTATCAGCTCAACTCAACTGCTAGCTTCTCCAAAAAAAAAAAAAAAAAAAAAAAGCACACACGAAGAAGCCACTGCCATGGCGGACTTGTCCGAGGTTGGTTTTGCTTTTCCCCCCTTTCTCTATCTTCTTTGACTGCCTCTCATTTTGTGAGTTATTCGTTGACTTTACAATTTTTTTTTTTTACTGTTTCATACTGACTTTGTCTCTTTTTCTGAGTTATGATTCTTGTTGTTTCTGTTCATCGCGCTTTGGTATTTGAAAGATTAGATTTTAGTATTTCTCTTTGTGTATAATCTTTAGCTTGGTCATATTCTTTCTTATGACTAAGCTACATGATAATTGAATCACGGTAGTGTTTATGTTATTTTTATTTATTTGGAAAATATTGATCTTGTTCTAGTTGTTTTCTAGGATAAAAAAACTCAAGAACCCGTTTTCATTTTTTCTCGGATTTTTGTTTTATTATTATTATTTTCTTTCTCTTCATTCGTAGGAAAATGGGATTACAAATTTGTGAAGATGGGTTGATCTTGTTCTAGTTGTTTAATTGGCTCAAAAAAACTCGAGAACAGTTTTTTTTTTTTTTTTTTCTTCTTTACATCGGTAGGAAAATGGGATTACAAATTTGTGAAGTTGGGTTGATCTTGTTCTGGTTGTTTAATAGGCTCAAAAAACTCAAGACCCAATTTTTCCGATTTCTTTTATTTTTTTTCTCTTTCTCTTCACTGGTAGGAATATGGGATTATAAATTTGTGAAGTTGGGTGTACAAAAAACACTTCCAATAAAAGCATATGTTTTCTTCCTTCATTGGTTGTGTTTGAGCTCAATTATCAATAATTTAAATTTTTGGTTGCTTAACTTGTTTAGATTCGTTTGGATTTTGGTTATCTTACTGAACTTGTGTGTATATATGTACATGGTTATTTATTTACTTCAAAAGTTTTTCTTTCCCATGATGCTCATGTAAGGCTTAAATGTAGGAGCATTTTGTAACGTCAATTGATGAGAACCGTGACGTAATTTGTTGGGGTTGTGGGTTGCGGCTTCTAATTCCGTCCCACGCGCCTGTTTTCAAGTGTGGTTGGTGTGGAGCTGTGACAAATCAGAATGCACGGAAACGTGATGGCAAGTACTTCTGGTTAAGACGATGGAGAGATCGTTTCTTCGTTAGTGTACTCCTCGTGTTTATGGTATTTGTTATATGTACGTAGTTATAACTTCATTACAAAGATTATTTTTGTTAGTAAACTTTGTTCCCCTTTCTCCATCTCGTATCTCTAATGTTTTTATGCATGTTGTTTTGTCATGTAGATGTGATTGAAATTATTTGCCTTTCCCTTAATTTGTTATGTTTTTACATAAATTTTTTTCTAGATGAGAAACTGACTTTCATTTATTGTAAAAGAAACAAAAAAGAGTAGAATTGAACAAGAGATGAAGCAATCCTCCAAAAAAAGAGAGAACCAAAAACACCTAGAATAAATAGAAAATATGTTATGTTTTCTATAAATTGTCTGTGAAATTGTAAAGAATGTCCCAGCAATTGAAGCACATGTGTTGCCCAGGGCATAAGGGGCATGATGACTTGACATCATCCTCACCTTCCTTTGGCTTATCACCGACAGTCTGCTCTAGGTTCCAAACTCAACGGTGGCAACTAAACACGAGGGTTGCGCTCATCGTGGGACTTAACCCAATACCTTTTGGTATTGTAGTTTGGATGTTAAAGTTCATTAATTTCCTTCGGAAGGAAAATTTTCTAATAGGAAATAGTGCACAGATAAAGATAATTTTGGCCAATAAACGTCGTTCACCCCTCCGCTAGGTGAATTGACTCATTCCACAGATTCCTATAGTTAGAGCTTGATGATTAATATTATTTTGGGTACATTGCTAGGTTGTTCCCTAAACTTTTATGTTCATGCAATTTTGGTCCATCTTCTTTTTTTGGGAGCTAGAGTGACACCAGACTATTAAAAATGTTGCTATAATAGTCCCTTCCACTATATTTTGGAGAAGGTCCTTTAGTTAGCATCACTTTTTGATCAAATTATAGAATTCCGTCCAAAATTAATGGAAAAAAACTCTTGTAACAACATTTTAATACCATAGGGTTGTTCAAGCTGTGGAAAAAATGAATAGGAACCAAAGTTACGCAAACTTAAAAGTTAAATGACTAAACGAGTAATTAACCCTATTATTTTTTAACTTACATTCTTCTACTCTTGGTGTTAGATTCAATTATTCTTGAGCAAGTTGTATCTTCACTGCTTCGGTTTATGATAAGAATTAGTTTTGCAACTAGTTTCGTCAATCTCCCGTGATGCATATATTCACTTCCATAATTTGCAATGTGAAGTAAATAATCTACGTTTTTGGATTTACCTGGTTGGGGAGGCTTATGTTGTACTCGTGACAAATATATTCATACCACAGGCAATAGGTTATCGAATTTTTACTTCCTTTGTAATTCTTGAGCTAAAGTATCAAAAATCTTGATGCGGACACAGTTTTCTTTGAAGCTACATTTCCTTGTTTTCCATCTCCTTTTTCTTTTCTCATACCTTGGTATATTTTCCTGCAACTGCAGGTGGTGGGGTGTGGGCAGTATACCCAGTTGTTTTCTCTATCAGCTATTTCTGCGGTATTTTCCATTCCATCATCACATTGATCCTGTCTGTAACTACTATTTATACATTCATTTCTGCGGCATTCGGTTGTGCTGGCACACCTCCAAGCATTTTATGGGGCAGCTACCCGACAGTGGGGAAAGGTGATCTTGAGAACTATACCTTCTGCCTTTACTGCTCAAAGCCAAAGTCACCTAGAGCTCATCATTGTCGTTCGTGCGGTAATTGCATACTAGACATGGATCATCACTGTCCGTTTGTAAGTGTTCACTACTAAATTCGGAAGCATGATGCTATGAAAATTAATGTGGAACCCTAGTCAATTTTGGATTCATCAAAGAATTTAATAATTTTGAAGTGGATGGAAATAGTGAAGGTTAAACTATTAGGATGTTATTGCTGATGCAGTTTTGTTAAAGCACTTTAGTTAGTCCAGTAACTGAGGCGGTAGAAACTTGAAACAAGTTTGTCATAAGCTATTCTTGTTTTCTTTTTCCGTTCTATTAGGAGACTGGATTTGGAAAAGACAGCTTCTGAAAAGAAACTAGAAGTAAAAAGTTGCATTTATTCTGCCACAAAACTTTCTCACTTTTCATGTCTTTCTCATGAACTGATGAATCTCTTGCTCTATAACCGTTGTGCAGATCGGGAATTGTGTTGGTGCAGCGAACCACCGACACTTCATTGCCTTCCTCATATCAGCTGTCGTCAGTTTACTCTATGTCTCTTTCATGTCTACGTATGCTGGTCTACATGTCTGGCCACCATTATCATACAGATCACTAGGCCATGTAAACGGGAATAGCATGGATATGGCTCTGAGAGCTCTCAAAGAGGTCATGTTTGCCTTGTTAAGATCTGCAGTGCTTTTATCTACTAGAGGGCTTGTTCTTGTATATCTTTTCGTCTCGAGTGTTTCGGTGCAGATAGGGCTGAGCGTACTTCTGTGGCAGCAGCTCCGTTATGTTTATGAGGGAAAAACGTACCTGAGTCATCTAAGTTCGCGCGGCAACCATGAGGTTGGAGAGAGAGGTTGCCAGAATCTATTGCGGTTTTTTGGATGTCCTTATTTTTTGTCGAGATATTTGCCAATTTTCAAGAAGAAGAGACACTCACACAAGAAATGAAAGGCCTATGTATGTAACAGTCTCATTACCACCTTCATTTTGTATTTTTTCTAGTTTTTGTTTATGTTAAATATATTAAATGTAAGCCTTTCACTGTGTAACTTATACGGGGTAATGTTGTCCTTTATGTTAGTTATAGTATAGAATTTAAAACAGTTTTATTTCTGTAGCAAAAATAAATAAATAAATAAATAATTCAGCTTCATTTTCCAAGATGAGAAAATGTTGGAAAAAAAAAAACAAACAAAAACACAAACAAAAAAACAAAAGTTTCTTCTTGCTTGTTTGGTTAACTTTCATTGGTGGAGGGTTTTTTTTTTTTTTTTTTTTTTTGAACATTTGTAATTTTTTAGGAAATTATTCGGTAATATTCAAAAAATAAAAAATAAAAAAAATAAAAAATAAAATAAAACCTTATTAGTACTGGTTAGCTTCGTATTGACGTTTTGTTCGAGTATACTCTTTTTTGAAGAATTTTGTGGTAATATGTAACATTTTAAATAGATATATTTAAAGCATATTTTGATGAGTTAGATTTTTAGTAGGTCATGTTAAATTATCGTATTTTTTATGATATAGAATTTAATGTGATTTGACAATCCAAAATTAAATTCTATCTGAAATTTTTTTTATGTTGTTTCATTTTTTTTTTTTTTTTTTTGGTTCAATTAACATAAGATTTTATTGTGATTGATGGTCTAACTATGAGCACAATCATTAGATTTTCATTTTTAAGGGACTATCAGTAGATTTTGGTGTTTATTTTCTTTTTAAATAACTCTATCTCTTTTCTTTTCTGATCATTTGGCACAAATATCCCAACGTTCTTTCTTGGTAATGATACTTGAGCAAATTTGTTGCTTATAAGACAGATTCAAAGTGGTCACTGTATTTAGAATATTTCTCCATCGACAAAGATTCATTGTTAAACAACCACACCCCCCTTTGAGTATCAAAGAATCTATTATGTTGCAAACATTCATTGAAAATACTCATTAATTGTCCACATTTGGAAATTCCGCCAAGGCACACAATGAGTTAAGTCTAATACTTTTTGTTTAGCAAAAACAAAATCTCATCCCAATGTTATAACAAAATGAATCCAGAATCCAGACGGAAAGACTTTCTACACATTAATCATCCCAATCTTCGGACCGAACTTATCATAAAACAAATACAAAAATAACATAACCATTTGCAGATTCTGCTTCACTGAGTGGTTTTTTATCTGAGTCTTCTAGCCGGCCCGGATGGGGATCGACCCCTTTCTTTTTCGGAGTTGGGGTCTATTACTAGGCTTGTACCAGGTATAACAAATGGTGACAAACCAATTCCTCTTTTATACTTGGTTACAACCGGAGGTCTTCTGCTTGCTTTAGTTGTGTGGCAGCGTATACTTCCCCGCCCCTAGCACAAGAAGTTCATGTTGGGAACGCTCTGGGATTGTTGGCATTTTGGCCCATCATGTCAACTTTCACATCACTGGTTTCTAGGCAAACATGTATTTTCCACTGCGGTTTGAAAGAACTGGTACATTGCAATCTAACGCCACCAGATTCAGACCAAAGTCATCTTGGGTAACAAGCCTAAACAATATTAATAGACGAATGCTACATATCGACAGGTCAAGATTTTGGGGACTCATCTCAAGCTTCTCTTCAGTGTCTCTAAACCCAAAATCTGCATTTCAAAGCCAAAAAGAGAGCGAAAACGAAGGAGGAACCCGAACCGGCTTAGAACCTTGCAGACTGGTCAGTCTTTTTGACCATCAAAAGTGGTAGGGCAGACATTGACTCTTGATTTTATGACAGCTTCAATGGACAATGCTGCTATGAGTTTCCAAGCCAACAAAGGTGAACAAAAAACACAAAACGGAGGTCACTTGATTAACGATAAAACGCCAACCAGCTAAATGGATTTCAGTGGACTTCTTCTTCCCTTTCAACTGGAAAATAATAATAATAATAATAGGCGTTTTCTCCAGTCCCACCAATTTTTTAGGCGACTGGTTCCACACTTGAGTGGGGCCACATTGGCAGGCTTTAGAGGAGAAGGATAACCGGATTATCCGGTTTCACATTAATGAAGTGATTCTCTGTGCGACTTTCAAGGGGACTGTTTCGGATCAACCATGTACGGTGGGGAGTGTTGGGTAATTTGCGAAAAGTAATTCGAAAAACTTTTAAGTATTTGGTGCGATGGAACGCCAAAGCAGAGCATGGTAATTAGTATGAAGCCTAAAGTAATGGAAAGTGGATGTCGTTTTGATGTCGATCGGCATGTCGTTTTGACGGTGAATGAAGTTGGTTTGTAGTTTTAAATGGGGACGTCATTTGGTTGGGCACTTTTCTTTTCTATTCTTTCTATTCTTTCTTTCTTTCTTTTTTTGTTTTTAAACTTGATTGGGCACATTTTTTTTTAAAATAAAAAAGCAGCTTGACTAGGCACTTTTAATAATAGATAATAGATACCGCAGTATACATAAAACATGTGAGATGAGTTTTTTATTTTATTTTATTAATCTGTGAGATGAGTCATTTACATGCATAGCTGAGAGAGCAAGTTAAATAACACGTATTAATTATATTAGTAAATTAAAATTACTAATTTATAATTACATTTTTTTTATTACCTTCTTTTCTAGCGATTTTTTTTTTTTGTTAATAAGCAAATTTGTATTAAAATAATCTAATTACAGTTAAGAAGTATATATATATATATATGAACAAGGTTAAGGTCAAACCAAGAAAATGATCAGGGACGAGATTGAGGATTGATCAAAATAGGGATCGGGATCAGACTGGGAGAGTCGATATGCTTGTGATCGAGTTTAGAGTCGGTCCAGGACTAAAGATGGGGTTGTGATCGGGACCTATTGATGGGGTCGATTGGATTGGGACTGAAGTCGAGGTTAACCCATGGCCAAGGGTTGGTGTCGACATTAGCCCCATTACCAACCTTGGTCCCGAGCTAACATTGGCATCAACCCAAAAATCTAAGGAAACATTTAAAGGATGACAAACACATAACATGTTTACTTGAGTAGTTGCTTTCAAAATTTCCTCATTATTTATGGACCTAACTCAGTGGAATTTTTTTTTTTAGAACAAAGCACTTTAAAAGATAATGATACAAGCACCAACATGAGCCTGATTTTTTTCTTATATGTGTTTTTTAATAATTTTTTTAGACTTACAATAGACCATCTTTTTCCACATCAAGAATTCATCTAATTTGAGTTTTATTTGATAAAATATTCAATGTCGTCGTTTATTTTTAATAATGTGTCTTCGTTAGAAATTAATTTTTTATAATTATATTCAATAATTTTTTTGTTTTTATAATTTTACTATTCGTCAAGATTAAATCATACACACGTTAAAGACACGACATGAATATAATCATGAACCAAGCTTGACGACAAGATTATAAATAAGATGACACAATTATTGTATGAGTTAAAACTGACACAACATAGAATTCTAATAAACTCAAAATAAATATATACAAGAGTCCAAGAACTCTTATTTTGGCACATGGATATATTTTCTTTTTCCATTTTTCATTTTCATTTTTACCATCGTTTCCCCCTTTGAAATTGGCTTCTCAAATTTATCGCTATATATTTCCCTGCAATATCTCGTATTTAATTTTTCATGTTTTTTTTTTACCATTTTTTTTTTTTTGGGTGAATCCACACGTGCTGGCCATTATTATTAGCTTAAAAGAGTGAAGGCAAAAATTTTGCAATGCAAATCATTACACTCCGTAGCTGTCTATAAGGCAAATCTTTAAACTACATAGCTTATCTATAAATCTCCTTGGTACAGTAATCATTTAGATGGAATTAATATAAATGCTGGCTATTAAGGAGGAGGAAAAAAAAAAGGACCTGCCAGGCAATCCATTTATTTCCCACTTGAAAATTTTTCGAGCTAACTTTTTTAACAGAGCAGATTAACTGGGGAATTGAAGTGGGGGGCAGTAATAATAATGATAATTTTTCTGCATAAGCTGCTAGTGACATATTCAAAATTGCCTAACGTCAACCAAACTAACAATATATTCAACCAAACTAACAATATATTTATAGTAACATAGCTCTGGGAGTCCTAGATAAAACACAAAAGAAGAGTAGATTTCCTGCCGCCTCCAATATTCCAACCACAAACGCCACGATGCGGAAAAAGGCAGGGTTTAAACGACTGCCATCGGAGTTAAAAAATAAGGGTAAGGGCTACATTTTTCAATTTTTCTTTTCAGACAGCAAGATTACAACATTAACAGGTTAAAAGTTCAAACATGAAGAACCCGCCCTACCTGCATCAATCAATTAGCGAAGACATTCAAGTTTCAACAGGTCTCAGACCTTTCCACGAGTCCCAAAAAGCAGAGCCGGTTCTGTGGTTAGAAAACAACATAATCAGACAACACCAACTCCAATAGCAGCCAGAAAAATATGCTGGCTGCAGAAAAAACTCGCGAATCAAATGTAGCCAGGGATTTAGGACTCAAGCCCGGGGTGTGCAAAACACACCGATACTACTGATGCTCAAACCGACCCACCAGTCCACCCCCCATCCAAGATGAGCATGCTTCCTACAAAATGAAAATTAAATGCTAGCAAAGCGCCCCAAAAACAAGTCCATAGAAACAAATTATCAACAACAAAACTAGCAGCAGATAATAAATAACCCAAAACTTTATAGTTCTCACAACACCAACATTTTCTTGGAAGAATGCTTTAAGGATTATCATACAAATATATGGAACGTAAATTGCCCAGGGAAGTAACAGCGAGTAAAAAGAGTCAGCAAATTGTTCTGCAAGGTAGAAGAAACTCGTGTACTTCCCATTGCTTGAGAATACATCTCCGGGTGCTGGATCTGTATTAGAGCATTCTTGCCATCAGTTATAGATGAGAATATCAACTCAAAATATTAACCTAGTGATAAATGGCAAAACTGAAATCCCCTAAAAGAAGCTCAACACGGATCCCCTAATTAATGTATGGCATATTTTTTCATGCAAGAAAATTCCAGCAAAAACCTTATGCGGCCCATTACGAATGTATTTATCTCTTTCTACCACCACGTTCTCTTAGTGAAAGAGCGAGTGTGTCTCCAGCTCCAACATTGTAATATGCAAGTGACATATTGTCCTTGAGAAAACCAGGTTTTCCACTCAATTTCTGTTTGTTTGCAGGAAGCTGGATCTCCCCAGCAATTTTCTCCTTCAAACTCCCAACAGTTTCAGATAAAGACTGCACGGTGATCTCCAGAAGTTGCCCCTTAAGATTTCCTTCATCAACATTAGGAACAGAAATAGAAATGCGAACAGGTCCCTGCAAAAAATAAATAAATAAATGTTCAATCTCAGTCATTAAAACAAGAAATATCCATGGATATCATCAGGATCAGATGCTAATAATTTAAAACTAAGAAAGAAAGCAATTCAAGAAACACTGTACCGGGTGCTGAGCCAAAAACTGATCTTCTGGAACGAGCAATGAATCATCGAGCTTTTGCCTCTTCGGCTCTGGTTCCTCCGGAAGTGGTGGAGGAGCTTCCTCAGGTGGCGGTGGAGGCATTCCTAGAGGCAAAGGTGGAGGGGGCGCCATAGGCATTGCAGGAGGGGCAACAGGAAGAGGGGCATAAGGACGGGGTAGTGGTAAGTGTAGGAACTGAGATCCTGGAGGGGGCGGTACAGGGATATTTTGTGGAGGCATCGTATGTGGTCGGTTCACCAAATAAGATTGCTGTCCAGAACTCATGGACATAGGCGGTGGAGGTGGACGAACTGATGGAATCATTTGAACAACTTGGGGCCTGGGTGGAGGAACAGGGAGCCCACCACTAGTTGGAGCAGAATACTGAACGGTGTTTGGAGGCATACGAGGAAGATTTAAAGCTAGTCCAGGTGGTGGTGGAAGAGGACGGATGGATGGAACTCCAAGTCTAGGAGGAGGAGCCGCAGGACCAGGAAGTGTTCTCAAATCAATATTACCAGCATCAGTATGATCCTCTCCGATGATATTTTGAGACATTGCTTGGTTTGCTGTTCGCCCAATGCTTCCAGTGTGACCATCCCAAATGACCTGCTTTGGTTGCTCATCTTTTTTCTTTTCAATCTCAGCCTTGACAGCATTGGAGACTTCTTCCTCTGTGGTACCAAAGATATCAGGACGAGTTCGTGCAAGTCCAACTATATTTCTAGATATCTCATCATCCTGAGCCAAGGTAGTCTCTCGGATCTTAGCAAACATCCTCTCCTTCTGCTCTTTGTACTTGGGATCAATGAGAGAAATCCTCATGTGTTCAGACATCTCGCTAATAGGAATTAGCTCACCAGTAATTGGAGAAACAACAAATTTTGTTGGGTCTCTTTCAGCAGGAATCCTTTCCTCAGGCCTCTTCCAGTTCTTAACGATTCTCATCGGTGGTTCTGGTTCCTCCACCACCCTTATCTCATTCTTTTTTTCTTCATTATTCTCATCAAGTCTAGCCGCTTTCATACCCTCCTCAACAAGTTGCATCTCTTCTTCGTCCATTTCCATTTCTACCTCTTTGCTGGGCTCGACAATTTCTTCTTCCATACTTGAAATCTTACTTCTCCTTATAACCTCCTCAAGGGTCATAGGAGAGGGTAAGTCCTCGTCCTCATCATCTGCAAAGTCTATCGTCTCAACAACGACAAAGTCATGCCAATCAATCATGGCCATTTGTATTCTTTCCTGCTCAATTTCATCCTCAGCTTTTTGCCTAGCTTGCTCCTGTGAGCGCTCCCATTCTAGCCGGTGCACACACCGTTCAAGCACAGTCGTCATGTCGGCAACGCTATTCTTTAGCTTCTCTGTCAAGCCCTTCGGAGGCATCAATACTTTTGAATACGCATCTGCCAGCGAAGTAAAAAACATGAACATACTATGAGTAGGCTTCAAAAAATGGAACTGGGGATTGTTGATTTCCCTACTAGTCAATCCAGTCAAAAACGATTTCCCATTTCGAGCTACAAACTGGGCTGTGAGCTTAATAATGTCCAATTCTTCCCCAGTAATTCCTTCAGGAAGCCGGACCGTATACTGCTCAGTTTCTGGGGGCTCAAGGACTTTGCGCACAGGTTTGAACTGAGCAGACGGATCAGGCTTTGCTGCACCTGCTTCATTGCCATCAGCAGCTTGAGCTGGCGGGGCTGACTCAGGTTCAGTAGAGTCTGCAGGCTGTGAAGCAGGCTGCTGTGCAGATGACTGATTCTGGGCACGAAATTCAGACAATCGATGCTGGTAATATGCATGGTATGGATCTGAAGGAATCAAGAAATTGAACTTTGCATTACCAGTATTGTTCGCGATAATTCTTTTCTCGAATTCAGGCCCATTCTTAGCAACGAATTGGGAAGTTTTATCCACAATGTTTCTAATGTCAGGAGGAGGATGTATTATTCCAATAGTTCTTGTGTGGGTTGCAACAGAAGCAGGGGTTGAGTTGGTTTTATTCTGTTCCTCACTTGGCTTCTCATCCTCCAGCTGTTCAGACACTTGAGATGGTGGAAGCGGACCGATATTTCCATCAGAAGGAGGAGCAGGAAGAGGTAAGATTGGCCCCGAGCTTAGCATTGTTTCTTCTCTTTCCTTTCAATAAAAAAGCTAAAATACCTCTCTTCTTTTACCTACAAAATTACAAACTTGTGAGCATAAGTACAACTCTTATCATATCAACATCTACAGATGACAAAACATTGCATACGCAAATTAGTTCTACAAAATAAAATGAACTATGGAATCATTCAATCATGGAAATAATAATTGAAAGTTGAACTATAAAAGGAAAAAATAATACATGAACAAGAAGTTCGGTATTCGCAGAAAATTAGCTGTATTAACCTACTCTTTAACAACCCACAGAAGCATCAAATACATCAAGTAAGAAATTCTTCAGACATTGGCAATTTTGCTGTTCTTCTATGTCCTACCACACACACACGACGCACGCACCAATTGTGCAGATCAAGTAAATCCCTTCCTAGACTCTTCGGTTCCATTAAAAAATTGGAACGGCCCAAATTCGTATGAATGTCATCTAAATTCAGCGCGAATTCGCAAAGCCCAGGGAAAATAATGAAGAAAAGGGAAAACAATCAGATGTAACAACTGACTTATTATATCATTTCTCCCTCCTTTTCCCAGCTACCAAACAGCCTACGTCATTAACCTTCAAAACCACAACCCAAAGAATTTGTTAAAAGAGAAATAGACCAGACCAAAAGAGAGTTAAGACATGAAAATGAAAACTTCTTAACTAACCCAGACCTTCCATATCCATATCCAAACCCTAATCCTAACCAAACGTAGAAACCAAATCGAACAAGAAAATTCAGATGAATGAATTTAGAAAAGGAAAAGAAAAGCCTGACAGAACAAGAAAATCGCTTACCCAGTGAATTGAGGATTGAGAAGCGAGAGGGCTCGGGATGAGGAAGCACAGAAAGATGAGAGATAAAGAGGAATCGAATAGAGAGAGAGAGAGAGAGAGAGAGAAGAGGAAATGGAGAAAGAAACCCTCACTCCTCTGCGCTAGGGTTTACTCGGCCACCAGAGGGAGCGAGCTTGCGAGGGACAGAAATGGACTTCTGCAAATTTCGCCAAATTACACTGTAGTTATGGAGTTATTTATTCGCAACCAAAAAAAAAAATATATATATATATATATTTTTTTTTTTTTTTTTTTTGCACGGTTTGAACTTCTCACATATGACAAGCTGGCATATGTAGTAAAAATTTTGATAATGGACTGTGTTTGTGACCTTTGGACAACTTACCATTTAAAAACTTTGACAAGTTACGCCGTAAACTTATTTAATTATTATAAAATATTCCTTATGACTTAGTTTTCTATTTAATTAATAACAAAAAACCTATGTCCGCCTTATATGAATACCAAGAAAACATTTTTCAACTAATATTTTTTAAATTTAAGACAAACCTTGATACAAATGTTCTAAATTCAAATATTCAATTTAACATAAAATTAACTAAATAGTTTATCATTTTGTCGTATACTTGCATACTTTACTTATAATCTTATCACAGCATCCTGTAAAAAACCTGAATCATTCGAGCATGTTAAAGTCATCATCGCTATCACCTGTCATATATTTGATTATAATATAAATAATACCAATTTATAATATTTTATGGTCATCTTAAACATCTTAGGCATGTTGATGTACTAAGTAAGCATTTGGGCATTACATTATTTCAGTGTTATCAATCATAATTGAATTGAAAATTTTAATATCAGATAATAAATTAATAAACATAAGTTGCGTGATTATTTTTGTTTAAGAAAATTAAAATTAATGTAAAAACTTGAATTGAAATAAGTAAAATAAAAATAGTGTGTAAAAAAAAGATAAATATAATTTTCCTTAAAAAAAATACATATAATTTTATTAGAATAAAAACTAATTTTTCTTACCTATTCTAAAAAAGTCACTATTTAGTAGCTAACTATTCAATGTTAGACAAATATAATACGATAGAAAGAGCAATTTGACACAAATATTAAAGATTGAGGGGTTTTCTGATATAAATATTAGATATTAAGGGGCATTTTAACATTAAAAATAATGAAAAACTAACATAAGCAAATAGAGGAGCAATTTGATATACATGTTAAAATTTAAGGGGATATAATAAGTATATTTCATAATAAGGAGGACATATTGACACTAATAACATAATTCATGAGAAATTATGAAATTTTTCTGTAAACTAACTATGTTATATGGTCAATTAGTAGTTGACAATTTATTAAAATTGATTGACCATTAAAAAAAAGGGGTCTTCTAATTATTGTGTTTATGTCACATCACGTTAGTCATGTTTTATGGGTGTTTGGTGTGTAAGATGTGAGTTAAGATTTTTAAGTTTAAATAGTAAATTATGTTGACTTTTCAGAAAAGACAAAAAACTTTTTGGAAAAAAAATAAAAACTTTTAGGGAAAAAGACAAAAAAAGTTTGAAAATGTTAGTTTGAGCTTATCAACTAAACAAACCCTTATATATTTTATGTTCGTATTTGGATTCTCAGCATGGTTATTAATCATGTTGTTTTTGTATTTACCCTAATCGTATCATGTTATAGTCATGTTGGTTCGAACACGGTCTACAAACTCAAATTACCAGTCTTAGATTACACACGTGTAATTATTTCAGTGGAACTTGTTATAACCCGTTGCCGGTTACGTTCCCATAACTAACTAAAATGAAGTGGATAACATTCCCCAACTAGCACTTAGAAGTACAACTATGGCTGCTGCTCGCTCTTGCTTTCTCAGTCATGTTCAACTTAATGGTACTAAATAATATCTCTACAATTACAAACTTCTCTCTCACCTTTTTTTTTTCTTTTTTTTGTTGTTTTGGTACTTGTTTTACCAAATTCTTTTTCTTTTTTCTCTTACCCCTCTAGGATTGCAGCCTCGGGCATCAAAACAAAGGAATCCGAACATAATTGTAAGTACCCATGTCGTTTATTTTTCTTTGAGATTTTGTGCAAAGTTTATTTAATCTGGAAAAGAGATGGCCATGGGAATGTTGAAAACAGTCCAGAGTTATTATTATTATTTTTTTCAAAACCAACATTTGAAGGTTAGTACTTCATTGGTTTTTGAAACATATGTCGTTTAGTTTGAGTTTCTATATGTTTTGGTTTCAGGAACTTCTGCTACCTAAAGAATATAGATAACTAAGTTCAGAAATCGATACAAATGATCAATATTCATTTATTATATTAAAAAGAAGAAACATTTGGTTATTGCTGATTTTTATTATAGGAATTTGTTACCATTCAATTGATGAATTTCTTTAGGGCAACTATTTGTGCATATCCAACTTTCTGAATCTTGGTATCATAGTATATGATATATATAATATGGTTTTTATCTGGTGGGTGCAACAACAGATTAGTAAAATGACTCCGAATCCATGCCGTCTGATCACAATCTCAACGGGAGATGGGCGATGGCATGGGAAATGGGATTCTGAATATCTTCTTTCCCTCCAAGATCTACGGTTGAACGACTTGATAGATGATGAACATCAGAAAGATGCTCAAGTTTCTGTCAAACTCTGTGTCCAGAAGGTAACTCCACTTTCTCTTCTATTTTCTGGTACAAGGACAATGTATATGGTCAAAAAAAGGAAGGAAGAAAAAAAAAAAGAAAGAAAACATTCTGTTTCCTTCTTTGTTTTCCCTATGGCGTTTTTTTTTTTAACCGGAATTTCGTTTAGATAGCAACATTGCACATTCTCCGGTCAGAAGCGTGTAGACATTCTTTGTCTAGGAAAAAAGTGCATAAATGTGCATATTGCTTCTTTCAGTATTTCCTGAAACAACAAAAATAAGAACAACGTTACGAACAGAAGTAATAGTATGTGTTACGATCATAGTTAGGTAATCGTCTCTCTCTTTCAGTTTATCCCCGTGCATTGACTCTGGCGTACTCTATTTCAACAACCAACTTAACGAGAAGAAAATCCCGAACCCGAAGAGGCTATTCTAGAGGTCTTTTCTCAGATATTTTTGTTCAGTTGATCAACTAGAACCTTGTTGTTTGTCTAATCTTCATCCACCAGTTTTTTTCAATTGTAAACTCCACCTTTTTCCTGAGGCAAGGCAATTTCAAACCAAGTAATCGTTTTTGGGGTTAGAAAGAACGATCAAGTTTTTCATATTTGTACGTAAGGTGTTCATGATTTGATCAACTGTATGGTAGGAACAGCCGAACAGCAATGAGGATGTTCTTCTCTGAAAGCCTTTACGAAACATGGTTTTGTAGCATTCTATGTACTCTTGATCAAGTCACAACTCGTTGCTACTAAACCGAACTTTAATGCATTTCCCTTTGGTTTTACCAGCATGCCAGCTTCGGCTTCTCTGTCGACGGAAGGATCATCACATCATTCCCTCGAAAATGTAGCAACTGCAGTTCTCCATACTGCAGAAAGGTATGCTATCTTGATCGGAAGCATTAGACTATAGCAATCACAATGCTCTAATTTACCCAAAATTATATTTGCACTTTTTCTTCTTTATTCTATCTATGAATCTGTAATAACCCACTATGTTCATAACATATAATTTGCTGCTAATTAGCAATTTTCCTTGGTTATTTACTAGAATTTATTGCATTCTCTATCACTTTTAACTTGGATTTTATATTTTGAAAAGACATAGGTATAATGATTTTTTTTTCCCCGTCTCAATTTCTCTTATCCAAGCATATAAGTTGAGATTTAACAAGCATAATGATGGCATCTTCTTTTGTCTTTTATTGTGACAGATTGATACAAAATTTAATGTCTGGGGGTACTACCTTCAAGATGCGATAATCGCGAAGTTTGCTTACCAGAACTTGGAGATGATCCATCATTAAGTCTCTAAACTCCCTCTATAACAGATATAAATATATATATATATGTACACTTTTCTTAATCTATGTGTAAGAAATTTTTCAAACAGAGATTTTACACGGCTGAACCAACAGGTGATTTATGTCAAACCTGGAAGTAAAGCGGACCTCGATTCATTAATACAAGACACGATACGGATTACAACCTCCATAAAAGTATGAACACTACGTTGGTTACAACTTAATGAACGCCTTTTTTTGAAACCAGAAATAGCATATATTCATATATGCTTGTGAACTAACTTGTCTATGAATTCCTCGATGTAATTCAATATTTCAGGACACTTGCTCAGAATTATGCGAGAAATCTTCATATACGATGCACAGTGAGCATTCTTCTCTCCCTTTCTTTTCGTTTTATTGCGGCTTTTGTTGAAATAAGCGAGTAAAATTATAATTCTTTTTTTAAACTTCGTTTGCAGATAATGGTGGACAAAGGTCTGGTTATGTTGATAAGAGGTGGTCAAGACTCTTGGAACTGAAGAATTCAGAGTCATAACATACACATGCAGATATCGAATTTATAAAATTTCCACAGCTTTAAGGTGAGTGTACCAATTTAGCTTATCCATCTATCCATTCAGTGTTTAATGCTACACCATAAACTTAATAAGAGTAGAAAAAAAAAGTTTGAAAAAGGGATTTAAAACTGAACGCTAAACCGGGGCTTTACATTTTAAATGTATCCTTCTCTTTTGTGGATGCAGCCATTTCACCTTGGTTTTAATGTTTGTAGAGAAGACTTGTAAACCTCTCCCTGTACTTATGTCTGTAGGTTTGTATGTATATTTTGTAAATGGTAGAGTTTACATGAGGAAATGCATGTTTCTCATAGTAGTTATCGAGTCTGCAAGCTGAGTCCTTATAAACTAAACGAGGTCGGTTTTGTTGTTTTGAAAAACCATTCATATTATGAAGTCAACATGTTTTACCTACTAACAAAAAAATGAAAAACAGTTGTTTTAAACAAACCTGCACGATTATGACCATTTTGACCTGATTCGGTGAACATAATGTAACATTCACTTCCTATTAAGGATGTTGACTCTAAACAATGGCGAAAGGCAATGAATCTAGAAATAGAATTCATGTATTTCAACAAATTTAGGAAACTAGAGGATGCGCTTGAAGGGATTAAGCCTAATGGGTGAGAATGGATCTATAAAGGAAGAAAGGTTCGGACGTGAAGGTGAAAATCTTCAAAGCAAGACTAGCGGCGAAGGGTGTAATAACTTCAAAGAAACCTTCTCTCTTAATGGCTACACTTACATGTATCCTAATTCTCTTATCCGTTATTGCATACCTCTACTACAAGATCTGATAAATGGATGTCAAGATGCATTCTTAAACGACCATCTTGAAATTGAAAAAAGCATTTCATGTTGTATCCAAAGGGTTCATAAAAAATTAAAAAAAAAAACCACCTAGGCGAGCAAGCATACTTAGGTTGACAAATGACAAATCAACAAGCTGGCTCGACTACTAAGGTGAGACAAGTTCAAGATGGGTCTTGGCAGAACAACCGAATCGACAAATTTTAGTCGACTCGGGGGTGTTGATTCAAATATATCTAACTAGAAGATGTCATATTTAAGCTCAATTTTTTGTTAGACTGTGGTCGAGAGCTCGTGTATACTTCAAAAAACAGGTCTACATTTAGTAGGGTACCGTGCATATGCTAGCTCATGTATATTTCTTAGCATTTAATGGACAGATAAAGCACAAGCTTTTTTGTGAGAAAGTAGAATATCAATGAAACTCGGTAATAAACAAAATATATATACAAATTAAACTTGGGAATAAAAAGAGGCAAAATTTGGTGTATAGATGTTACATCTACATCTTACGGGGCATCATCCTCAAAGAGAACTTTATAGAATCGTTTTCTTTCTTCTGGATCAAATAAACCTCCTAGCTTGTCTCCCTCATGATCATCAGGATCAGAAATTTCTGAGTCTAAATCTTTGACCCTATCCAATCCACCCAAAACCATGCCTTTCTTTCTCTTCTTTTCCATATTCGCCAAGTAGTGCCTTCGATTATACTCGTGAAGCCCCTCCTGCATCAGTTCCCCGAACTTCTCCTTCACCACAACAAGAGGATCTTTATCAATCAGCTCTGACCCTTCATAGGCCTCTCTAAGAAGAACAGTATAGATTTGATATTTATTCGAAACGTAGAATATCCCAGGGTGCTTGAGCAACAAAATGTTCAGTTTCTCCGGCAAAGCAAACTCTCTCCTAAAATGTCCGAGCTTCAAAATTGATGCTTTCTTCCATAGAGTCAATGACAATAGCTCATGCACCAACCCGACTGTTCTCTTCTCCATTTGCTTAGATCCCTCTAAAAGCTCTTTAGGGTCGAAGTAGGGCGAAACATAAGGACTTGAATTGAATTCGTGAAATCTTTCCCGTGACTTCACCCAAGTGGAAGGCAACAAACACAGGAAACATGGCTCTCTCCCGTGCTCCTGAGCTCTGGCCTCGATTGATGAAACCGCCAAGTCAGGGTTCCACGACACCAGTTCAATCTCCATCGAACTCCGCTTACCACTATGGTTGACAACGCGAAACAAATTGGGATGTTTCGGCACGATCCTAATTAGGTAATCATCAGGGAAACCAAAATTCCGCTTAAGCTCGTTGAGTTTCACGATATTCAGTCTCTGATTCAAACTCATCATCAGTAGCTTTGCCAATGTTTGTACTAGCACCGGCTCCTGCATATCCTTCACGGTTTCTTCCTCCTCCATCAAAGCCGTCATCCTTTTCGTTAGCTGACAGTAGTACTCGCCGTCATTGTGCAGAAAGACCTCAAAACAACAAGGGTATTTTTTGAGCCAATTGAGAGCTTTTCCTTGGAGATCAAGGGTCTTGAACTTCTTCTGAAGGTATCTTACAGGTACCACCCCATTCGGGTAACGAAAGATAATGTTTTTTATCTGGTTATTGACTATCCATCTCCGGTTTCTAGAGAGAGCAGATTCGAGATTCGGGTCCTTCTTCATCGACCAGAGAGAAAAGCTTCGGCAAAGGTTTTGAGTGGATGGTAAAAGGAAGTGTTTATGATTCCAATTACTTGGATTTCGTGCATACATTTTGGATTCCACTTGACTCTCTCTATGAACAAAAGCACTGTTGAAAATAGTACATTGATTAAAATCCTTAAAAACTACAAAATGGGGTTGTTACAGTGATGAAAATACAGAACAACTAACAGAATATAGAAAGCAACTTCAGCTAGGCATTTTAACAAACAAATGGTGAATTATATGAAAAATATAAGAGCATTAGCATTTTCTTTTACAACCGAGGCCAAACATTGACGAAATTACAATCAATGGCCAAGCATTTCTCTATAAAAATTCATCTCTGCTCATTCTGTTAATTTTTATATTAAAAAAAAAAAACCCATGACCAAGTAAATTAACCAAAAAAAACAAAAAAGAGAAATTTTTTTGTTACCCAGAAAAAACTCAAAAAGGTAGAGATATCGGAATCAGTGATATAGAAACATGCTATTAACTGTAAAAGACGGTCTCACGAGATTGTACCTGGATAGATCTTCAATCACCCTTTTCTTTCCTTCTCATAATCTCAAATATATCTAACTAGAAGATGTCATATTTAAGCTCAATTTTTTGTTAGACTGTGGTCGAGAGCTCATGTATACTTCAAAAAAACAGGTCTACATTCAGTAAGGTACCGTGCATATGCTAGCTCATGTATATTTCTTAGCATTTAATGGACAGAGAAAGCACAAGCTTTTTTGTGAGAAAGTAGAATATCAATGAAACTTGGTAATAAACAAAATATATATACAAATTCGTATTTTAATATTAAAATTAAAAAATTGGAACAGCCCAAATTCGTATGAATGTCATCTAAATTCAGCGCGAATTCGCAAAGCCCAGGAAAAATAATGAAGAAAGGGGAAAACAATCAGATTTAACAACTGACTTATTATATCATTTCTCCCTCCTTTTCCCAGCTACTAAACAGCCTACGTCATTAACCTTCAAAACCACAACCCAAAGAATTTGTTAAAAGAGAAATAGACCAGACCAAAAGAGAGTTAAGACATGAAAATGAAAACTTCTTAACTAACCCAGACCTTCCATATCCATATCCAAACCCTAATCCTAACAAAAACGTAGAAACCAAATCGAACAAGAAAATTCAGATGAATGAATTTAGAAAAGGAAAAGAAAAGCTTGACAGAACAAGAAAATCGCTTACCCAGTGAATTGAGGATTGAGAAGCGAGAGGGCTCGGGATGAGGAAGCACAGAAAGATGAGAGAGAAAGAGGAATCGAAGAGAGAGAGAGAGAGTAACCCTCACTCCTCTGCGCTAGGGTTTACTCGGCCACAAGAGGGAGCGAGCTTGCGAGGGACAAGGGACAGAAATGGACTTCTGCAAATTTCGACAAATTGCATTGTAGTTATGGAGTTATTTATCCGCAACAAAATATATATATATATATATACATATATATTTGCATGGTCGCCCCTTTGAACTTCTCACATATGACAAACTGGCATATGTACTAAAAATTTTGATAATGGACTCTGTGTTTGTGACCTTTGGACAACTTACCATTTAAATTTCTAACTTTGACAATTTACGCCATAAACTTATTTAATTATTATAAAATACTCCTTATGATTTAGTTTTCTATTTAATTAATTATAAAAAACCTATGCCCGCCTTATATAAATACCAAGAAAACATTTTTCAACTTAAATTTTTTAAATTTAATACAAACCCTAATACAAATATTCTAAATTCAAATATTCAATTTAACGTAAAATTAACTAAATAGTTTATCATTTTGTCGTATACTTGCATACTTTACTTATAATCTTATCACAGCATCCTGTAAAAGACCTGAATCATTCGAACATGTTAAAGTCATCATCGCTATCACCTGTAATATATTTGATTATAATATAAATAATACTAATTTATAATATTTTATGATCATCTTAAACATCTTAGGCATGTTGATGTACTAAGCGTTTGGGCATTACATTATTTCAGTGTTATCAATCATAATTAAACTGAAAATTTTAAAATCAGGATAATAAATTAATAAACATATACTACGTGGTTATTTTGTTTAAGAAAATTAAAATTAATATAAAAACTTGAATTGAAATAAGTAAAATAAAAATAGTGTGTAAAAAAAAAAGATAAATATAATTTTCCTTTAAAAAAATACATATAATTTTATTAGAATAAAAACTAATTTTTCTTATCTATTCTAAAAAAGTCACTATTTATTAGCTAACTATTCAATGTTAGATAAATATAATACGATAGAAAGAGCAATTTGACACAAATATTAAAGATTGGGGGATTTTCTGATATAAATATTAGAGATTGGGGGACATTTTGATATTAAAAATAATGAAAAACTAACATAAGCAAATAGAGGAGCAATTTGATATACATGTTAAAATTTAGAAAGGTATAATAAGTATATTTCATAGTAAGGAAGACATATTGACACTATTGATAAAATTCATGATAAATTATGAAATTTTTCTGTAAAGTAATTATATTATATGGTCAATTAGTAGTTGATAATTTATTAAAATTGATTGACCATTAAAAAAAAAAGAGTCTTCTAATTATTGTGTTTATGTCACATCACGTTAGTAATGTTTTAAATATTTTGTGTTTGTATTTGGATTCTCAACATGTTTATTAATTATTTTATTTTTATATTTATCTTAATTGTATCATGTTATAGTCATATTGGCTCGAACTCGAACACGGTCTACAAACTCAAATTACCAGTCTTAGATTACACACGTGTAATTATTTCAGTGGAACTTGTTATAACCCGTTGCCGGTTACGTTCCCATAACTAACTAAAATGAAGTGGATAACATTCCCCAACTAGCACTTAGAAGTACAACTATGGCTGCTGCTCGCTCTTGCTTTCTCAGTCATGTTCAACTTAATGGTACTAAATAATATCTCTACAATTACAAACTTCTCTCTCACCTTTTTTTTTTTTCTTTTTTTCTTAACAAGTTTTTCTTGTCCTTCAATAAAAAGAAAACTGAAGTTGGGGGGGGGGGGGGGGGGGGGCGGGGGTGCCGGCGGGGCCTGGGTTAATAAACTGTTTTGGTACTTGTTTTACCAAATTCTTTCTCTTTTTTCTCTTGCCCCTCTAGGATTGCAGCCTCGGGCATCAAAACAAAGGAATCCGAACATAATTGTAAGTACCCATGTCGTTTATTTTTGTTTGAGATTTTGTGCAAAGTTTATTTAATCTGGAAAAGAGATGGTCATAAAATGGGAATGTTGAAAACAGTCCAGAGTTATTATTATTATTTTTTTCAAAACCAACATTTGAAGGTTAGTACTTCATTGGTTTTTGAAACATATGCCGTTTAGATTGAGTTTTTATATGTTTTGGTTTCAGGGACTTTTGCTACCTAAAGAATAAAGATAACTAAGTTCAGAAATCGATACAAATGATCAATATTCATTTATTATATTAAAAGAAGAAACATTTGGTTATTGCTGATTTTTATTATAGGAATTTGTTACCATTCAATTGATGAATTTCTGTAGGGCAACTATTTGTGTATATCCAACTTTCTGAATCTTGGTATCATGGTATGTGATATATATAATATGGTTTTTATCTGGTGGGTGCAACAACAGATTAGTAAAATGACTCCGAATCCACGCCGTCTGATCACAATCTCAACGGGAGATGGGCGATGGCATGGGAAATGGGATTCTGAATATCTTCTTTCCCTCCAAGATCTGCGGTTGAACGACTTGATAGATGATGAACATCAGAAAAATGCTCAAGTTTCTGTCAAACTCTGTGTCCAGAAGGTAACTCCATTTTCACTTCTGTTTTCTGGTACAAGGACAATGTATATGGTCAAAAAAAGGAAGGAAGAAAAAAAAAAAAGAAAGAAAGAAAACATTCAGTTTCCTTTTTTGTTTTCCCTATGGCGTGTTTTTTTTTTTAACCGGAATTTCGTTTAGATAGCAACATTGCACATTCTCCGGTCAGAAGCGTGTAGACATTCTTTGTCTAGGAAAAAAGTGCATAAATGTGCATATTGCTTCTTTCAGTATTTCCTGAAACAACAAAAATAAGAACAACGTTACGAACAGAAGTAATAGTATGTGTTACGATCATAGTTAGGTAATCGTCTCTCTCTTTCAGCTTATCCCCGTGCATTGACTCTGGCGTACTCTATTTCAACAACCAACTTAACGAGAAGAAAATCCCGCACCCAAAGTGGCTATTCTAGAGGTCTTTTCTCAGATATTTTTGTTCAGTTGATCAACTAGAACCTTGTTGTTTGTCTAATCTTCATCCACAAGTTTTTTTCAATTGTAAACTCCACCTTTTTCCTGAGGCAAGGCAATTTCAAACCAAGTAATCGTTTTTGGGGTTAGAAAGAAAGATCAAGTTTTTCATATTTGTACGTAAGGTGTTCATGATTTGATCAACTGTATGGTAGGAACAGCCGAACAGCGATGAGGATGTTCTTCTCTGAAAGCCTTTACGAAACATGGTTTTGTAGCATTCTATGTAATCTTGATCAAGTCACAAGTCGTTGCTACTAAACCGAACTTTAATGCATTTCCTTTGGTTTTACCAGCATGCCAGCTTCGGCTTCTCTGTCGACGGAAGGATCATCACATCATTCCCTCGAAAATGTAGCAACTGCAGTTCTCCATACTGCAGAAAGGTATGCTATCTTGATCGGAAGCATTAGACTATAGCAATCACAATGCTCTAATTTACCCAAAATTAAATGTGCACTTTTTCTTCTTTATTCTATCTATGGATCTGTAATAACCCACTACGTTCATAACATGTAATTTGCTGCTAATTAGCAATTTTCCTTGGTTATTTACTAGAATTTATTGCATTCTCTATCACTTTTAACTTGGATTTTATATTTTGAAAAGACATAGGTATAATGATTTTTTTTTTCCGTCTCAATTTCTCTTATCCAAGCATATAAGTTGAGATTTAACAAGCATAATGATGGCATCTTCTTTTGTCTTTTATTGTGACAGATTGATACAAAATTTAATGTCTGGGTACTACCTTCAAGACGGGATAATTGCGAAGTTTGCTTACCAGAACTTGGAGATGATCCATCATTAAGTCTCTAAACTCCCTCCATAACAGATATAAATATATATATATATATGTACACTTTTCTTAATCTATTTGTAAGAAATTTTTAAAACAAAGATTTTTACACGGCTGAACCAACAGGTGATTTATGTCAAACCCGGAAGTGAAGCGGACCTCGATTCATTAATACAAGACACGATACGGATTACAACCTCCATAAAAGTATGAACACTACGTTGCTTACAACTTAATGAACGCCTTTTTTTGAAACCAAAAATAGCATATATTCATATATGCTTGTGAACTAACTTGTCTATGAATTCCTCGATGTAATTCAATATTTCAGGACACTTGCTCAGAATTATGCGAGAAATCTTCATATACGATGCACAGTGAGCATTCTTCTCTCCCTTTCTTTTCGTTTTATTGCGGCTTTTGTTGAAATAAGCGAGTAAAATTATAATTCTTTTTTTAAACTTCGTTTGCAGATAATGGTGGACAAAGGTCTGGTTATGTTGATCAGAGGTGGTCAAGACTCTTGGAACTGAAGAATTCAGAGTCATAACATACACATGCAGATATCGAATTTATAAAATTTCCACAGCTTTAAGGTGAGTGTACCAAATTAGCTTATCCATCTATCCATTCAGTGTTTAATGCTACACCATAAACTTAATAAGAGTAGAAAAAGTTTGAAAAAGGGATTTAAAACTGAACGCTAAACCGGGGGCTTTACATTTTAAATGTATCCTTCTCTTTTGTGGATGCAGCCATTTCACCTTGGTTTTAATATTTGTAGAGAAGACTTGTAAACCTCTCCCTGTAACTTATGTATGTTATGTTTGTATGTATATTTTGTAAATGGTAGAGTTACATGAGGAAATGCATGCTTCTCATAGTAGTTATCGAGTCTGCAATCCGAGTCCTTATAAACTAAACGAGGGTCGGTTTTGTTGTTTTGAAAAACCATTAAAATTTTCGTATTGTTAAGTCAACATGTTTTACCTACTAACAAAAAAATGAAAAAACAGTTGTTTTAAACAAACCTTCACGATTATGACCATTTTGACCTGATTCGGTGAACATAATGTAACATTCACTTCCTATTAAGGATGTTGACTCTAAACAATGGCGAAAGGCAATGAATCTAGAAATAGAATTCATGTATTTCAACAAATTTAGGAAACTAGAGGATGCGCTTGAAGGGATTAAGCCTAATGGGTGAGAATGGATCTATAAAGGAAGAAAGGTTCGGACCGTGAAGGTGAAAATCTTCAAAGCAAGACTAGTGCGAAGGGTGTAATAACTTTAAGAACCTTGTCTCTTAATGGCTACACTTACATGTATCCTAATTCTCTTATCCGTTATTGCATACCTCTACTACAAGATCTGATAAATGGATGTCAAGATGACATTCTTAAACGACCAATCTTGAAATTGAAAAAAGCATTTCATGTTGTATCCAAAGGGGTTCATAAAAATAAAAAAAAAATAAAAAACCACCTAGGCGAGCAAGCATACTTAGGTTGACAAATGACAAATCAACAAGCTGGCTCGACTACTAAGGTGAGACAAGTTCAAGATGGGTCTTGGCAGAACAACCGAATCGACAAATTTTAGTCGACTCGGGGGTGTTGATTCAAATATATCTAACTAGAAGATGTCATATTTAAGCTCAATTTTTTGTTAGACTGTGGTCGAGAGCTCGTGTATACTTCAAAAAACAGGTCTACATTCAGTAGGGTACCGTGCATATGCTAGCTCATGTATATTTCTTAGCATTTAATGGACAGAGAAAGCACAAGCTTTTTTGTGAGAAAGTAGAATATCAATGAAACTTGGTAATAAACAAAATATATATACAAATTAAATTTGGGAATAAAAAGAGGCAAAATTTGGTGTATAGATGTTACATCTACATCGTACGGGGCATCATCCTCAAAGAGAACTTTATAGAATTGTTTTCTTTCTTCTGGATCAAATAAACCTCCTAGCTTGTCTCCCTCATGATCATCAGGATCAGAAATTTCTGAGTCTAAATCTTTGACTCTATCCAATGTACCCAAAACCATGCCTTTCTTTCTCTTCTTTTCCATATTCGCCAAGTAGTGCCTTCGATTATACTCGTGAAGCCCCTCCTGCATCAGTTCCCCGAACTTCTCCTTCACCACAACAAGAGGATCTTTATCAATCAGCTCTGACCCTTCATAAGCCTCTCTAAGAAGAACAGTATAGATTTGATATTTATTCGAAACGTAGAATATCCCAGGGTGCTTGAGCAACAAAATGTTCAGTTTCTCCGGCAAAGCAAACTCTCTCCTAAAATGTCCGAGCTTCAAAATTGATGCTTTCTTCCATAGAGTCAATGACAATAGCTCATGCACCAACCCGACTGTTCTCTTCTCCATCTGCTTAGATCCCTCTAAAAGCTCTTTAGGGTCCAAGTAGGGCGAAACATAAGGACTTGAATTGAATTCGTGAAATCTTTCCCGTGACTTCACCCAAGTGGAAGGCAACAAACACAGGAAACATGGCTCTCTCCCGTGCTCCTGAGCTCTGGCCTCGATTGATGAAACCGCCAAGTCAGGGTTCCACGACACCAGTCCGATCTCCATAGAACTCCGCTTACCACTATGGTTGACAACGCGAAACAAATTGGGATGTTTCGGCACAATCCTAATCAGGTAAGCATCAGGGAAACCAAAATTCCGCTTCAGCTCGTTGAGTTTCACGATATTCAGTCTCTGATTCAAACTCATCATCAGTAGCTTTGCCAATGTTTGTACTAGCACCGGCTCCTGCATATCCTTCACGGTTTCTTCCTCCTCCACCAAAGCCGTCATCCTTTTCGTTAGCTGACAGTAGTACTCGCCGTCATTGTGCAGAAAGACCTCAAAACAACAAGGGTATTTTTTGAGCCAATTGAGAGCTTTTCCTTGGAGATCAAGGGTCTTGAACTTCTTCTGAAGGTATCTTACAGGTACCACCCCATTCGGGTAACGAAAGATTAATGTTTTTTATCTGGTTATTGACTATCCATCTCCGGTTTCTAGAGAGAGCAGATTCGAGATTCGGGTCCTTCTTCATCGACCAGAGAGAAAGCTTCGGCAAAGGTTTTGAATGGATGGTAAAAGGAAGTGTTTATGATTCCAATTACTTGGATTTCGTGCATACATTTTGGATTCCACTTGACTCTCTCTATGAACAAAAGCACTGTTGAAAATAGTACATTGATTAAAATCCTTAAAAACTACAAAATGGGGTTGTTACAGTGATGAAAATACAGAACAACTAACAGAATATAGAAAGCAACTTCAGCTAGGCATTTTAACAAACAAATGGTGAATTAATGAAAAATATAAGAGCATTTGCATTTTCTTTTACAACCGAGGCCAAACATTAACGAAATTACAATCAATGGCCAAGCATTTCTCTATAAAAATTCATCTCTGCTCATTCTGTTAATTTTTATATTTAAAAAAAAAAAACCCATGACAGTAAATTAACCAAAAAAAACAAAAAAGAGAAATTTTTTTTGTGACCCAGAAAAAACTCAAAAAGGTAGAGATATCGGAATCAGTGATATAGAAGCATGTTATTAATTGTAAAAGACGGTCTCTCGAGATTGTACCTGGATAGATCTTCAATCACCCTTTTCTTTCCTTCTCATAATCTCAAATATATCTAACTAGAAAGATGTCATATTTAAGCTCAATTTTTTGTTAGACTGTGGTCGAGAGCTCATGTATACTTCAAAAAACAGGTCTACATTCAGTAAGGTACCGTGCATATGCTAGGTCATGTATATTTTCTTAGCATTTAATGGACAGAGAAAGCACACAGCTTTTTTGTGAGAAAGTAGAATATCAATGAAACTTGGTAATAAACAAATATATATACAAATTCGTATTTTAATATTAAAATTAAAAAATTGGAACAGCCCAAATTCGTATGAATGTCATCTAAATTCAGCGC